>JALGBA010000021.1:1200000-1610807 GCA_023970755.1 Azemiops feae | reverse complement strand
ATTATTATTATTATTATTATTATTATTATTATTATTATTATTATTATTATTATTATTATTATTATTATTATTATTATTATTATTATTATTATTGTTATTATTATTATTATTGTTATTATTGTTATTGTTGTTATTGTTGTTATTGTTGTTATTGTTATTATTGTTATTATTGTTATTATTGTTATTATTATTATTATTATCTCAGAGTCCATTATTTAAATAGTTTAGCTGCCATATTTTTTATTTCTTATAGTATTCATGAATAAGCATATCAGGGATTAGAAAATCTGCAGAACGTTTTTGTTTTTTCATTTGTTAGCTTTTGATAAATTGTATTAAGCCTGTGAAATGTTGACTGGAGAAAACTGCTGCTCTCTTGATTTTTTCACATCAAGGTCATTGTTGTAGACCTGGAAAATGAAACAAATGGCTATCATGACGGGTGTCAAAGGATGAAATATGTAAGGTCAATGATATATTTTGTTTAATGTTCTTCTATTTTTCTCATCTGTTGAAAGACTCTTCTATTCCTAATAATAAATAAATAACTCTTAATCCTTGAGGTATTATTTTAACCTTTCATTTATGCTTTAATTTCCAAAATGGTGACTGGTCTCTAATAAAATTCATAGAAATACTTTTGTGGCACTAGAGTATGCATGAGTATCATATTTACTGGGCATTATACATTGTCATATGGCTATATAGTATTCATACTTCCCATGTGACATCCAGTTTGCATGAATATTCACCCTAAGTGCCAGTGTATATTTTCAAGCACAACTTGTTTGAATCTGGCAATGCAATTAATTTAATATTTCTTTGACTTCAATTTATTGTATATACATATGCACTTTTCCAACTTAAAAACTGAAAACATGGTGGGGGTAAGTTTCATACATATGACTTCCAACTTCAACTCCATGGTAGAACCAACCATTTCTGTTCCTGATCTTGCAGGCCTAGGGGAAGAGGCTTCTCACCTTTACTAAACATGAGAAGAACATAAAGAGACTAGGAATACTAATAAAGCCAATTCCTAAGTTAAGTGGAGGTCAAAAGTGTTCTTCAGACATTATTTGTTTGTTTGTTTGTTTGTTTGTTTGTTTGTTTGTTCGTTCGTTCGTTCATTCATTCATTCATTCATTCATTCATTCATTCATTCATTCATTCATTTATTTATTTATTTATTTATTTATTTATTTATTTATTTATTAAATGTATTTATTAAATTTATATGCCACCCATTTCTCTGCCCAAAGTAATTCTGGGTGGTTTCCGGTTTCATAAAAGTGGAAGTGTAAACAAAATCATAATCAACAAAATCATAACCAATGAGCTCTTGTGGGCAATCCTGGTCCTCTCGTTGATTGGAAAAAGAACTTAAAGGAGCTGATGCATTCACTGGCTCCTCTTTCTGTGGCAGCTGACAGCTCTGCTTTCCATGGAGCCATCTTCAGTTGTCAGGCCCCAAGAACCAAGAACAACAACAGCAACAGTTATTTCTGAGTAGGTTCTTTTATTGTTCTTCACCTATAGGCAGAATCCTGCTGGATATATTCTGGGAATTGCTAGGAAAGAGCTATTTTAACCCTCTTCTTGCCAGCCAAACTTTTTAAGCTTTGCTGCCTCTTTGCTCTCTGGAAAGCAGCCCCTTGCTCCTGGAAACTCAGAGTACATTCCACCAAATAGGTCCAGTGGTGGGATTCAAATATGTGAACAACCGGTTCTCTGTGTGGATGTCGCTTCCGGAAGTCCATTCTGGGCCTGGGCAACAAAAAATTAGCTACCAGTTCTGCCAAAGTGGTGCGAACTGGCTGAATCCCACCACTGCATAAGTCCCCCTTTTCCCCCTGAAAGTTGTGGAGCACTTTTTTTTCTGACAAGCAAAATAAGTACTAAAAGTGGAACTACAAATAGCAGGCCAGGAGAATAATTTGAAAAAGGACACTTTATTGGACATATAAAAGAAACTGACTGAAATTTTAAAAATTAAAGAGCAGGTACAAATGACAAACAAGATCTATAGAGAAAGAAGATGGTCCCAAAAAAAGTTGAGCTATTTCTTTGGCAGTGGACAATCCCTTACAAGGAATGAAATGAGCCATCTTGGTTAAAAGGTACATTATGATTAGTATAGATGTGTAATCATGGCCTGGAGATAAATCAGTAATTTAAATCCAGAGATACTGAATGCCAGGTATTGGGAAGGAGGGCTGTAAGTACAAGGTAATAGCCCTGCTGGCTTTCGTTGGTGGGATTTAGCTCTGCTGCAAATGTGGCAAGATGATACTTTAATGTCTGCTGCCATTTTAGGCCTCCAAAATCTTTTAACATCGTATGCAACATCTCGAACATTTCCCTGTGCCCAGCTGTCTGGTTATTGTAGAAAGATGCAAAACCTCTTCTCTCAAAGGTGAAGGAACCACAGTTCAGTCGTTCTACTTCAAAGCCCTTTCTTCCACCAAAAATGGAGATATAATAATCCATCTGGGCCCACAATAAATGGTCTAGGATTTGCAGTGCCTTGTCAGACTTTATTCACTTATGGCTACATAGGGATTCTAGATTCTTTCCTCTTTTCACTCTGCCCCCAGATTTGGCTACTCCTTCTCCTACACAAATGTTTTTATTTTGTTTTGTATTTAGGTGTGGTATCCCTAGGTTATGGAACCCTTTTTCCACTGCCAATAAGTTATTGATATTCTACTCACCACTTAATGCTTGCAGGAAATCACACCTTGATAGATAAAAAATATGCAGCTAAGTTGCAATGGGATGATTTGAGGCTGCTAGGGAATGTAAAATCAGTGTTTGAAGGCTGCATTCAGTCCTTCATCTGCAGAACGTTTATCCTTGATTGAGATACTGGTACTGAAGAAAGGGTGCAGAATGAATTGATGTCCTTGTTTGTTTCCCAATATTAATACAGCATCCAGAATGTACCTATTAAAAGAAGTGATACTAGGCAAATTTTATGCCAGGAACAATTAAGCTATTATCACCAGTAGCAGACCACGATGTATGTTTGTAGATAACCTTAAAATTGAATTAATATCCCTGGGCTAACAGACATTGGTATAATTATAAACAAAGACAAGTAGTCCTAAGATCTTAATGATTACTGCATTAAACTTTTATAGATATAATCATCTTCAAATCCTCCTTTTTTACTGATTTCCACACTTAAGAAAAATCAGAGAACCTGTTTTCCTAGCTATTCAGTTGAGGGGACTATGAGAAATCTGAAAATAGATAAAATAACACTCCCTGCATGCTAATCTCTTGTATTTTTATTGGTCTTTTCCTATAATTCTCCCAAAGTCAGCATGATATGATATAACACTTTCAAAGGGGGGGGGGAGAAAATCACTGAAAAAAATCCTAAACCGTATTCAAGACCAAAAGAGAGAAAAGTATTTGCAGACACAGTTGGAAAAGCTTGATTTGCTGATTGATTACAGGGCGAGGAAGGAAAAGTGAGAATTAAAGAGAACAAATCATCACTGCTGATGCAATGATGCAATGATGGTGCCTGTAGCTAAGAACTCGGAGAACAAGAAATTGGACTGAAACAAGATTCAATGTTATTGGGAAAAGTATAAATAATAGCAACAAATATTCATATTGGAATTCTTTACAAATGGTGAGAATTCACCAATACTGCTGAAAATTCATTCCTGAGCTATGCATTACAGATTTTTACACATAAACACCATGTTAAAAGTTTAAAGCTGGAAGTTAGTTTAGCAGAACATAACTGAGTACCAGGAAATACAGAATTAGATGGCTGTTCAGAGCTTGAATGCAGTTGGGAGGATGGAAGGAAAGATGGAAGGAAAGGACGTTTAGTTTCCAATTCTGTTTCATCTAGACCAGACATGTCAAACTCGCGACATCACATGACGTCGCGCAACGTATCGGGACGGTTTTGCCATTGCCGGCAATGGGGTGGGTGTGGCTTCCGGATGACGCGTCCGGCCCACGGGCCGGCAGTTTGACACCCCTGATCTAGACCTTTATTTTATTTATTTAGTATTTATTTAGTATCATTTAGTAATTTACTTTATTTAGTATTAATCAAACTAAATGTTTAAATTAAAAACAAAAAGCTGAAAATTTTTATTCCCCATTTGTTAGGCATTTGTGCTTGACAGAAAGTAGTAAATTCCTAGATATGATCTTACATGAGCGGCTTTTATCAGTAGCAGTAAATGAAAGTGCTTTCTTTCCTGTAACAAATGATTCATTAGGGAATGGGTATGATTTGCTTCAGAGAATCTAACTCAAGTAAAGGCAGTGGTGGGACTCAGCCAGTTCGCACCACTTTGGCAGAACCGGTAGCTAATTTTTTGTTGCCCAGGCCCAGAATGGACTTCCGGAAGCGGCATCCACACAGAGAACCAGTTGTTCACATATTTGAATCCTACCACTGAGTAATCTGAATGCAAGTAATCTTTTTTTTAATCTGAATGCAAGGTATTCTGATAATGATATAGATTATGGAGTTCTAATGGAATAACTCTAAAGAAACAGAACTCTACAGAACATCAGCAAAAAATGTAACTCTTTATTAGAAAAATATCTCAAATAAAGCTTAAGAGATCTAAAGAAAAGACAAAGAAAACAAGAAAATTTGCAATCATAAGAGAGAATCAAATAATCCTTTAATATTGAATACAGACTATTAAATAGGAATTAAACAAATGGAGAACAAAACAGAAAAATGGGAAGGGTAAGGAAGTTCAAGTTGAAATGAGGAGGTTAGAAGGATTTAAAATTCAAGAACATGCAGATCACCTTCCATATTTTATTTAAAAGTTTATATCTAATCACTGATAAACCTTGCTGTTGAAATGGCTGTGTATAAGCATATTTCTGCCTACTTTTCAGTTTGAAGCGAAAGCAAAATATAGCAGAAGAAACAAAAGTTGCATTAAGTTCCATCCCAGCAGGAAGTGATGTGTTTAAAAAAAGAAGAGACGGCACTAACGAATAAAGATGAAACAAATATATGAAGAACGAGTGAATTGTTAAGAAGAAAAGGAAGACTGAGAAAGGCATGGTTGGATGAAATTGATGAGATCCTGAAAGGGAAAGAGATGTTAGCATTTTAAAGAAGTATTATAAAAAAAGAGTAACAATTGCTAGATAAATTAAAACTATATCTAAAACAGATATAGTCACTGAGGCCCCAATTTCAGACTTAATTTATTTCAGACAGAGATAAAGAGTGGTCAGAGTTAAATACCACAACCTCCAGTGTATTCCAGAAGGAGTAGTAGACAGCCCATAGATGACTATATCAGTCAAATGATCCAAGAAGACAAAAAAAGTTGCAAGTAAAAAAAAAAAAGCTTCCACCTATCCTTTTGAATGTATTAGGAAGTTATGTTGGGACCATCCCTATAGATTCAGTGACCATCAACTGTTGGGTTTCCAATTCCATAATCAGAATTTTAATGTGAAATTTGTTTGCAAATGCTGAATAGAATTTTCAGTGGGAAATTATAGATAGGATGGGCTCTGGATAATTTTCCTATATTGGATTTACAAAAGAGGCTTGTTAAAGCTTTAGAGAATTTTGTGAATGGGGGCAAAATAAAATGAAAAGAAATAAAAGTTTTAGAGCATTATTTGAAAAAATAAATATCAAGATTGTTAAAAGTAAAATGAAGAAATATAAAGTTGATTTATTTGATCACAGTTAAAATAGATATATTGTCATCTCTGG
Source organism: Azemiops feae (assembly GCA_023970755.1). NCBI lineage: Eukaryota > Metazoa > Chordata > Lepidosauria > Squamata > Viperidae > Azemiops > Azemiops feae. The sequence continues at coordinate 1,605,073 of JALGBA010000021.1, read as the reverse complement.
TAACCCTTAACGGATTTTTGCAGATCAAGATAAAATTTCAAGGTTTTAAGATAAGAGATGGGATATAGAAAGAGGTCATTTGTTCTGTTTTAAGTGAAGGTAATAATTTACTAACATTGTTTATATTGTTATGATGAAATGGAAGTCATTTTTATACATTCCTTTTTCTCCTTTACTATATTCTTATTTTTCTTTCTTTTCTATTTTCATTTCTATTTTTTATTTCCTGCACTTTCTATTTTTTATTTTTATTCCTTTAATATTTTTAGTTTTTATCATTTTTTTTATCTTTTGTATGTGTATTTTTAAATAACATTACTATTAAAAAAATTAAAATCACAGTATCGGGGCAAAACTCTCAAAGCATAAATTCAGACTAGACCATCATCATAATGTCATTTTATCACTATTCAGGTTTCTTTTGATAGTGTTATGAAGCATAAAATAAACACTAGACCTCTTAAGAATTTTGTTTTTTATTGATGGCAAACAAAGTAAACAATTTTGTAAGTTTTAAAATCAAAACTTACCATTTTCTCATTTTCTGAATTAAGATATGGAACTGACTTAATATGGAAATGGTTGACTGAGAATATTAAGTAATGCCAGGTATCTGCAAAAAACGTATTCTTCTTTCTTAAGGGTGACAGTAGTAGGTAACCTACATACTCTATATTTGTTAGAAATTTTATTATTGACTTAAGGTTCTTTCTTTTTCAAAAGGCAGACTAAAAAAAAAAAAGAATCCCCATTGATATTCCAAGTCCAGTACTGTTTTCTGTAGCTAAATAAAACTTCAAATAAATCATTTTAGCATCTTTATCCATCTAGATTTAAATGCAATTGCAAGTAATAAATTTACACCTAAGTCTGAGATGTGATCTTCACCCCATTTCACGTTCTCTCTTAGAAGAATATGATGTAAAATTGTAAACTGCAAGTGTAAGCTGCAGTTCTTGGGCAAATTTAAAAAAAAACACATTTAATTTTTAAAATATTCATATGGCATTACCCACTTGGAAGATCTTTTTTATATAATGTTTTATTGTCCTGTTTTAAATTTAACCCGTATAAAGTTTCTGTTAGATTGGAAGAATAGTTACATTTTTTTCATTCTAATAAGAGCAAAATATGATTGCTTGAAAGGTTAGTTTTTACTTGGCTGCTGGAAAAGCACATAACTTTATATGAAAACAATGCAATGGACATGCAATGGTATTTAGCTGTATTTAATATTTGTGTGTCTTTTTCCTTTATTATACATTATACCACAGAGCTTGTTTACTGTGGTACAAAGATGTCCCATGTGACCTTTTGCCAAGGATATGTCATCACTACAGACTCAAGAGCAGCATCTGTTAGTGTCAAAGAAGATAATGTGAAAAGTGGATGGCAGTCAAGACATTCACATGTGCGAATGTCTTGGAAAGTTAAGGAAAGACAAGGATACTAGTGAGGAGGAAAATATTCCTAAAAGAAAAAGCAGGTGCTGGTAGACCAATCCGCATAGGAACCCTCTAGCAAAGTTTGTTTTCACTACAGGGATTGGAAAGGCAAGAAGCAGAGGAATGACTAATCTATATATCCACATTAGTAGACTGTTGTTTTTAAAAAAGGAATGTGGTTGGAGAAATTTTATGAAATACAAATGCTGGTAGAATGATAATTATATGTTAGCTGTAGCAAAAGATATTTCTCATCAAGAGAAAGAAATGGAAAAGAAGAAATGGCACTAATAACAGAATAAGGGACCTTGGAGGTCTTCTAGTCCAACCCCGTGCTATGGCAGGAAACCCTATACTATTTCAGACAAATGGCTGTCTATCCAGTCTCTTTTTAAAAGCCTTCAGTGATGGAGCACCCACAACTTCTGAAGGCAAGCCGTTCCACTGGTTTATTGGTTTCACTGTTCGGAAATTTCTCCTTTGTTCCAGATTGCTTCTCTCCTTAGTTTCCATCTATTGTTTCTTGTGCTGTCTTCTGGCGTCTTCAGTATTGGAGCATTCACAACTTCTGGAGGCAAGTCATTCCATTGATTAATTGTTCTAACTGTCAGGAAATTTCCCCTTAGTTGGAGGTTGCTTCTTTCCTTGATTAATTTCCAACCATTGCTTCTTGTCCTGCCTTCAGGTGCTTTGCAGAATAGATTGACTCCCTCTTCTTTGTAGCAACCCCTTAGATATTGGAAAACTACTATCATGTCACCCCTACTCCTTCTTTTCATTAAACTAGACATATCCAGTTGCTGGAATTGGGTATGTCTAGTTTATGTGTTTTAGCCTCCAGCCCCAAATCATCTTTGTTGCTCTTCTCTGCACTCTTTCTAGAGTCTCAACATATTTTTTACATTGTGGCGACCAAAACTGGATGCAGTATTCAAAGTTGGTGAATGAATAAGGATCAAACATAAATAAGTAAGTGTGGTCATGAATAAGGATGAAACAAATAGGAGTAGCACTTCGACTTATATACCCCTTCACAGTGCTTTACAGCCCTCTCTAAGGGGTTTACAGAGTGAGCAAATTGTCCCCAACAATCTGTGTCTTCATTTTACCAACCTCAGAAAGAGGGAAGGCTGAGTCAACCGTGAGCTGGTGAGAATTGAACTGCTGGCAGTAGGCAGAATTAGCCTGCAATACTGCATGCTAACCACTGTGCCACCATGACACAGAAAGTACACATACGAAGAATGTGTGAATTGTTAAGAAGAAAAAGAAGATTGAGAAAGGCATGGCTGGATGGAACTGATGAGATCCTGAAAGGAAAAAAGATGAGAAACTAAAGAACAAAATATAATATATGTAGTGTCCTGGTTTAAGCAAGCATGCTTTACAATGATAGAAAGAAATGAAGAAGTAGCTTGACTGATGCTGATTGATGATTTCTTTGTCTTTCTGTTTTTTACCTATTTTCTAGATTCTGCATAATAATGTTTACCTGAAAGTGTTATATATATGTGTGTGTGTGTGTGTGTGTGTGTGTGTATACTGTAGGTGTTCCACAGGATATTATTGTTGTTAAGAAATCATTCTGTGTTTATTCAGTGCTAAGTGGAGAAAAATAAAAACTGTCTCATTTTTTTTAGCATGAAAAATAATGTACACATAATTTAAATTACTTTTGCTTCTACTGGGCAAAAATAAAATAAAAATAATAAAATGCTAATAATCTAATAGTAGCTGAATAATTTACGGATAACATGGTAAATATATACAGTGTATGTAAAAATTATTTAAAGTTTATTAAAAAGAGAAAACTATCTTCTGGCACCTTGTGGAATACAAACTAAAAAAAGCTTTCATTGTTCTTGCTATATTTTTTTTATTTTTATTTTATTTTTTAATATATATTTATTTTTTTAAGACAACAAAACATAACACACATAAACATACAATGTATACTCCTTTTTTTTTAAACAGCAATTTCGTAACTGTAATCTTCTATTATTTACATTTTCCCCCTTTATTCTTCTTTTTAAAAAATATTTGTCCTTGTTGTCCCATTGTTTCTTATTTCCATTTTCTTCGTTCATACTATATTTCATACTAAGAATAATAGATATTATTACTATACATTATTATACATTATTATACACACATTTTCCCTTTCTTGACCTTTCTGCATTTATTTTCATTTATTATTTCTAGTCTCCAACCAATCATACCACTTATTCCATATTACATAGTACTCTGTGTCTTCCTTTTCTTTTATCTCTTTTGTTAATTTGTCCATCTCCGCACAGTCTAAGATTTTCCTTATCACTTCTTCCTCTGATGGTATATTCTCATTTTTCCAGAACTGTGCGTAGACTATTCTTGCTGCCGTTGTTATATGTAAGATTAAGTACCATATTTCTTTACTGTATTTTCTATTTAAGATACCCAGCAGGAAGATCTCTGGTTTCCAATCTACAGGTTGATCTATTATTTCTTCCATCCATCTTCTTATTTTAGTCCAGTATTTTTTTGCAACAGGGCATGTCCACCATAGATGATAATATGTTCCATGTACCTTTTTACATTTCCAGCATGTCGGTGAGTTGTTCTGGAACATCTTAGCAAGCTTTGCTGGTGGAAGATGCCATCTGTAAAACATCTTCAACTGATTTTCCTTGAATGCCGCAGACATAGTCAGTTTTATGTTTGTTTCCCATATTTTTTCCCATTTCTCCAATTCTATGTTGTATCCGAAACTTTTTGCCCATCTAATCATTGTGTCTTTGACAACCTCATCTTCCATTTTATATCTCAGTAAATATTTATATATATTACTAATTAATTTTATTTCTGTTCCATGTATAATTTTATCCAATTCTTGCGATTCTTTTTGTATTTCATATAATTTTTTGTCCTCTGTATATTTAGATTGGATTTGTGTGAATGTCCACCAATCAATCTCTCTGCCTACATCTTGTTCCAATTCTTGTTTTGTTTTCAGATTTCCCTGTTCATTTACCAATTCCTTGTATCTAATTATCTTATTTATGTCCAGTAGGTTTGGGTGTTTCAGAGCTTCTGTTGGGGATAACCACATTGGAATTCTTATGTAATGTTTTTGTTTTATCTTTTCCCAAGTCTGTAGCAATGCATCCCTAACTATATGTCTTCGAAAGTATCTATGTACTTTATATTTTTCGTCCCATAGAAATGCATGCCACCCCGCTTGCAAGTCGTGTCCTTCAAGTGTTAAAATTCTGGTATTTTCCAGTTTCATCCATTCTTTTAGCCAAGTTAGGCTTGATGCTTGGTAATATATTTCCCACTCTGGTAATGCCAATCCCCCTTTATCTTTCGTATCTTGCAAGAGTTTTAATTTAATCCTAGGTTTTTTCCTTTGCCATATAAATTTAGTAACCAATTTATTTAATTCTTGAAAGAATGTTTTCCCTAGTTTTATTGGAATAACTTGGAACAGGAATAATATTTTTGGCAATATATTCATTTTGATCGTTGCAATCCTCCCTAAAAATGAAATTTGTAGGTTTTCCCAATTTTCTAAATCTTTTTTTATCTGGTGTAGTATTTTATCATAATTATCCTCCTTAATCGAGGAGCACTTCGCTGTAAGCCAAATCCCTAAATATTTTATTTTTTTAGTTACGCTTATTTTTGTTTTATCTTCCAATTCGCTTTCCTGTGCCTTTGTAAGATTTTTGGTTATTAATTTGGATTTATTCTTATTAATCTTAAGTCCGGCTACCTCACCAAATTCTTCTATTTTTTGAATTAATTTAGGGCCGGTTTCTAATGGGTCTTCCAAAATAAATACCAAATCATCAGCGAAGGCTTGGACCTTATATTCTTCCTTCTTAATTTTTAAACCCTTTATTTCTTGGTCCTCTCTGATTTTTGTCAGAAGTATTTCTAATGATAAAATAAATAGAAGAGGAGAGAGTGGGCACCCTTGTCTTACTCCTTTAGTTATCTCAATTTTTTCTGTCATTTCGTCATTCATAATTACCCTAGCTGTTTGTTTAGTATATATTTTCTCAACCATCTTTCCAAATTTTGTCCCAAATTCCATGTAGAGTTATACCTTTTCTTATCCCACTATTATATAATATAATTTATAATACTCTTAACACCTCTTATATATATTTCTATAATACTACACACAATGCATATACATATACTATTCTCTAAGTATTATCACCGCTCTTAATTTCATTCACTATCACTCTTGTTTGAATAATCACCTTTCTCTCTATGATCCCTGCTTGTTAACAGGTGCTGCAATATTGCATCAGCCTTTTTTCTCTCTGTCTCAATTTAATGTGTCCACAGATCCACCAAATGTCACCTTATTTCTTATATCCAATGAATGCAAAACGTCCACTAGTCACTTTGTCCAGATATATGTCAGTTAAGATTCAAATTTCAATGCTATTTGTTCTTCAAAAATAAGATCCACTAATTGGTATTAGGTTTCTCCGTTGTCTCACTTCAACTTTTAATCCTTATGTTAATTTTTTCAAAGTCTCTTAATCACCCTTTGTTGCCTCCGGCCGTCCTTTCTCCAGTCCTTTCTCTAGTTTCAATCTCTGCTTCTTGCAGCTTTTAAATTTAAATTCCAGTCTTTCACGTTTTATAAACTTTACTGTGGGCTCTCTGCTTCTTCTCGCTGCTCTCGTTCTGCTCTAAGGCTCCCTTCTCCGCTCTATTCAATTTCAGTTGCCGCTGTGTCTCTCTCCTTATCGCTTTGCTTTTTCCGCGCCTTCTATCAAGTATTCCTCACCTCCTTCAGGGGTTTCCTTCGTCTCCCGTACGAAGCTGTCAGTTCTACTTTTCACTTCCCTCTCAGGCTGTCGCCATCGCTCCCGGCCGGCCTTAAAAACCGGCTTCTTCTCCGCCAATTTTAAGAGTGCTGCTCCTGTCTGCTCGGGTGTTTGCTTTCCACCCGGCTTCTCTGAAGCTTCCTCTTTGATTTACCTGTCTCTCCGGGATCGGTAAAGCCCTTACCGGGCTCTTAGCGAAGAATTTTCCGGGATTTAGGAACAGAGATCTGTTCCTTCACCCGCTCCACGATGACGTCACAGCCGGAAGTCCCATATTTTAATATGACTATATCTCTGAAAGTTGTTGATTTTTTTATATACTAGAATGTTAATAGCTCCATCTCTACTATATAAATATTTATACGTATAAGTTTTATACAACTCTTCAGGTTGTGGAATGTTTAAAGTGACAAACAACATAAGCAATATAAAATGCACAAGCAATATTAAAACATAAAAATACAAATTAAACATTTAATATATATTCATGTTATTAGGTTATTATTATCAAGCTAGAAACCAGGAGACCAAGAGTTGCATTCCCACCTTAGGCACAAAGCCAATTGGGTGACCTTGGGCCAGTCACTCTCTCTCAACTGTGAGAGAGGCTATGGCAAATCTGAAAATCTTGCCAAGAAAATGGCAAGGATTTGCCCAAGCGATCATCAGGAGTCAAGATTTATTTGAAGTAACACACCCATTAAGTCATTAAATTAGAAGAACTGTTGGAAGAGATTGTCATGACTGCATTAGAAGAAATACAACTTCCACTGGAGTGTTTACAAAGCTTGAGAGTTCCCTCTTTTCATATCAGTACATAACAAACTCTATTTCATCATAAAATATCAATCTATATGTGAAAAAACTGTGTCATCCATATGATCCAAGATTGGAATGATAAAGATACGTAGTAAGAATTAGGCCAAGACTACTATATCAGTTGGTGGCATCACTGAACTGCCTTCATCACATACCAAAAATTCCTCAGTGCCAGTTTAGGACTTCTTAGAATAGAATAGAGCTGGAAGGGACCTTGGAAGTCTTCTAGTCCAGTCCCCCGCTTAAGCAGGAGAACCTATACCATCTCAGACAAGCGACTGTCTAGCCTCTTCTTAAAAATCTCCAGTGATGGAGCACACACGATTTCTGGAGGCAAACTGTTCCACTGGTTAATTGTCCTCACCTCAGGAAGTTTCTCCTTAATTCTAGGTTGCTTCTCTCTTTGTTCAGTTTCCAGCCATTGTTTCTTGTCCTGCCCTCTGGTGCTTTGGTGAATAATGTGACCCCCTCTTCTTTGTGGCAGCCCCTCAAGTACTGGAATACTGCTATCATGTCTCCCCTATTTCTTCTTTTCTTTAGACTAGAAAGACCCAAGTCCTGCAGTCATTCTTTGTATGTTTTAGTCTCCAGGCCTTTGATCATCTTAGTTGCTCTTCTCTGATTTTTTTTCAAAATCTCAACCTCTTTTTTGTGATATGGTGACCAAAATTGGCTGCAGTATTCCAGGTGTGGTCTTACTAGAGTTTTATAAAGCGGTACTAATACTTCGTGTGATCTTGATTCTATGCCTCTGTTTATACATCCCAGGATTGTATTAGCTTTTTTGGCTGCTGCTGCATACTGCTGGCTCATGGTCAAGTGATTGTCTGCTAGGACTCCAAGGTTCCTCTCACAGTTACTGTTTTTAAGCCAGGTCTTGCCCAGTCTGTACTTGTACCTTTGATTTTTCCTGCCTAAATGTAAAACTTTGCTTTTCTCCACATTAAAACTCATTTTGTTGGACAGGGCCTATTGTTCAGGTTTTTCAAGATCTTTTTGGATCCTGATTTTGTCTTCTGGGGTTTTGGCTACTCCTGCCAGTTTGGTATCATCTGCAAATTTGATGAGTTCCCCTTCAATTCCCTCATCTAAGTCATTGATGAAGATATTGAAGAGTACTGGGTCTAAGACGGAACCTTGTGGTACCCCACTGTTTACTTCTCTCCATGTGCATGTAGTGCCATTGAGGACTACTCATTGAGTATGGTTTGCCAGCCAGCTACAGATCCATCTGGTGGTGATGTTGTCTATTCCACTTTTTTCTAACTTACCAAGGAGTAGGTTGTGGTCTACCTTATCAAATGCCTTACTGAAGTCTAAGTATACTATGTCCACAGTATTTCGCTGGTCTATTAGTTTAATCACTTTATCAAAGAATGAAATAAGATTGGTTTGGCATGATCACAGTGTTGACAAACGGAGTGTATCAATCAAATTGGGAACAGCCAATTTCTCTAGTGATTTATTTGAATCACAATATTTTCTCCATTATTTATCTGCCCCTAAACTTCACACAAGAACTATTTCTTAACAGCATCTCATCTCATCAGGATTCAGCTTCACTTTATTGGCTTTCATTTAGCTCAATATTGCCTTCATAATTATGAAAAAAAAATCATATGGGACTTGACAAAGACTGCAGTTTTCCTCACACAGAATTAATTTTAAAAAAATAATCTGGCTATAATGTAAATGTGTTTCTGATGTGCATTTCATGATTACAATTACATTCAAAATTCTCTAAATATTCAAGCAACCTCATTAGATCCTATGGATTCTATGGATTTTGTTATGCAAGGTGCCTTTGCTTTGGGATAATTAATGATGATGAATTAATGATGAAATACAGATTTTTGTTAAAGAAACCAAATAACTGTCTGTACTCAGAACCAAAATTGTTTAGCTGCTTTTGCTATAATATTCGAAGCTCCCATTATGCATGTTTAGGTAGAAAACAGAATTAAAATAAATTTTATACAACTTAAAACATGTAGACAATTAAAGCTTAACTTTGTTAAAGTAGAAACCAGATTTAAAATGAGATCAAAACCAACATTTACCTTTCTGAGCCAAAGCACTATTTTTTTACAGAAGGCATGCAGTGCCAAACTATCATCCCATTCCCCAGAAGATATGGTGAGTTGGAATAAAAACAGGTTGAATCAATTGTATAACCATGCTTTGATATGAGAGTGTGTAGGGTTGGTGGGCAAATACTGTAACATCTAGATCGTCTTCAAAGACTGGCTTACAATAAGTGCATTGCAATAGACTAGATGGAATATGATTAACTGAAGTTTGGGAACTGTCAATGGTCGTACTCCAACTAAACTGACAACAGCCAATCTCTTTAGTGATTTGTTCGAATCAGAAGACTTTCTCCATTGTTTAACTGTCCTAAATGTGTCCTAAACTAACTGTCCTAAACCAGAATTTCTAGTTCCCAAACACAAGAATTATCTCTTACCAGCATCTCATCTGATAAGGATTCAGCTTCACAATATACTTTGTTACATTTCCCATGTAGTCTGTTAGGAATGGAATTTTTATGATGCCAATCTGTGCCTGCTAATAATACAGAATTCACACCTTTAGAGGACGATGTGGGGGCAGTATATTCTCTCTCCTTCTGCGGTGAAGTCCAAGCACTATTTGTAGAATAACAGTCACTCTTTGCCTAAGAAGTATTCCAAAGCTGTAATTGTTCCTCTCTAGCAATGTTTTCACATCATCAAAGGTATGCCTCCCTTTCTCCCTTTGCACTTATCTGTTTTTCTTATTGTAAAATAATAATTCTTTTGTTACTGTATGTTCAACATTCTTTATAAGATCTATGTCACCTTGTGACTCTTGTTTAGGAATAGAAGAATACAAGAGACCAGTGACTCACTGTAGCCTGCTAGCTTTGGACTAATATAACAATTATTTGAACTTTCTCCAATTGTTGGCATTTCTTAATGAGTTATTTTCCCATGACAATGTTTTCATAGCAGGTATGTTTATCAGTAGCATTCAGCTATAATAGCTAAAATGAAATATCTAGGCTTGGAGAATATAAGCTGCACATAGAAAATTACTAAGAAGGGCTATTATAAGAATCAGAGAAAGATCTCATTGCACAATTTAGAACCAGGATGTAACCTCATTAATCCTTAGATCTAATAAAGAAGAATAATTGTGGAAAACATTTTGAGAAACTTGTCGACATCTACTTAGATCAACAGAATGCCTACAAAACATAATTTAAGTTCTCCGGCATATTATGTACTGTATAATTGTAATTACTAGATTATTGTTGCTGATTTTTAATCATGCCTGCAATCTTGTATTGTTGCTTGATTGGCTAAGCTTCCACAACACATTGAATATTTTTAGGATCCTTAGGGGCGTCAGAAAATACTATTTCTAGCTATAATACATTTTGTTTGATCAGTTAAAAAAAGCCAGTAACTCTTACCTGTTCATTGTTGATATTGTTGTTTTCTCATGGTAGAAAAAATTGGGATAGATGGACAAACAGCTGATGCAGAATAAAACAATTTCCTAAACTCCAACCATATTACACTTCTTAAATGATGAACCATATAATTCTACTTTAAATGTAGTATAAAGAAGGAATAAAGATCTATTTTTAGACTGGTATTATCTTCAAGATTTACAGCAACTTACAATTTGCTCTACTGTGTATGTATATGGATATAATTTTCTTTTTAAATAGATTGCTGTAGAATAATTTGAGATGGCAGACAATTTGCTAAATAGCTATTTGTGCTATTACTATATCACTATGAATAATCAACCCATGTTGTTGATTAAGAAGCTTTCACATTTCTCCTAAACTAAATCATCAGGTTTAGTAACAAATGTTTAATCATCAAAACTCACAGAAACTAGTAAAACTTTCCATTCATTGTTCCACAAAATATACATTTTCCTCTTAAAGCACTACTTGGAAGAAAGAAAAGGTCATTAAGCTTTGTTATAAAATTCCTTTGTAACAGTTTTAATACATGCCTTTCACAATACAGTCACATGTAAGTCATAACTTTGTGATAAAAGCCAGCTGCCATAACTAAATATACCAGTCCTTCTCATCCTGGTGCTCTCTGGAGGCTTTTTTCTGTTTTATAATAAATGTCTTCGATAGCTGAAAATTTTGGGAATTTTAGTGCACCTACCCAGAGAGCATTAAACTGGGGCATAAGACTAGGTATAATACAGCTAGTCCTTGACTTGTAACAGTTTGTTTAGTGACCGTTCAAAGTTATAACGGCACTGAAAAAAGTAACTTATGACATATTTTCACACTTACGACCCTGGTAGCATCCCCATGGTCACGTGATCAAAATTCAGACCCTTGGCAATATTTATGATGGCTGTAGTGTCCTGGGGTCACATGATCACCTTTTGTGACCTTCTGAGAAGCAAAGTCTTAGCAACAGAAATTTTGGGCTCAGTTGTAAGTCCAGGACTAGCTGCATAGCAACAAATCAATCACTCTACTCTCCTACACCAACGTACCTATTATACATTCGGAACATGTTTTATCTCTTAAACATTCCCCCCCCCATCTCTGTCTCTCTCTCATTTGTATGGATGAGGCCACTTTCATAACATTCAAATTCATCTTCTCAACAGGAAAACAAGTATAATTTATGAGACTAGCCAATACCCAGCAATGTGGGTTTACAGTAGGAGTGTCCAACCTTGGCAACTTTAAGACTCTTGGACTTCAAATTCCAGAATTCCTCAGCCACCCTTGCTGGTTGGAGAATTCTGGGAGTTGAAGTCCACAAGTTGCCAATGTTGAATATCCCTAACTATAGATGACAGACACGTCAGTGTGTGTTAATGCTAGAATATGCAGAGATATATCTAAGTGTCAAGAGATATAATTTTGTTTGCTGCTGAGTTTGTCCCTGAGAAGTATGCATTGTTTATGTTAAAACTGATCCACACATTCAAATTAATATGTTGAGAATATAGATGAGGTGAATCAAGAAAGAACTGAATTATACTCATGTAGTTATATGGTTTCATCAATTATAATCCAATCTAATCTAGAAATAAATTCTTATTTAAATTACTACTGTTTAATGTAATGTACATACCCTGGTGAGAAAATGCATATAGACATGTTTAAGTGAATTCACAGCAAATATTATTTTGAGATATAGGTGAGGAGTGGTTGTTTTTTTTTGCTTTGCTTATATTTGTTCCTTTAGTTGCTAAACAACAATAAGGTATATACTGGTTCAATTGTTTGGAGCATGTCAAATTAAATAAAGCATACTCCTTGTAATGAGGGTTATAATATGGTTAGGCTGAGTTTGCATTATAAGCCAGGAAAAACACATATGCCATCTATTTTTTAAAAAAAGAATAACATCCTATGAATCCATTTTAAGTAAAAATGCACTTTAATATTAAAAGATAAGCTAAGTCTAAAAATGCTATTAAAATATTCTTTGCATCCAGTCTAGCTTCAACAGATTTTGCAAAGCAACACTTGTAAATAAGTCTTGCTAATTCAAGCGTAATATGTTTGAAATCTTCATCAGAGGTCAACACTTCAGTATGCCTGGAAGTTGTGGGCTGTGACATTTTAGCATTTATTTTCAGTACCCAGAAGAGCAAAACCACATTCATATGATTCATAGAGCGACAGGCATTCACCAGGGATCTCAATTTCACCATTACATACATGCAACTAATCCTTAGGGATCTCAGCAAGAGCAGACTTCAAAATATACTTCAGACATGCTCTCTTGCTTCTGTCAAGTTTAAAGAAGAGGAAGCAAGACATTTGGCAAGAAAAGATTCAAGTAACACAGGATGAAATAAACCTGAAACAAAATGATTTTACAAAATTTAACCACTGCATCCCAAAAGTAACGGAAGTTCAGATGCTGAGGCAGTTGCTCATTTTCTCATTTTTATTTGCCATAAAGCCTCTTGATCAAGCACATTTTCTGATTTGTAAAATTTGCCCTGTTGGAAGATCAGAAATGTCATTATTACACATATCTTTAAATAGTTTTGTTTAATGTATTAGAATTTGGTATAAAAAAAAAATTAGCAACAAACATTTCAAAAAAAAAAAGTAAATAAAAGAGATAAATAAATTTGCACATCATGTGACTTGAATAAATTCAACGTTTTCTGGGTGCAGCATAAATAAAATACAGAAACTGAAAATATGTGTTTTCAGAATGGATTTTTTCTAAATTAATATTTTATCTTAAAATGAAAATGTGTTAAGTTTGATTTTCAGTTAAAATTCCTTTAGTTTAGCTTAGAAGTTAAACATTCTATAGAATCAATCAACCACCTATAGGTATAAGAATGGAGCTCACTAGTTGATCTTGGACAAATTGTTAATTATTAGCCCAGCCAACTGCACACAATGTTGTGAGATTAAGATGAAGGAAGACCTCTCTATGTTATCTTCTTTTGTATGTTCGTGTAAAATAATAATAATAATAATAATAATAATAATAATAATAATAATAATAATAATAATAATAATAATAATAATAATAATAATAATAATAATAATAATAATAATAATAATAATAATAATAATAATAATAAAGAAGAAGTAGGAAGGGATGTTGGAGATCATCTAGTCCAACCCCCTGCTCAGGCAGGAAACCCTATACCATTTCAGACAAATGGCTGTCCAGTCTCTTCTTAAAGACTTCCAGTGTTGGAGCATTCACAGCTTCTGGAGGCAGTTGTTCCACTGGTTAATTGTTCTAACTGTCAGGAAGTTTCTCCTTAGTTCTAGGTTGCTTCTCTCCTTGACTAGTTTCCATCCGTTGCTTCTTGTCCTGCCTTCAGGTGCTTTGAGAATAGCTTGACTCCCTCTTCTTTGTGGCAACCCCTGAGATATTGGAATACAGCTATCATGTCACCCCTCGTCCTTCTCTTCATTAAACTAGACATACCCAATTCCAGCAACTGTTCCTTATATGTTTTAGCCTCCAGTCCCTAATCATCTTTGTTGCTCTTCTCTGTACTCTTTCTAGAGTTTCAACATCTTTTTACATCGTGGTGATCAAAACTGGATGCAGTATTCCAAGTGTGGCCTTACCAAGGCATTGTAAAGTGGTATTCTTCACGTGATCTTGATTCTATCCCTCTGTTAATGCAGCCTAGCACTGTGTTGGCTTTTTTGGCAGCTGCAGCACACTGCTGGCTCATATTTAAGTGATTGTCCACTAGGACTCCAAGATCCCTCTCACAGTTACTACTATTGAACAAGGTACCACCTATACTATACCTGTGCATTTGGTTTTTCTTGCCTAAATGTAGAACGTTACATAAATGTATTTACTGAAGATATCAGTAAAATCAAGAATACTCTAGTATGATGTAGGTTTGAAACAGAGTTGTACAATATATTCAGTATTTTAAGTCCATTTTTCCCTTTGCAGAAATAATTCATAACAAGCAAAGAATTTAGTAGAGTAGGTTTGACAGTATTTATCATTACTTGGAAGCAGAAATAATTAATTACATTCATTATAAAGAATGTTGCAATAATATTTTGAACTGATTTGTTTATATATATATATATCTTTCTCTTTCCAATAGGACTTGTGCAGAAAAAGAAAATCAAGTTATGAAAGTAAATTCAATTAGCCAAATACTAAGAGATTTTGCAATGGTTGGTGAAATCATAGGCTACAATTTGAATACACCGGGTTATCTTAGAAAATCACATTCTCCATCCATTTTTCTTTTCTCTTTCCCCTTCGCTTAGATTAGGATGCTGAACGATTCTTATTACTTTCCAAACTTGAGAAGTTTAATTTTTAACCACTTAGCAAGTTATCAGTAAGTGAAGAATAAACAAGCAAAACCTGATCTCAAGTTTTAGTCCTTATACATACAATTTACTCAGAGAAGAAGGTGATCTGGATATTTGTGACATGGGATGTCTGAAAGAGCGGAATGCATATTTTTGAGTGAGAAACAGTATCTGAGGGTGAGGCATTCAGTAGAAAAAAGTTGCTAGTTCTCCAGTGGCAGTGATAAATCCAGAGAGCAAACAAAAGATGATCTCCAGTCAGTAGGAACATTATCAGTTCCTCAGTAACCAAAGACTTCCAAGAGGGGAAACAACTGATGATTCCCAGTAGAGATAAGAAAAATCATCAATTTCCCATAAAGGAAAAAAAGATAAACAGATTCACTCAAGCCACAGATTGGGCACAAGAGAGACCATATTTGCAATTCCTCCCAACCATTTTTAGATATTGAAAAGTGATTTTTGTGCAAGTATTTTGTTAAGAAGAAGTAACACTTCACTTTTCCATGACACCCACACTTCATGTTAATCTGTAGTTTGTCTTAATCATTCCAGGGTCACCAAGTAAACATAGAGCTATTAAAATTCTACAATTCTCTGTATAGATAAAATAGTTCAATATGCCAGGAGTACTTGAAAATTCTGGGCTGCTAGCTATAGCAGAAAGTCCCAGAAGAAGGCTATGGCAAACCAGCGTTTATACCAATGCCAAGTTACCATTAAAAGGTCCACTCAGAAGAAAATTTATTTTACAACAATTTAATGGCAATTAAAGTTGGAAAAGACCTATTTAATGTGAATGAGTTACTAGTGCAGGGCTTTTCAACCAGTGGTACGGGTACCACCTGTGGTACTTTGGCACCTGGCAGATGGTACGCGACCATCCTAGAAAAGTGATAGCGGGAGAGGGGAATGAGCTGAAGCGGTGGCAGCACTGCACAAGCCTGAGCGAAAGATGGCTGGAGCTGCAGGGCTCAGTGGAAGCGCCAGGATCAGCGCCAGGCTCCAGCTGGAGCTCGCGCTGATCCTGGCGCTTCTGCTGTACCCAGAAGAACCGCTGATCAGCTGGACTGTTGCAGCATCTCCATGGTCTTGTGATTTACATTCAGATGCTTGGCAACTAATTCATATTTATGACGGTCACAGTATCCCAGGGTCATGTGAAGTGACCAAAACCTGCTGCAACCACCCAGCAGACGGGGGGAATAAAAACCAAACACACCCCCACCCCTCCCCCGCTGCCAATCCTCAACAGAAATGCTCACAACAATGAAAACCTCTGAGGAGGAAGAGCGCCACCGGGTGGGCAGGCAGGTGTCTTGCTCGGCTGTGGCTTGGGGGGCACTTTTTTCAGTGCCATTGTAACTTTGAACAGTCATTAAGCAAACTGTTGTAAGTCGAGGACTACCTGTACTTTATCACTTTTTTCCTTTTTTGTTTTTTGGTCATCAAGTTTTTGACACCTTGCTAGGCAACTGGTGGTACTCGGATATTGCCATATCCTAAAAGTGGTACAATGGGTGAAAAGGTTGAAAAGCCCTGTACTAGTGTGTCAGGTGTGCCATAAAGAGAAATAATAAAGAAAAATACAGAATCATACTGTACACAGCAAAGAGGACAAAGAAACAGCAAGCAATTTTCCAAAAGCCACCACAGAGAAATAGCTCCCATTTTAGAAGATACAACAGACTTTAATTTCATCTTTTCCCCACAATCTATTCTCACTAGGAAGTGAACAATTTTTGTTTCAATATGGTTTTGGTTTTTATTAATAATCCTATTTAAAACTTTTACACTTTTAATTATTACATATGTTTGTTGCATTATATAGAAATATTTTTTATAATTACAGTGAATGTTTAAGTTTCCCCACATACCTACTTATGGAAGAAAATGTGGAAGGAAGTATTGCCTTCAGAAGCTGTGGGTGCTCCATCACTGGAGACTTTAAGAAGAGACTGGACAGCCATTTGTCTGGAATGGTACATGGTCTCTTACTTGAGATGGACTAGAAGACCTCCAAGGTGTCTTCCAAGTCTGATGATGTTCTGTTATTTTTGCCTGTCTGGTGGAACTCTTTAGCTAAATGTCTAATCACCTGAGCCAAAGTTATAAAAATGTAGTGAATTCTAAAAGGAGATGTATGTGCAGTTGTTAGTGCTTTGAGTTGCGGTCAATGAGCCCACAAGAATCGGACATTTATTTTGCATCTGCAGACCCGGAAGAAAGAAGCTTAACTGAGAAAGTAGCTTTCCAACATATGCTGTCTTGTAGAAAATGCTGCAATTGAAACTACTCAGTAATTTCCAATTGCAAATATTCTTTCCGAAAAAAGTGATGCTGGCAAAACAAACTTTAATAGTTTGCTAACGCCATAGTAATAAATATAATTCTGAAATGTTCACTTACTGTGACATTATAATATGCTTCCAATTTGATCAATATTTCTGTACGTTTGCCACAGCCCTTTGCAAATAAGAAAAGTAATTAACCATAGGCTTTAAATTTGTTGCCTTTTCATTAAGGCACCAAATGGGCTCTTCCTAACTTTTTAAAGATCCTATATTTTCAGAGTCATTTAAAAAAACTATTTAGGATAAAAACTGGATTTGAAAATACTTGAGGAAAACTGCATTGCTTATTGAGGGTATTGGTCTTTGTTGTTGTTAGTTGCGAAGTCGTGTCCGACCCATCGCGACCCCATGGACAACATTCCTCCAGGCCTTCCTGTCCTCTATCATCTTCTGGAGTCCATTTAAGCTCACGCCTACTGCTTCAGTGACTCCATCCAGCCACCTCATTCTCTGTCGTCCCCTTCTTCTATTGCCCTCAATCTTTCCCAGCATCAGGCTCTTCTCCAGTGAGTCCTTCCTTCTCATTAGGTGGCCAAAGTACTTGAGTTTCAACTTCAGGATCTGGCCTTCTAAAGACAGTCAGGGTTGATCTCCTCTAGGACTGACTGGTTTGATCGCCTTGCAGTCCAAGGGACTCGCAGGAGTCTTCTCCAGCACCATAGTTCAAAGGCCTCAATTCTTTTGCGCTCAGCCTTTCTTATGGTCCAACTTTCACAGCCATACGTTGCAACTGGGAAAACCATGGCCTTGACTATACGTACTTTTGTTGGCAGGGTGATGTCTCTGCTTTTTAGTATGCTGTCTAAATTTGCCATAGCTTTCTTCCCCAGGAGAAAGCGTCTTTTAATTTCTTGGCTGCAGTCCCCATCTGTGGTGATCTTGGAGCCCAGGAAGATAAAATTCAAGGTATTGGTCTACCTTGAAAAAAATGTTAGGAAAGCAGATAAGGCTTGAAGACTGCAATAGATATGGTACTAATACTCATCAAAGGGAATATTTTGGAAAGAGCATGTAAAAGAAACCAAGTACAGGTAGTCCCAACTTACAACCATAATTAACCTCAAAATTTCTGTTACTAAGCGAGACAGTTGTGAAATGAATTTTGACCCACTTTATGACCTTTCTTGCCACAATTGTTAAATGGATCACTGCAGTTGTTTAATTAGTCACATTGTTGTTAAATGAATCTGACTTCCCCATTGACTTTGCTTGTCAGAAGGTTGCAGAAGGGGATCCCATGACCCCGGGACACTGCAACCATCCACCATGGAGGTGCTGCAATGCTCATAAGTGTGAAAAATGGTCATAAATTACTTTTTTCAGTCCATTGTATGGTCACTAAATGAACAGGTGCAATCGAGGACTACCGATATAGCTTTGTAAAATAATCGGGGAAAGACAATCTATAGATACTTGAAAAATGAAATCCCCCTAAATAGAGAATTTTAGTTAGGAGGCAATAAAGAAGAACACAAAAACAATGGGATGAATTTATACAATGGTTTATCGAGAATGAATGCTTTAAAAAAAAAGGTTAAATTAATTAGTTTCCATTTTTTTCAGGAAAACTACCAAGATATTGATTATTTAAACAAGCTGAAGTACAGAAAAGTAGCTAAAAGAATCTTAAATGTAGCAACTCTACTTGGCTCAATAGCTTTAAACTATCTACTATCCCAGCAGAGCAGGCCTAGAAACCACAATGACAGTGAGCTCCATAAGTGCTAGTTATTACAAGGGCAATATTTTTCTGTGATTGTGTCAGTGAGTTCCTATCTCTTGAGACAAAGCTCCATTTGGCATCAAAATATATCTGCTACATTCAATGCTGAGTGCTATTCTGGAGGGAAACAAGCTTTCAGCAAGCTGAATATAACACAAAAGTGGATTGAAGTATACTGGGTGTCCTGCTTCTATCTCTGGTTGCTTCTTTTGCAAGAATTTGGGATACTTGTAACTACAAAAAGTCAGTTCAGATAAATTAATGGGACAAAATATAAAAAGATATTTTTACATGTACCACAATGAATAAACACACGGTTTAAAATTTTGTCATGCATGTAAAATTTAGTTTACTGCAAAGAATAACACCATTCTATTTCTCAGATAATACAGACCATTTATTTTATGTACTTTAAGAGTGGGTAGAAGGATTTTCAAAAACAGATTTTGTGAGCCATTACTATTTCTGATATCCTTAACCTGTTGTTCCTATTATTAAAGTATTATTGCTAGAACCATTGCTATAGTTTTGAGAAGGTTAACCATTATTCTGACCAAAAGTCCATGACTGATCATAGATGATCAGCTGATTACTGTCATCACTGACTCGGAACAAGCATAGCTATGCTTATTCAAGTGTTATGGAGAACTAGGACTGAATATCACTGATGAACACCAGCAGAAGTTTCCTATCACTGTTAAATAGGACTAATAATAAAATAGTGCAATGTGGCATACTGAGCCAAGTCCACTCAATGTAAATGGTAAGGGGTCAAGAAAATGGTTTGGAAAATAGTTTGATGAGGGGATCAAACTATTTTCCAAAGCACCAAAAGGCAAGATAAGAAACAATGGTTGGAAACTAACCAAGGAGAGAAGCAACCTAGAACTAAGGAGAAATTTTCTAATGGTGAGAGCAATCAACCATTGGAATAGCTTGTCTTTGGAAGTTGTAGGTGCTCTACAACTGGAGGTTTTCAAAAGAGACTGGACAACCATTTGTGTGAAATGGTATAGGGTCTCCTGCTCGAGCAGAAGTTTGGACCAGAAGACCACCAAGGTCCCTTCCAATTCTATTATTCTATGTTCAATATAGAGCAGTGATGGCGAACCTTTTAGAGACCGAGTGCCCAAAAACTGGCCCCACCCCCGCTCCACCCCCTGCCCAGCCCCGGCTCTGCCCCCACCCTGTCCCCCACCCCACCTGCCCACAGGGCCACTCACCACCTCCAGGGCCCACTGCAGATCACCCGGGCAGCCCAGCAGCGCCATGGCGGCCACGACCTCTGCTTGCACGATGGGGCATGAGGGCAGAGTCTTGTCTATGCAGCCTGGCTGCCATGTCCTTGGCTGCGCTGCTCCTCATGGGCCATGCTCGGGGGTGACTCTCCTCCAGGGGGGCTGCTGGTGAGGAGGGAGTCGTGGGGGGAGGTGAGGTTGGGGCAATAGCACGTGTGCCCACAGAGAGGGCTCCGAGTGCCGCCTCTGGCACCCGTGCCATAGATTCACCACCACTGATATAGAGAGAGCCAAATATCTACATGTGTCTTTTGACAAACTCAAACCTCAAGTATGAAATTACTCATATAATATTAAATTGGTTGGTACACTGGATACTCAGCAAATGCTGTACCAAAACCACCATTCAGGTTGGCATGAAGATAAGTGATTTTATTCTCAGGGATACTTGTACATCTGACACAGAAAGACATAGAAGATTTTAAAATCAGGGTATCTGGGGAAGATACCAAAGGATGCTTACCACTTTAATAAGATGTGTTGGATGGCTACTTAAAGATGCAGTGAATTAGTACATGTCCTGTAGCCCTGTGGCCAATCCTATTTCCTAGCTATTTCCTGACCTAATCATCATCCTCAAAACAAAATATCCTGTATATTAACATTATGTATATTAATGGACAAGGCTGTATTCTGTGAAGGTGCTACTTTTACTCATCATTTGTGATGGATTTGATATATGAATATTGTGATCAGTTTACTTTTAGAGTTCATTATCCATTACAAATGTTTCAAAACTCCAATATCTATTCTTCATTGACAAGCTGATCTGCGCTGAAGCAGGAAACCAGGGGCCAAATTAACTGCCATTTGGACAGAGCAACTTGTCATGACTATGATGAAAGTGGCAGAAGAGGTTGAAATCTAGACTTCTTAAGGCAGTTTCACTTCAGCTGGTTTACACTCAGGAGACAAGGCAATACAGTAGTCGTCCACTTACAACTATTCATTTAGTGACTGCTCAAAGTTATAATGGCCCTGAAAAAAAGTAATTTATGACCATTCCTTGCATTTATGACAATAGCAATGGCAATAGCACTTAGACTTATATACCACTTCACAGTGCTTTACAGCCCTCTCTAAGTGGTTTACAGAGTCAGCATATTGCCCCCAATAATTTGGGTCCTCATTTTATTGACCTTGGAAGGAAGGAAGGCTGAATCACCCTTGAGCCGGTGAGAATCGAACTGCCAAACTCCTGGCAGCCTGCAGTGCTGCATTCTAATCACTGAGCCACCACGGCTCACAATTGTAGCATCCCCATGGTCATGTGATCAAAATTCAAGCACTTGGCAACCAACATGTATTTACATGTTTTTACATGAATTGTATTTACATGAATGTATTTACATGAATTGGGTATGTCTAGTATGAAGAGAAGGACGAGGGGGGACATGATAGCAGTGTTCCAATATCTCAGGGGCTGCCACAAAGAAGAGGGAGTCAAGCTATTTTCCAAAGCACCTGAGGGCAGGACAAGAAGCAATGGATGGAAACTAATCACGGAGAGAAGCAACCTAGAACTAAGGAGAAACTTCCTGACAGTTAGAACAATTAACCAGTGGAACAACCTGCCTCCAGAAGCGGTGAAAGCGGTGAATACAATGGTTTCAGCATCCTGAGGGTCACGTGATCCCCATTTGCAACTTTCTCAGTCAGCTTCTGACAAGCAAAGTTAGTGTGGAAAGCTGGATTCACTTAGCAACCATATGATTCACTTAACAACTGCAGGGATTCATTTGACAATCATGGCAAAAAAGTGGTCATAAAATCAGGCATGACTCATTTAACAATCTCCTTGCTTAGCAACAGAAATTCTGCTCCAAATTGTGGTCGTAAATAAAAATAGCAAATGCCTGAAATGATATGAGATTTAGACCACTTCCCTCTGAAAACCATGAATACATATGTGTGTATATATACGTGTGTGTGTGTGTGCGAGAGAGAGAGAGAGAGAGAGAGAGAGAGAGAGAGAGAGAGAGAGAGAGAGACCCATCCTAAGGAACTCTGGACTTACAACATATATGTTTTGTGTGCATGTCTATCTGTGTATAGAATCAAGAGGAAGTATATTATTTAGAAGTGTGGCAGACACCATGGTGCTAATGGGAATAGTGTTGCTAATACTCAGAACAAATAGAAGATTCACATTAGTCTTCTATATATGTCTCTTGAGAATTAACTCTTAGCAAGCAGCATGGGACTTATTTCTACAAAGCTATGCAGAAGTGCAGCCTCAAATACTTTTTTTATTTGCACTTCAGGCAAAATCCTCAGTTTAGTTTTAAGTCAAGGATAAAAATCCATAATAATCGTATGCCTCATATAGCTTCAGCATTAAAGGAGAGAGGGAGCCTCAATAGAAATTTCAGCAGCGGGTTTATAGCCCATGTAAATGATTTGATGTTGAATACAAGAAAAAGAAGAAGAAAGAGTAATGATTTTTCAAATATTTTCTCTTATGTTTGTTAATGGCAATGTACTTTCAGACATCTTAGAAGGAAACAAACATTGTGTAACATAGTAGCAAAAGGCTGTCTGGAAGAATATATTTGCTCTGTTTGCATTCTTGGTTACAGTCCAACCATTTTATACATTAACCATCTCTTGAACTATTCCAGTTCTCTGGAAGACATTACAGCATATATCATGTCTAAGCTTTAATTTCCCTTCACTGAATAGTATTTTTCCCATTTCTTACTCTTTAACAATTTTTCATTTTCTTTTTCCTAATTTTGATATCCTCCTCTTTATTACCATAGTCAATCCTCAATGGAAAGCATGAGCTGAATATGAATTGCTTGGTAAACAGGGAGTAGTAAATATTTTATAAAAGCAGTGAAATTCAACAGAATGACCTGTTTATAATTTAAGGAAATTATCCCTTAATTATTGGTTTGTAGCAAACCAATTCTCTTTTGACTTTTCTTCTTAACATGCAATACCTTTATGTCGTGACATAAAAAAATTATTGCTTCTATTATCTCCACCATCTACTTTTCATTGACTTTTTGCAGCTGTTTAGGAGGAAAGATGCTTACTGATAACTTTATTGAGCAATGTTGCATATAACCTATCAATGAATCAATGAATGAGATGGGAATTTTAAAATACAAAAATGCATTTCTGTCACATTATTCATAAGAAACTGTTCTCATGGAGGATAGGTTTAGACATGAATGTCCATCATTTAATGTATCAGCATGACAGCTGGTAGTGAAATATGGGAACCAACCATTGAGAAAATATTGTGACACATCATGGCAATTCTATCTATAAGGAGTAATTCACATATGTACTATGTAATATTGCAGTCATGGCTTTCTCAGGGGGAAGCGGGCAAAGGACGAAACATGAGTGATGACATCTCCATGCAAATACTATAGATTATGTACTTGGATCAGAAATTGGGGTTTAACTATGTAATTCTGGCATTTGTTGTAATTGTCAATGCCTGCATATCTCTTTAGTGTGATCATAATTTTGCTGCAACCATGGCTGAATGTTATCATTAAGCCATTAGACATCCATTAAAAAAAATAGCCAGAAAGTCATGAACAAGGGTGATAGATAAATGAAATTACTCAGCAAGAGAATTCCTCTGTGCTATTATAATGTATCATAATACTTTTGTCTCCTGAGACAGTGAAAGTATTCACCTATAATATCACAGTTTATCTAACATTCTAGGTACATAGGAATCAAATTAACTACAGTTACATCCCATTGTAAGCCACTCAGAGTCACCTTGAATGTGAGATGGGCAGCTAGTAAGTTTAATAATTTTTTTTAAAAAGAAATGATGTGAATTGATGGATAAACTGCAGTTTGGAACAGACAAAGAGAAACAGACCAGGTATGTTGAAATTTTAATCTACTTTATAGTTTCTTCTTTGAGAAAGAAGACAGGAAGTAGTGCATGTATGACAATTTGAGATCCTTAAGAAAATCAATAAAAATAAAACATACACAAAATTTTCTACAGTAAAGAGTTTGCAATGCTGTAAGCAAAACTAGATATTGTATGCTGCTCATTTATTTTAGATATCTACTAACAATTTGCCAAAGAACCAAATCCCTGTCTTTAACAACTGAATAAATTCCATAACATTATTAGCAAAGTCATTGCTGGTTAAATTAACATGAACTGTTTTTGTAAGGGGAAACTTGCGTATATGTTTATTCAATCAATTATTCTGATCTATCATTAGACATATAAATATAATTAATCCTATTGGGTTTTTTAATTATTCTCTTGCCAATCAAGATTTTCAATATATTGTGTTCATTTCAAAAAATGGTTCCTAGCCTTTTGTTGTTGTTCTATCCTCTAATTGTATCAGATTAAGCATATCTGCAAGCATACAACAAGAACAAACCTGGCAACTAGGCCGAAAGCCTCTGATGAGATGAGTGGCTATATAAATTTTATTAATAAATAAATAAGTGAAGAAAGAAACAATGCATAACAGGGATTTTCTGTCTCCATCTTAAAAGTTAGAAATGAAGGAAGTGGCATAATTTATTTATTTAAAACATGTATATAGCTGCCCATTTTGCAACCAACTCTGGTTGGTTGACCCCTGATTTCTGAGACCCCTGAGCATAATCTCATTTGCTTTGGAATCAATGAGATAATAATAATAATAATAAAGTTGGAAGGGACCTTGGAGGTCATCAAGTCCAACCCCCTGCTCAGGCAGGAAACCCTACACCATTTCGGACAAATGGCTGTCCAGTCACTTCTTAAAAACTTCCAGTGTTGGAACATTCACCGCTACTGGAGGCAGGGAGTTCCACTGGTTAATTGTTCTAACTGTCAGGAAGTTTCTCCTCAGTTCCAGGTTGCTTTTTTCCTTGACTAGTTTCCATCCATTGCTTCTTGTCCTGTCCTCAGGCGCCTTGGAGAATAGCTTGACTCCCTCTTCTTTGTGGCAGCCCCTGAGATATTGGAACACTGCTATCATGTCCCCCCTCATCCTTCTCTTCATTAAACTAGACATACCCAATTCCAGCAACCATTCCTTACATGTTTTAGCCTCCAGTCCCCAAATCATCTTTGTCGCTCTTCTCTGTACTCTTTCTAGAGTCTCAACATCTTTTTTACATCGTGGTGGCCAAAACTGGATGCAGTATTCCAAGTGTGGCCTTACCAAGGCATTGTAAAGTGGTATTAATACTTCACGTGATCTTGATTCTATCCCTCTGTTAATGCAGCCCAGCACTGTGTTGGCTTTTTTGGCAGCTGCAGCACACTGCTGGCTCATAAGAAGGAGATGTTCACCAGACATGTCTTAATGGAAACTTCCTCTTTCATGGAGCATAAAAAGGCACTTTTTTATTGAATGAGAATGATCTAGCTTGGTATTGTCAACAGAAGCTCTAAACAATGTCAAACTGGGTGAGTTTATCCTTGTTAACCTCTCCTGGTATGTTCCTAATCAGACAACTTATTTTTATCTTTTCTCTGGGAAGACACAAACACTTTCAGACAAAGAACTAAGCTACAGTCATCTATTTTTTTACTTTTTTAAGAAAGCTTATTTGGCCCAAAGGATTTTTTTTTAAAAAAAAGCTTAAAGCTATTTTTCTTTTCACAAACACCCTGTCATTTCATTATTCATTCATTATTCCAATAATCTTAAGAAAATCATAGGGTAAGAATACCAGACAGTAAGGCAGGTACCCTGGGACGTATTGGAGACCATGGGTACCAGGTTGCCCACTTACAATATAAAAAGGAATACTCCTTATCTGAGTGAATTTTTCAATTTGTCAGAATTATCTTTATTCCATGGTTCTACTTTAGCCTCTCCTGGAAATAAGAAGTCTATGCTTTATTCAAAACAGATTCATAATATAATTTCTCACATATGGTCATACCTGGCAACTTCACAGAGGGCTTCGCAACTTCATGACCACTGTTTGGACAGAGAGAAGGAAGCTACAGCTCAACACCTGTGAAAGCTCATGAGCTGGATTATGTTTGATATATTACAGTGCAGGGAGGACAGGTTTGTGGTTTTATGGTAAACCTGTTTAAATCCAGTTTTCCTTTTGCTGCCCGGATAAGTTAGTTAACTAATATTTCATTTACTTAAGGAATTTATGGTCAAATAAGTAATATAAATATTACAAGTTTACAAATAAATCTCCAACAATTTGTTTACTTTATATAGCACTCAACATAAAGAGCTTTTTAAGCAAAATATTGTAAGAAGAAAGAAGTTTCTCTAACAAATACAATATACAGTGTTGAAAATGAACAATAGAAACAAAAGTCAAAGGGTTGCAGGAGAGCAAGGTTAAAATATAAAAGTTCAGCTGTAAGGACTTGCTTGTTTTTTTTTTAATTTAGAAAAATTATACAAATTATGTGCCAGTTTTTTATTAATGAATTGCCATCCTGTTATTATTATCAGGATTATAGTAATTATAGCTAACAAGCTGTAAGTAGCCCAACCTTTCTTGGTGGCATTAACATCATATTACTTTCTGAATGCAGTAAATATGTAGAACATGAAATTCATTCAGAACATAAATTATTCATCAGATCTACAGTATGTAAAAGAATAGGGGTATTTGAACATGTAATAACAATAACAATAATAATAAAGTTGGAAGGGACCTTGGAGGTCATCTAGTCCAGGGGTAGGCAACCTTGGCTCTTTTATGACTCGTGGACTTCAACTCCCAGAATTCCTGAGCCATCCATGCTGGCTCAGGAATTCTGGGAGTTGAAGTCCACCAGTCATAAAAGAGCCAAGGTTGCCTACCCCTGATCTAGTCCAACCCCCTGCTCAGGCAGGAAACCCTATACCATTTCAGACAGATAGCTGTCCAGTCTCTTCTTAAAATCTTCCAGTGTTGGAACATTCACAGCTTCTGGAGGCAGGTTATTCCACTGATTAATTGTTCTAACTGTCAGGAAATTTCTCCTTAGTTCTAGGTTGCTTCTCTCTTTGCTTAGTCTCCATCCGTTGCTTCTTGTCCTGCCTTCAGGTGCTTTGGAAAATAGCTTGACTCCCTCTTCTTTGTGGCAACCCCTGAGATATTGAAACACTGCTATCATGTCACCCCTCATCCTTCTCTTCATTAAACTAGACATACCCAATCCCAGCAACTGTTCCTTATATGTTTTAGCTTCCAGTCCCCTAATCATCTTTCTTGCTCTTCTCTGTACTCTTTCTAGAGTTTCAACATCTTTTTTACATCGTGGTGACCAAAATTGGATGCAGTATTCCAAGTGTGGCCTTACCAAGGCATTGTAAAGTGGTATTAACACTTCACGTGATCTTGATTCTATCCCTCTGTTAATGCAGACTAGCACTGTGTTGGCTTTTTTGGCAGCTGCAGCACACTGCTGGCTCATATTTAAGTGATTGTCCACTAGGACTCCGAGATCCCTCTCAAAGTTACAACTATTGAGCAATGTACCTATATTATACCTATGCATTTGGTTTTTCTTGCCTAAATGTAGAACCTTACTTTTTTCACCATTGAATTTTATTTTGTTAGTTAGCGCCCAATGTTCAAGTCTGTCAAGATCCTTCTGTATCTTAAGCCTATCTTCTGGAGTATTGGCTATTCCTGCCAGCTTGGTGTCGTCTGCAAATTTTGTGAGTTCCCCATCTATCCCCTCATCCAAATCATTGTTTAAGATGTTGAAGAGCACTGGGCCCAGAACAGAGCACCTGGGCCACCCCACTATACAGTAGATGCAGTTCCATTGAGGATCACATGCTGAGTATCACCGGTCAGCTAGCTACAAATCCATCTGATTGTGATGCTGTGATGATAACATAGAAAACATCCTTCCCATGCTCTCTCTAAGTTTATTGAAATTAGCTCTCTTAAAGTTCAAGACTCTAGTTTGACTGTGTTCTATTGCTTATGCTTGCATAATGTTGAATTCAAATATTGCATGATCACTCCTCCCCAAGGTTCCTGTGGCTTCAATACCTTCTATCATTTGATCTCTGTTAGTGAGAATTAGGTCCAATATGACTGGTCCCCTAGTTCCCTTCTCTACTTTTTGGAAGACAAAGTTGTCTGCTAGGTTTGTCAGGAATCTGTTTGATCTTCCACTTGGTGCACTTCCACTTCCAGTTGATGTCAGGGTAATTAAAATCCCCCATTACTATTGTGATGTGCTTCCTACATACTTTAGTTAACTGACTAGCAAAAAGTTCATCTATTTCCTCTGTTTGGTTGGGTGGCCTATAGTATACATCTATGGCAATGTCATTCCCCCCCCCCCTTTTATATTGACTCAAATGCATTCAAGACAGTTTTCATCATTGTTGTGCTCTATTTCTGTAGAGATGTAGTTATTTCTTATATATAGAACAACTCCACCTCCTCTTTTATTTGGTCTGTTTCTTTTAAATAATTTAAATCCCTCTAGTTATGTGTTCCATTTGTTCCATATATGTGATATATGAAATCCATACAATATATAACTGATATATTTCAATTCAACTTAAAAGCATCATGGACAAAATTGTCAAGGAAAACATAACATAAATGAGACAAAATTTATTTAAGTGCCAGAAAATCCAGAAATGTTGATAGAAATAATTTTGGCCAAACCAAATTTAAAGTACAATTTGCCAATAATTTTTTATATCACCAAATCTGAGAGCTCTTCAGCCTGAAACTTAGATAAATCATTAGTGTTTATTGAAAATAAAAAATAAATAAATAGCAACTTTGGATAACTACAAATGATACAAAGCATCAGCAGGGAAAAATTGTAAAGAGAATAAAGACAAGAAATCTTCTCCTGACCATAGCTCCGTAGAAGGAAGCTGACAGTCAAGTAGATTTTCTACAAATATTTTTCCTGAGTTTTATTAGGTACAACCTTGTTGTTATCAAATTTTGGCTCTGAGTACTTTCTACAGCCTTGATCAAACAGATTACTAATAAAAAGTATGCTAAAATTCCATAGATACTTTTAGAAACGCCATTTCTTTAAGGCAAATTAATGAACTTACCTTATAAAGTATCCAAAGATGAAATGGGGAACGCTTTAAACTCCTATGGGAACCAGTTTGGTGTAGTGATTTGGGCATCAGGCTAAAAACTGGAGGACCGTGAGTTCTAGTTTGGCCTTGGCATGAAGCCAACTGGGTGACCACTTCTGAAAAATCTTGCTAAGAAAGTTGCAGGACTTATCCAAGCTATCTCTGAAAATCAGACATGATTGAACAGAATGAAAAAACCCTATACAAAAAACAATGAAATATAATAAATGATATCATAAGTAATACATAAAGCACATATATTTTGCAGTGTACGTATCACTAAATTTTTAGACCAAT
Organism: Azemiops feae; assembly: GCA_023970755.1. NCBI lineage: Eukaryota > Metazoa > Chordata > Lepidosauria > Squamata > Viperidae > Azemiops > Azemiops feae. The sequence goes on along the minus strand of JALGBA010000021.1, from coordinate 1,575,463 downwards.
TGTCACATTTGGTATTTTGAACACATGTTATAGGCATTTAAAAGAAATTTATGTTCCATAAGGAAATTCTATCTTTGATAGAATGGCTGCAACAGTGAGTGGAGCCAATCACAGGATGCCAACCTATGCTCCCTAACATCCCATCCCCTTGATACTCTCGTTTCCTAGCTTATCTGAACAATTAGTGATTTGCTAATAAAACATATGGTTTCATCCATTCATATTTTTTTCCTATAACCTATGACATCTTTTTGGAATCCAAGACCTTCATGAAAATAAATATAAATATGGAGGCTGATATTTTGTTTGCATAATGCCAACTTATAATAATAATAATAATAATAATAAAGTTGGAAGGGACCTTGGAGGTCATCGAGTCCAACCCCCTGCTCAGGCAGGAAACCTTATACCATTTCGGACAAATGGCTGTCCAGTCTCTTCTTAAAAACTTCCAGTGTTGGAGCATTCACCGCTTCTGGAGGCAGGTTGTTCCACTGGTTAATTGTTCTAACTGTCAGGAAGTTTCTCCTCAGTTCCAGGTTGCTTCTTCCTTGACTAGTTTCCATCCATTACTTCTTGTCCTGCCCTCAGGCGCCTTGGAGAATAGCTTGACTCCCTCTTCTTTGTGGCAACCCCTGAGATATTGGAATACTGCTATCATGTCACCCCTAGTCTTTCTTTTCATTAAACTAGACATACCCAATTCCAGCAAACGTTCCTGATATGCTTTAGCCTCCAGTCCCCTAATCATCTTTGTTGCCCTTCTCTGCACTCTTTCTAGAGTCTCAACATCTTTTTTACATCGTGGTGACCAAAACTGGATGCAGTATTCCAAGTGTGGCCTTACCAAGGCATTGTAAAGTGGTATTACTTCACGTGATCTTGATTCTATCCCTCTGTTAATGCAGCCCAGCACTGTGTTGGCTTTTTTGGCAGCTGCAGCACACTGCTGGCTCATATTTAAGTGATTGTCCACTAGGACTCCGAGATCCCTCTCACAGTTACTACTATTGAGCAAGGTACCCCCTATACTATACCTGTACATTTGGTTTTTCTTGCCTAAATGTAGAACCTTACTTTTTTCACCATTGAATTTCATTTTGTTAGATAGCGCCCAATGTTCAAGTCTGTCCAGGTCCTCCTGTATCTTAAGCCTGTCTTCTGGAGTGTTGGCTATTCCTGCCAGCTTGGTGTCATCCGCAAATTTGATGAGTTCCCCATCTATCCCCTCGTCCAAATCGTTGATGAAGATGTTGAAGAGCACTGGCCCCAGAACAGAGCCCTGGGCACCCCACTGCACACTTCCTCCATGTAGATGCGGTTCCATTGAGGACCACACGCTGAGTACGGCCGGTCAGCCAGCTACGAATCCATCTGGTGGTGATGCTGTCTAACCCACATTTTTCTATCTTATCAAGTAGTAGGTTGTGATCTACTTTATCAAATGCCTTACTGAAGTCCAAGTAAATTATATCCACAGCATTCCTCTGATCCACTAATTTTGTCACTTGGTCAAAGAATGCAATAAGGTTTGTCTGGCATGATCTGTTTTTGACAAACCCATGTTGGCTTTTAGTAGTGATTTTGTTTGCCTCTAGGTGTTCGCTGATTCGTTGTTTGATTATCTTTTCCAGAATCTTCCCAGGTATTGAGGTCAGGCTGATAGGTCTGTAATTTCCTGGGTCCATTTTTTTTCCTTTTTTGAAGATGGGAACTACATCAGCTCTTTTCCAGTCCTCTGGTAGTTCCCCAGTGCTCCAGGATCTTTGAAAAATATAGTTCAGTGGTTCTGAGATCACATCTGCCAGTTCCTTGAGAACCTTGGGGTGTACTCCATCTGGTCCTAGTGATTTGAACTTGTCTAGGATGGACAGGTGCTCACTTACCATTTTCTTGCCTATCTTAACTTGTGTTTCTATTCTGTTTTTTATGGCACTATTTTTGATAGGTTGGTCTGTTTTTTCCCTTTGTGTAAAGACAGATGTCTTTACACAAAGGGAATGTCTTTACACAACATAACTTGACTGTTATGTTTAAAATTAAACAAGAAGATTAAAGCATTATGGCCACAAAGAAAAAAAAGCTTTCCTTTTTCTTTTTTCTTTTTTTAAAAAAGCCATTCCACTTGCAAGATAAAGAAAGGAAATTGCATTATATATACCAACTTCCATGAAAAGTTAAGCTTGCCAAAAGCTGCCATTCTCTCAAGGAAAGACGCTACCACTGATACTGAGACATTGAAATGATCCTGTCAGTGAATAACATACTTATTGTGTTTGAATTCATAATAAGATATCAGATTGTATTACAAGACTTCTTATAAAGTAGTTGGAAAATAATTCAGAGAACTCCTTTTCATTCTTTTTTTAAATTCTGCCATATAGGCCCCTCAAATAGTCCCCCAGTATTGATCAACAGCCTCAGTATTAGCATGGATATTCTCAGTAAGATAAAAAAGTGTGAAGATATTTGAGAAGTTGTATAGAAGAAAGTGAGATATTCAAATATTTTTTTTCTTTTAATCTCAAGGTAAGAACACCATAGGTGGACACAAGCTTCTGCCTCATGGACCAATTTGAGAAAGTTGTGCAAATAAGTCAATGTGGTTGTTAAATAGCCAAAACAACTCCCCAAATCATGAGTCCTAAATGTCTTACTTGTCAGCCCTCTGAAGAAAGCAATGTGTATGCTTCAGAGACCTGTGTTACCCACTGTGCTGCTGTGGCAAAAAATAACTCATATTTATTTCTATAGCTCAATGATTTTTTTTGAAGTATGTGTGCCTTTTATTACTGCAAGTTGATGTGTAAACTTTGTGATTTTGTTTCATCTTTCTTTGTTAGCCTTCTTTGTATTAGCATTTATTATCAGTTGCCTTAAAAATTATAGAAGGGTGAAAGTGTGAACCTTCACTTCTAATATGTCTAGAAGATTAACTTGTTACCTTTTTATTTTCCTTTAGCAAGCAGATCAAACTGCTTAGTTTGCCATGTTTATCTACACGAATCATGTAATAATTTTTGTGATGCAACAGATTTATCAGGTTCCTGACTGACTTTATGACAATTAAGTTACCATAAAGGACACTAGTTTAAGACTGGTTTCTGAGGTACAAGAGTTCCATAGTTAAACAAATTACATACTTTTTTTTGTCTTGCAGAATTGGCCTATTTTTGCATTGCTGTTTTATATGGTTATGTAGAAATTAAACACTCCCAGAATAGATTTTAAGATACTAAAAAACTATCCAGATTTTTATTTCCCCCCCCTACAGATTTCTTTTCTTCTTAAATTGCTTTCTAAAAGGGTTGCTGACAATCACTGTTCATATGTTTCATTCCTCAAAATGGCAGGAAAGCAGGGCTTCAATTTTCAGCCATCAGGACACCAAATTGACAGAATGATTGGAGTGATCTCAGAAGAATGAAAAAGAGAAAATTTTGGGGATTGCTGTCCTGTTCTATATTGAGCAAACACACTGCAGCAAATTGCAATTGGTTTAATGATGAATTTGTATTTTAGACAACTAACAAAGCAGGCAGAATATCCAGCTGAGCAGTCACATATGTTGTCCCAGAGATACATAGGTAAGATGACATGTTGTTTGGGGCCTGCAGTGCAGCACCAGACGAGCCAATGGGAGATATTACCAATTCCCCCCCCCCTAATTTTTACTATTGTAATTAAAAATTTTAACTAGTAGCCATGATAGCTATATGCTCTATCTAATATCAGATATAGTTTGCCTCAGAATGTCACTTATTGAAAAAGCCTAAGAAGTTATAAATAATACCTTGATTTTCTGCCACTGGATTCTTGACTGGAATTTTATTGCCAGGTTTGTGAGGCCAAAAAATCTACCTATTTATTTCAAGTAAAGAAATGTTTCTTGTTTAGCTTAAAATACAGACCTAAAATTTATTTTCCAGTAAATAAAGTATAAACTTTGTTTCTTTCATTAGCTTTGGGACTGGTCCACCAGTCCACCAACTGCATTGGACACCATACACAATGAGGAGTAATTTCAAATTGCAGTCATTTAGAAAGCAATTTCCAGCTCTGTAGGCTAGAGAATAATTTGTATTGAGATAAATATTATAAGTCCCATGAAGCTTGTTTGGAAACCCAGATGTCACCTTTGCCCTTCCAATCAGTGGGAAGAGCCTAAATCTTTTGGAGAGAAACAAGGCAGTCTATGAAGCCACAATTCATTCCAAGATGAATTTAGCAGGTTTCATTAAATTCTGTTGTGTGTAAAAGAAATTTCCTAACTTGTATCATACTGAATGGAAAATTTAAACAACTTATGAATGGTTTATTTGAATGAAGGAGCCATATTCAAATTCTCAGTTGGAAAAAATGCATCTCTTTTTTGAAGAATAAAAAGAGCCACTCATATTCTAAGAGAGCATAGGAACTCAGTACCTGAAAAGCCCCGTTTCACTACATTTTTGCTATATTTTGAGATGATATTGAGAAGATCTTGCCAAGAACTTCTCAAGTTGCCCTGCAAAATGAGAGAGGACAGCAGGTAACCATATAAAACAGAAACAGAAAAAAAGCCTTCTCAGTAATAGCCCCTCATATGAAGAATTTATTCCTTCCTTTTGCCAAAAACCCTATTCTAATCTTGACAATGTTGGGTACCGAAAAATATGTGATTTTCCTGCAATATAAATCTATTTTCATATATTCACAAACATTTTATATACTAGGGTGATACAAAGCTTTAAGATTTTATTTTTTATGAAAGTTTGCATGAAGCATGTCTTTGAACCTGTAACAAGGCTGTTTTAAGAATAAGAGCATATCTAAAAGCAAAAAGCCTTCATTGTTGGATGTGTTATGCACATTTTATTAGTATTTTTTCTTTGTTTTAGTGGATTGTCCTAAACATTCTATTGGAGGAAGGGATATTTTTTACTTGTTTGTTTACTTAGTAAAGGACCCTAATGAACACTTGAAAAATAACAAAATATCCTTCTTTGGTACACAGGTAATCATCATCCCCCTTTTATAGTTTTTTTAAAAAAATGCGAATATCAGCTATGTGCTTATGCCTTCTGCACATTAGGTTCAGTCCCTACACTAGTATCCCTCTCTGTTGTCAATTAATTGCAGCCTGGAAGACAGCAATCAAATTAATATTGTATAAAAATGGATCCACCAGTCAAAACAAACTGAAGGCTTTGCAAAATAAAAAAGACAAACTGGCTGGAAGTCTTAGTGCTTCGCTTCCGTTCCATACCACCATGTTTCAGCTGCCTTATTTTCTCTGACTCACTTCCAGTGATGACTTTAAATTGCATCATTACATGGAGCTGTACATTAATTTGCTCTTTACAATGCTGCTTCCTCCAGAAGTACGTCTCCATCTCAACTTGTTTATTGATATGCACAGCCACCTCTTGTGCAGGGCAAGTGTGAATGTTTCTCATAGTTGTGTTCTTGTGTGATGGAATACGCTCCTTCCCTCTTGGGAATCTGGACTACATTCCATTACAGTTCTATATAGTTGCTTTGTAGTTATATTTTCATATTATCAGTAATGTTTGATAAGATATTGCTGCAAACTACTTAGAAATGCATTCTGTGGAGCAGGGGAAAGCAATTTGTACTGTAAGAGATCCCAGTAATCCCAGCCCTGTTCCATGTTTCATGATTGGCATACCTTAAGAAAGGATCACTGAAATTTAGATGTGAAACTCCAATTGTCATCAGCATATTTTCCATATTTTTAAAAGAGGCTGGGAATAACATGAATGTTATGTATTCTTCTTAAATCTTCCTAGGTCTAATACATCCATTTTGCAAAATGTAAAAACTTAGGTAGAAATATTCAGCCCATTAACCTCTAATCTTATCACAACCATGTTCTTTCCTATCCTTTGAGATATAGAAAGTTGAAAAAAATAATAAGAATGTATCTCTTAGGCACAAAAAGGTTGCCTATGTTTGCTGTGGAGAATGTGGAATATTTGTTTTGAATAATAATCAGAGAAACGAATTCTCCATGCTCATGACATATATTGACTCCTAAGAACTTTTCACAATTTATATATAAAATTTATATATAAAAAGGATGCTGCCAATTTTTAATGTTCCAGCACTCCATATTTACTGTATTTTAATGTTAATTTCAGTCCCCATATGGAAACTAAATAGCCTTTATCTATACAACTCTACAAATCTGAACAGTACAGCTGTGAAAATTTTTTGTTTTTCTAAACAATTATAAAGAAAACTTGTAATTAGTAGGCCAGTTCAAAACTCAGCCAGAGCCTAAGAAGAATAGACACATGAATAAGAAATAATCAGAAATATTTAAGGAAAATCTTAGTTTGGTCAACTGAAACTTTATAATTAAGCCAATAGATTATGCAATAGTGTCATCTTTCAGGTTTATTAAAATTTAATAAAGATCATTACAGGAGCCGTGGCAGCTTGGTGAGGTAGGCAAGGAGAAACACTACAACTCTTTATCTGTATTAATGCACAATACCAGAATCCTGAAAACTTGATGAATTTCTCTTTCCCTTCCTCTTATGGCCAAGAGCATCAAGACAGTCCAATATGAATATATTTCTTATTCCCTCGTGTTTTTCCAGGAGGAGGTGATGTTTTTGTTATAATCTGTCTTCTAGACTGTTGCGTGTACACCAGGTCCTTTGGACACAGGTTAAACTTAAACCAACATGGTTATCAGCAGGAATCTTCACTTTGAGTAATCCAGCCTCCAACCATAAAATGGAGATAGGGACACACCATAAATCTGAAATAATTGCTTCAGAATTTAAGTATTTTACATCATTCATTATTCATTAGGTTAGGGTCTCATAGACAATGCTTTTTCAGTTATTTTTATGCCTCCATATTTTGGGCTTTATTTCTTTTAAACTGTAATATTAAGATATTACAGATATTATTGTGCATTATATATTTATTTTATGATTATAAATTGTTGGGACTACAGCAGTGTATGAACAATAAATAAATAGTTTCTCTTTATTTGTATTATTTTAATATTCTTGCATCCGCTCATCTGCATCATTTCCTAAATTAAAGTTTTATAGGATCTGCGTGATTTATGATCCGTGATTCACCAGGTCAGAATTGACACTTTTAAGTTTTTATTTCTGTATGCCAAAGTACTTTTGTGTATAATGGCTTTAATCTATTAGCTAAAATCAGTATTAGCATCCAAGATAAAATTTAATTTCTATAGCAAATGATATATAATTTTTCCAGACTGAGAACCATTTTTTGGTTTTGCTAGATTTGCATTCTAAGTGGAACAAAAAAGATGGTAGAGACAGGACAAATTTAAATTTGATTTGAATGAATTTACTTATATGTAGCTAAGATAATTATTTCCATGCTCAACAATATATCCTTCTGTTGCATTAAAACATTCTCTTCAACCACAACTTTTGTGTGAGCTCTAAGATTCATGCTGCAGATTTGGGGAGAGTTACACAATAAGATACATATTTGGGTCGAGAGAGTTAAAATATTTGGTCCATGGACTCAAACACAATTAAGTTAGAAGAATCACCAGAAAAACCAATTATTTTTAAATTAAAATCAAATACAATTAAAAGAATTAATTCCAAAAAAATTAATAGTTTTTCTCCATATGTTGGAGAAAATTAAAGTGTATAATCTTAAATTGTGCGCTCATAATCAATACCTCATAGCCATTAATTGAATTTTATTTGCAAAAAGTAAATAAAAAGGTATCTTTTTCAATTATCTTTTGCAAATCTCTATAGCTATAATAAATTGCAGAAAAGGACAATTAAAATCATCACAATGGACAATTAAAATCATTACTGATGGGCTTGTTACTCACAAACATAATCACCTGTAAAGCAGAAAACTTCCTTACATAGTCATTCTGGGTGTTTCTAGTATACTCTATACATATATCGCTAACCACATACAAAGATCTTTACCATAACCAGTAGCCACTTATCAACACATTAAAAAATGCCGGGACTGGAACTTTTGTACCAAAAACAAAAGAAAAATCTGCCACTAAAATGGTAAATTAGTTAGTAGTCAATGGATCAACAATCATTTAACAACAACAAACATGAATCAAATATTTGCTGGCAAAAGTTTCACACAATTACTCCATCCTCAAATATTCTCTGGTCCTATGTTTATGGCTGAAATCTACTGGAAGAAATGGGCTAATTATTACACATACACTTATTTTTAGAAGTGTTATATTTTGTTAGTATTCAAGAAATGTACAGTACTACACTGATGTAATGATAGAAATAAATGGGGATTTAAATGCAACCAAAATAAATAAATAAATTACATGCTCCTGGATGACTGAGGCTAGTCTACTTTTTTAAAAAAACAAAACTATTTCTGGTATTTCATTTGATAAGATGTAATGCCAGCTGCACAAGATGTCACAAAGCAATCTGTTTTGCAAATAAACAAACCTAATGAGCTACCTTATTTCATTTATTTGGAATCCAAAACATGCCATTTTTTTCAGAAATATTGCATGATATTTTCAGACAAAGATCTAGAGACATAAAGCTTCTTAAGTGCTGCATGTAAATAGATGCAGCATATACCAATCATATGAAAATATCCATGTTATATTATACCCACAGATGTTAAGAGTAAAAAAAGAGATGCGGGAGTGGGTTGCATACTAAGATACACTAATCTTATCTGACTCAGATTTTGTACCTGTTAATACGAAGTAAATGTAGGTTAATATTTTCTCCAACAATATTCAACATTTTATAAATTTTAAACAATGACTGGATACATTCCCCAAAAACTGTGAAGTTGAAGATCCCCGAGGGATTTTTATATTAATACTTAGTAAATAATGCACGGTTTTGTACTCTATACATAGTACTTTACTCTTTATTTTTGCATGTTTCTCTATTTCCATCTGTCTGTTGGTCTGTCTCATATATCAAACAGAACACAATGTACAAAGCTGGAATGAAACACATTTGTGAGAACAAGCATAGGTACCATGACATACCAGTCACTGAGAAAAGTGTAAAAGATGGTTGTATGATGTTGGAAGGTTGAGATTTTTATTCTTTCTTTAAGTCATTCATTATTGTACATGGCTGCCTACCTATCAGAATAATTATAGGTGCAAACAAAAATAAAAACATAATATTATCAAATTTCATAATGACAAAAAGCTCTTTGTAATCTCCAAAATCCCTTATGACTCCCTAACCAGTGATAAAAAAAACCGTTTTTCTTACTTTCTCCCTTCTCTTTGAGTTGATATATTATACATGTGTTTGTGGTTTGTGTATTTTGCTGACAAAATACACAAATGGAAGCAATCAATCATGGCTTGCTATGCAGGATCATCTTTGTTTCATGCTCTTACATGGTATATAAGATCCTTGGAGATCCTGTAACATCTTTCCAGTGCTGTTCTGATGTGTTTTTTTTTTAATTCTTTTTAAAAAAAAAACTCCAAAAGCTCAGTTAAAATGGTCTAACCATATGAGAGATAATTTTACAGAGACTAGTGTGTAGCAGTTTAAGGAATAGCACTCAGTTTTCTGAGGATTGTGAATGGCGTATAGAAGGATATGAAAATTATTGTAATTAAATTTTTTTGCAATAAAATTCTGTTACATTCCAAGTGCAAATCAAGATGCTGGTCATTACTTTTAAACCCTAACAAATTATTTCCAGGACTTTCCATCCTGAGGGTATTCATCCATTTCAGTAGGTCTGAGAGAGTAGATGTACACCAGGTCTCCTCTAACAAACAATGTTATCTGGTAGGCCTTAGAAGGCATATCTTCTCTGTGGTGATGCCTACCATATGAAATAGTCTTCTACCAGAAATCCAGAGGATTCTTGGCCTTTCACAAGGCTGGAGAGTCCTGGCTCTTCCCCAAAGCTCTGGGTCAGGATGTGAAGTGGATTTGAGGTTTTTGTATACTGGGAGTATAGTTGCCTTGATGGTTATTCATTCGTCATTAGTCAACTGGTATTTCCTGCAGATATTCCAATGCACCATTGTTGCTACTTTGTCATGTCGTTATTTGTATCAGTCTTGCAATGTTCTTGCAGCAGCTAACTAGTGGTCTGCTGTTTTTTCAGTTTCTTTGCGGAGGCAGCAGTCTGTTGCTGCCTTTTCAATTCTGGCTTTGTATCCATTTGTTCTTAAGGCTTGGCCTATCGTTATTATAGATCATATATATACATCACATATCATATATAAGATTATAAAGATCAAGATACAGAAAGATTTATGGCCTTCAGAACTGTGTCGTTTTTTAGCTTTCCAAGCTGTCATAACTTTGAATGGTCATTAAACAAACAATCAAATCACAAACAAATCATGTCCAATTAACCTTATCCCTTAAATCAGACGTCAAAACTCACGTCACATGACGTCGCACAACGTATCGGGACGGTTTGCCACTGCCGGCAATGGGGTGGGCGCAGCTTCTGGATGACGCGTCCGGCCCGCGGGCTGGCAGTTTGATACCCCTGCCTTAAATAGAATCAGTTACTTAGTGGATCAAGAAAATTCATAGATATAGAACACCAGGACTTCAGCAAAACCTTCATAAAATGTCTCATGGTATTCTCAGTAAAATGGAAAAATGTGAGTAAGTTGATAATGATATAACAATCATATGTAGTCACAGTTGGCTAAAAAGCAACATCAAGAGTGGTCATTAATATTTTCTCTTCAGTTTGGAGGGAAACCTTTGAGTCATATGCTAATGGTTTTCCCCCCGATGTTGTTCAGTCTTTTGTCTTACAATTTGTATGAAAGTTGAGAGAACACCTATAAAAATTGGCAGGTAAGGCAAAGCTTGGACCAGTGGCTAATTAGATTAAAAAAGTACAAGATTCAAAAATAAGAGTCTCAAGCAAAGGGATGGAGGGATGGATGGATGGATGGATGGATGCATGAACTATATCAGGTATGGATATGATATAATGCATCTGGCTAGGAAAAATACAAGGCACAAATATAGGATGGACAGACTTGATCTTTTTCAGTTTTTCAGTCTTACTGATAAATAAGGCATTCTTGGGCATGAATCATGATCTGAACTAGTTCAAATGTCACAGAAAAGTGACACGAATGAAAGCGAAGATACGTGTCTCAGGATAATGTTGCAGGATCCAATCTGGGTCAGTCACCAGGACCAGAAGAGGTTTCGTCTTCCGAGCTTTCAGACTCGTTGCACACTCTGTGCTAGAGAGAAGTTCCCCGAGGATGGGCTTCAGCATGAGTCCGAAAGCCTGGAAGACAAAACCTCTTCTGGTCCCAGTGATCGACCCAGTTTGGATCCTGTCACAGAACAGTGACAGTTTGTAAGAAATTGTAACAATAATTAATTTTCATTTGTTTAAACCGTAAGTGCAAATATACGGAAGCAATTCTATACCAGCATATTCTGTTTTCCATTTTGATGTAGGATAGTAACTAACTAGTCAGTTGCATTTCTGCTGGATGGTGAAAAAGTGTCGATTTCATGCCTTGCCTTATGCAACCCTAATTAACAACAGAAAATTCTTCCATACTTAAACAATAATAGGTTTCAGCACAATAAAACTGGATTGAAAATGTTCTTTGTACAAAATGAATAGTATTAGGCCAATGATGTGGTAAAGCAGATTGACTTTAGAAAAACATTTGACTTTAGTAAGCAATTAGATTGGATGTTTAAGACTGCAAATTGAATATTTTAATTAGCCTCACAATCAGTTACAATCTTACCTAACAACAACTGAGCACAGGGAGATTTTCCAATAGTTATATGCATTTAATAAAAAAAGCCTTTATTGAAAATCACATTAAAGTATATGGAGATGCAAATGTTATTGCTTGGTGTGCTGCTTTTTCATCTAATTCAACTATTTCAATATTGCTTAATACAAAAATGCTAAGAGTATCTGTTGCCTTAACTCTATAAGAAACATTATAGCACTTTGAATAAAAGTTGGTTATAAGAGTCTTTATTTTGTAAACTATACATGAACATAAAAAGAAAAACAGTATTTTAATGTTACATAAGATAATCATTAAATTTAATATTAAATCTATTTAATCAAATGCAAAGAAACTTTATTTCAATTAATTGCAGATTAAAAATTAGGAAAAGCGATAATGCAGAGTTGAAATTAAACAACTGCTTGCATAATTACACAGAGTTTTTCAATTTCATTATGGCATAAAGCCACAATTTGATATGAATGCAGGTAGGGAATCTCAAAACATTTACACAATTAACATGCTAACATAAATAAAGTGATTAAAATAATTTTGTCTATAGTCAATTTGTGAATGCAACTCTACTTAAGAATTATATGCATTCTCTATGGTAATTATGTAAAAATTGGGGCAGAGGAGAAAATATTCTCCATAACAGCAGCAGCACTTATAGTGATATAAAATTTGGAATTTGGAAGTGCTTGGCTACTGCCTCATAATTTTATTTCAGTATGCATGCTATAAATCTTTCTATTACTATTTTGCAAGGCACCTTACAATAGCTCCTCTAAAGTTTTGAACTAGTAGCAAAAAGGGATAAAATAGAAATGTTTAGGACCATTTAAAAATGAAAAAAAAAAACATTGTTCAAAAAACAATTATCCAGACATGTCCCATCATTATCAGTTACAGTAACACAGAAACACAAACTTTATGGAAGGTTTTACTCACAAATCATCTGAAACTGATTTTATGATAGGAAAGTTTCAGAAATAAATATAAAATTGTCAAGCTGATTTCATGCTTAACAAGCTTTATATGATTTTGACATGGACAAGAGAAAAGAACAAAGTAAAATTCCTCGGTCTGTTTGTTGGGATCAACTGAATTTATAGCTCAGAAAGGCTAAACAGATTAATTCTGGAAAGGGGGTCATTTTTGGTTAATTTTTGAATGGGGGAATACTATGGCAGTATTAGATTCGAAAATCAAAAAGTTCCTGGAAGTCTGTGGCAGACCATTTCCATTTTGTTTTCCCCAAACAACATGGGCCTGTCTATATAGTCAGGCAGGAGTTGGCAACCATAGCCCTTTTATGACTTGTGGATTTCAACTCCCAGAATTCCTGAGCCAGCCATGCTGGCTCAGGAATTCTGGGAGTTGAAGTCCACAAGTCATAAAGGGGCCATAGTTCCCCACCTCTGCTTTAGAGAATGAATGTGTATCATTTGAAGATCCTAGTAATTTGGAAGTTGAAAACATAACAGTTCAAAACAGAAAAAGAGTACCTGGCACTTTGTGTCCTCTTATAGTTTCTCTGCTTCTCTAATATATAGTAAGCTGATGACGTTATATAGTCTTGACTAAAATTTCCTTCTCTTGCTCATGCACATTCTGAAAAATGTCCCCGTGATCTACATCATGACTAAGCTGCTTTATAATGGAGCAGGGGTCTGCTGGAAGTGTGCCTTTACGTATGGATTCTCAAACAGCAGTTGTCCTTAAAGTTATCTAGGGCAGTTTGATTGTTGTTTACTACCTCACAAATCTCAAGCATCTGTTGTTGTTTTTTCCTTGAGGCTACACTCCAGTGCATTTTCTTCTGCTGAGTGGTATATAAAAACAACACATAATATAATGATTTTCATTTAAACAAAGAATGTCCAGCTGCAGTGTTTCAAATAATCATACAAAATATACATGTAGATTTGATTCCATTTGACCTTTGAAGATAGAAGAATTTTCTGGGGTAGCATCTTGTAAATTTTAGAGACAAATTAGTCACAGCTAAGAAAATCAAATATATCCCTCATGGTCATCATCATCATCATCACCCTCATCTTCATCATCATCTTCTATTTCATCTTCATCATTCATGATATCATCATCCTCATCATCGGTCCATTCATGGAAATCACCACTGGCAAAATCCCCTGATGTCTCTAAATCTACACAGTGAAGAGGAAATATATATAAATATATAATGCATATATAGTTATGTTTCTTTGTGTTAAGCGTTCCTACAGGACTGTTATTTTATTTATTTTCTTGGATTTAAATTCAACCTTAGAGAGCCAGTTTGGTCTAGTGGTTAGAGAACTAAGCTAGAAAGCAGGCGACATAAGTTCTAATCCTGCCTTAGGCATGAGAGCTGTTTGACTTTCTCATTCTTTCTCAGCCCAACCCACCTCACAAGATTGTTGTTGTGGGGAAAATAGGAGGAAAAGGTGTGTTCGATATGTTCGTTGCCTTGAGTTATGAGTTATTTGGGGGAAATAAATGAAAAATAAATGAAAACTCAAGGTGGGTTACTTATTAAAAATCAAAAACAATTAAACCAAAAGCAAAAGAAAATGATCATGAATGTCCAGAAAAACACAACACAATGCATTTCAAAATAGAATAATAACAAAAACATTAAAATCAACAAGGAACTCAGCAAGCATCCTGTCTCCAGGCCTGAAAGCAAGTTTTCAAACATTTACAGAACAACCTCAGGGTGAGATTTGGGGTTCCAGAAGGCAAAAACAACTGGAGTTAGGTGGTTTTTCAGATAATCAGGCTCAGGACTATAAGAGACTTTCTAAATGATAATCCTCAACTTAAATTGCACACAGAAGCTGGCTGGCAACCAGTGCAACTCACAAAGTAGCAATGGCATACAGACGCATTCTGATATACAAATACCATCCTGTGTTGCCATATTTTTGACCATTTGTAGCTTCCAAATAATGTTCAAGGGCAATCCCATCTACAGCATGTTGAACTAATCTAGTCTTGAGACTAGGGCATGATTGACTTTCTGACCCATCTCTCAATCTATAAAAGGGCACAACTGGTGCACCAGATTAATCCATGCAAAGGTCTTCCTCCCAAAGCTGCCACTTGCTCTTCAAGATAAAGATTAAAATAAATGAGAAAGTGTCAGTCCGATGTCTTCTTTGAATGTGACACGTACAGTATATTACCTGAGGCACATGTTCAATTCTCAGCCCCCAAATCTTTTCTAAATTAATCTACAAATCAGCCTTTCTCAATGTAACATAAAGTGGTAGAGATAGAAGTTGTGGCTTAATATACTGTATGTGGAGAGCCTCAAGTTGTGAAAAATTTAATTTAGATTAAAAACCTTCAAGATTAGCTATTATAATGCTAGAATTAGCACACAGTTTTAATGGGGAAAAGGGAGATTTTTGAGACTTACCACAATCTGCAGCACCATGTGTTCGGGATCCTGTTACCTCATTGCCATATCTGTCAACACACCAGCACTGGCCGGCAGTTCCATGACACTGAGTTGGTTTATAGTAGCCATCTTCATCACATAAAGGAATATATTGCCCTGAACAAGACCCAAAAACACAAATATCTTGCAACATTTGCGGCTTTTATATTATGACTCCAGTGAAGCATTTTGTAAAGAAGCTTACAACATTTAATGGATATTTACTTCAGTATAAGCACTTTTTCTCCTGAATTTCTTTTAAATATCAAGTCAATATATCATGAAAGAGATTGGTTGCTAGGCAAAGGAAAAAAAGGAAAAAAGAAAAACCTGGCAGAGTTTAGGGATAATGAAACAGACTACAACTCATTCCAGAATATGTAAAGTCCTATGAATGGTCCTATAGATTTCAACTGTACTCTTTGTATGTGTGTATATGCTTTATAGGTACCAAATGTCACTTCATAGACAAAGTCACGCTCCACAGATAATTTAATACATAAATTATATTAAATGTTTTAATTGGTTGATCTTTCCTTCTAAACACTTCCCTACTAATTTGACACATGAGTTTTGAAAATTATTAATTATAGTAACATTTTCTATGAAAAAAATAATTAAAAATGTATTTTTCTTGCTCCCTCTATTGATAAATATAGGGTCTCTCTCTCTGTGTGTACACAGTAATGAAGGAACTTATGTGTGTGCAGGTCTGTGCGACTGTTGTTAAAGGTTCCATGAATTTTTTTTTTACCTGTAAGCTACTATAACAAAAATATTGCCCTAGTATTGAATTTTGTTTTTCTTATCATATTGCATGATTCAATGAATGAATGAAAAGCTAATAAATCCTGGGTTGTATAAACAGAGGCATAGAATCAAGATCACGCGAAGTATTAGTACCGCTTTATAAAACCCTAGTAAGACCACACCTGGAATACTGCAACCAGTTTTGGTCACCATACTACAAAAGACATTGAGACCTTGGAAAAAGTTCAGAGAAGAGCAACTAAAAGGATCAAAATGGAGACTAAAACATATGAAAAACAGTTGCAGGACTTGGGTTTGGCTAGTCTAAAGAAAAGAAGAAACAGGGGCAATATAATAGCAGTATTCCAGTATTTGAGGGGCTGCCACAAAGAAAAGGGCATCAAACTATTCTCCAAAGCACCAGAGGGCAGGACAAGAAACAATGGTTCGAAACTGACCAAAGAGAGAAGCAACCTGGAATTAAGCAGAAACTTCCTAACAATTAACCAGAGGAACGGCTTGCCTTCAGAAATCATGGGCACTCCATCACTGGAGATTTTTAAGAAGAGACTAGATAGTGACATGTCTGAGATGGTATAGGTTCTCCTGCTCAAGCAGGGGGCTAGACTGGAAGACCTCCAAGGTCCCTTCCAGCTCTATTCCATTCCATTCCATTCCATTCCATTCCATTCCATTCCATTCCATTCTTAGTGTTTTAAAAGTAAAATGGTCATTCTAGCAATAGTTTAAAAGAGCAGCACTATCTTCAAGAGGAGGCATGGTGGGTCAGTGGCTTAAAAGATTTGGGAGAAGGTCTGTGTTCCGGCAGTTTGAGTCCTGCCACAAGTGACAGAGTGAGCTCCCATCACTTGCCTCAACTCCTGCCAACCTAGCAGTCTAAAAACGTGTAAATGCAAGTAGATAAATAGGGACTACTTCGGTGGGAAGGTAACAGCAGGTAACAGTATTTTGCCGTATGCTTTGCGCTAGGGCATGATGTCATGCTTGCCACATGACTACGGAAATGTCTTTGGACAGCACTGGCTGAATGGCTTAAAGAAATGGAGATGAGCACTGCTACGACTCGCGGATTAAGACGTGCAGAGACACCTTTATTTTTTACTATCTTCAAATTGATAATGAAATAATTTTAATAGCTTTCAAAGTGTTTATACATTCTGTTACTAGAATTTTGGGTCATTAATTTAGGATTCATGTTAATTTTGTATTGCAGTTTCACTAGAATTATTATGTAATCAACAAAAGCTTCAAAAAGTAACATATAACTTACCTAGAAACTTCTTTCTCCCTTGCTGTTTGTGAATGTTGCTAAGCAATGACTGGCAAGGTGGATCTAGAATAACATTAGGCACATTAAAATTTAGCCAAGTATGACAACTGAAGAAAGTTTTGCTCAATTTATAAGTTTCTTTCAAATATTTAAAAATATTTGATTTTCATTATAAACTTCTTATCCAGAAGATAGTCACTAAACTTGGTTTACAAACCATATTTCTAGACTGGACTAAGGATATATTCTGATTCTGATTCTGCTTATCCAAATTTGTACTGAAACGTCATAGAAAAACCTTTCCATACATATTGATACATTTGGAACCACTGGACTGAAGAAGGTTCTTTTAAACAAAGTATGACAATTACAGGTTTGCTCTGCTATTTACATATCACTTCTGGTAACTACATATATATGTAATTATTATTAATAGTAGATATCATCCAGTAGGCCTAACTTCTTTGAATTTGTTTAGTTTTTACAAGGGTACATTCAGGAATGTCATTATATCATTATATTTTCCACTAATGAATTCTATTAAAATAATTAATGTATATAGAGTATATTTTAGATTCTAAAAAACCCCCATTGTTTACTCTTGTAAATTTTATTTCTATTGTTTCATGTATTTCACATGTGTGTGATAATATGTATACATACATTTGCTTAACCAAACTATACAAAATTTGACAACCAGGATAGTTTTAAAACATACCGATATTTAATCTGTCGAAAATAGATATTATATAATAAGTGATATTTTAAAGTATTACAGAAGCAATATTGAAAAAAAGCAGAGCATATTTATTTATGTAGCTGAAACTGCCAGTAACTATCTGCAGAAGCAAAACATTAGTCACATATCTGCATCTCAAGGAGAAAATACAAAAATACAAAAACTTCTGACTTCCATTGAGAGAATTACTCATTGAAACCAGTGTTTGACTAGATTATGCCTTTTTGTACATGATTTGCCATTGTATTTTTTGAGAATAAATCCCCAGGAATAGGATAGGGAAGTCTATCAAGCTGTCTAGTACAAGACAGAATGGAATGGGACAACTCGCTGCTGCCTACTTGCTGTGGCCAACTCACCATGGGACAAATTGCCGTGGCCAACTCACCAAGAGACAACTCGCTGTGGACAACTTGCCACAGGACAACTCACCGTGGAACAATTCAACAATTCAATTTATTTAAAATACTTAAAAAAAATTAATTTTGTCATTCACATTGATTTATCCCTCCTTTTGCAACATTTATTTAATGATTTTATTCCATAATTTCTTTGATATTAGTGCAACTCTTGTCCTGCAGCGAGTTGGCTGCGGCAAGTTGTCTTAGACCAAGACAGAACCATTCCCTAATCCTTGATCTTCTGCTTAAAAATCACTACTGCACCATGCAGATGGTGATATTGGTGGGTTGAATCAGACACCAAACAAGTAACACTTGGGATATTTTCTTAACACTGTTGTAATGAATCTAGGATAGGACAATGCATGTATATTGACTCTTTTGTTGTTGTTGTTGCACTGTACTTTCAAGAACCAGATTAAACTGCCCTAAGACATCTTTTTTTCCTTTTTTCTATAGCTTTCAACTGTTTGAATATTATTTTAATTGCTCACCTTGCTGCCTTTGGAAACAGTAGCACCATTCATTGTTTGATATTAAACTGTCCTTGTAAGTGTCACAAGAATTGAAGAATGCCTTGGTGCACTGCTCATTCTTGTCAAGATATATACTTCCAAGTTCTGATTGGTCCAAAAGTAGGTCATAGTTTGTATCAAGTCTGTTAAACATCCAGCCAAGAGAGTCCTTGCAAATTGGTAAAATGCTGGTATCAAATCCTAAGAGACAAAGAAACCAAGCAATTAATTCACTAATACAGGCATAGCTGACACACATATCAACAGAATCAATGGTGTCCTTTCTCATGGAAACTGTTTTATAGCATAAAACTAGATCAGGTCTGTGCTAACAGCGTTTAGCAAGGCTACTAGATGATGCAAAATTTGAAAGCACTACTAAATAGCAGCAACACTAGTTCTTTGCTCTAATGTTTTGCTGTTATCCACCTGGAATTTTGCAAAGTAGATCTGGTAGCCTTATTGTTACTTAATATTTTATCATTTGTTTGTTTCCCCAATTTATAATGTATCTAGTTCAAGCACTCTAAGTTATCTAACAAGTAAATATTTCAGACATTATTTAAAAGAAATCTACTAATTGGCAACTTCAAAAATTAATAACATGAATTGCAATTAAAATTAATTCATTAAAAATCCTGCTAAATGGCCTTAAATAGCATGATCTTCAACTATCAAAAGTTCTGCAGGTTTTTAGCATTCTATAACACATTATTAATATATGAATCATCATGGCTTGGTATGTCTGTGTAAGAAGTTCCAGAGGAATTGGGCCACCTTTAAGAAAGGCTGCTTCCAGATTATAGACCCTCTATAAAGTGATAGCTGTAGGCACTGCATGGCTGAATTGGAGCAGATGGACAGATTCCCTCTGGAGAAGATGATCCTGTAGGTAACTCAGATCCTATACAGTAGGCTTGATGGGTTATTAACAGCAATAAATTGTTAACTGATTGAATTGAACTTGGGAAAACACGGACAACTAATGTAAGTAACATCTGCAACATATATATAGTATGTTATATTGCTAAAATATTTTGCAGCTGCCAAATATAGACGTGAGGTCCTTGATGATCTCTGAACTTGGTTGTTAGAGAGCATCAAGGATCCCACAGTACAACTTGAACTACAAATATTTTCTTCTATTGGTGGAATACAGATCACTACTACATTCTGCACCAGTATAATATCTGGTTTATTTTCAAGGGCAGTTTCATGTGGAGCATCTTGTACTACTCCAATTGCTTTAATAACACGAATAATTAGATGTCTTGCCACTTTGTGAAAGCTGAAAGCAATCATGCAGCTCATCCTTCCCTCTAGATATGGCTCCTGTATTTCATCTCACATATTTCTTTAGTAAATTAAATCTGCTGAAGATTACCTCCAGTATTTCCATCATTTCAGAGTTTGCTGAGATTCATGGCAGAACTGCCTGCCATTCTGCTAAGAAAATATCCCAAGTGTCTTCTGGAAATCATACAGATCCATATGGCATTTACCATGGATCACATATTTATAGACTATTTTAAGAAATAGAAGGGTCTAGCAAAGTTATTATTGCATGTCTATATTCCTTCTTTGTTCTCCTCTGTATTGAACAGAAAAAGAACAGAACAGGAGCATACTTGACAGCAAGAGCTTCAACATCTGAACTCGTGTGTTCTTTGAAGATCGCCCATATCCCTATATGAATTTTAAAACAATGTTAACAAACAGGAAAAATACAATAAAAATGAAATATAATTTTAATAAGAAATGCAGCAGAATTTCACAAAAGAATGTATATGAGTTTTATACTGCATTTCCTTCTCATGTTCGGTTTATATTATATTTGCTCTGGATTATGTTAGAACAGAGATTTTCTTCAGGATGAAAAACATTATTGAACTAACCATTTGAAAAGGAAAGTAGGCCATTAGAAAGTTAAAAAAAAGAAAAGTCCTTCATATATTTCATTGAGATAAGCTAATGCAAGTTAAAATACACATATGTCTCTTTGGAAAAAAGCCTTGATGAGTCAGATTTAAACTATTCTTCTCTTTGTGTTGTTTTTGAAAATGCTCATTGTGGGGGGGGGGCAGGAACAACAGTGGGCTGGTCATAAAATAGGCCTTTTACCAATTTTGTATATATAGCAGCCCATTAATTTCATTTTGTTCTGCTTCCTTCCTTTCACAGAAAATGCAACATTCCATAGATTACTATGAATACCTTTACATTTTTTAGGCCTTGGTATTCCCACTACAGTATTAGCAATTATGATGCATTAAAAGAAAGCTAAAATATGCCCACAGATACAGGTAGTCCTCGATTTACGACCACAATTGAGCCCAAAATTTTTGTGGCTCTTATGAACCAGTTGTCAAACATCCGAAAGAAAATCACGTGACCCTGGGGATGCTGCAGCAGTCATAAGTGTGAAAAATGGTCATAAGTCACTTTTTTCAGTGCCGTTGTAACTTTGAACGGTCACTAAATAAACTATTGTAAACTGAGGATTCTTTTTTTTTATCTATAAGGATAATGGTAAACCCTAAAGTTGCATGCATAATAAACAGGTGATTATTTCTTTGCCCTTGATATATCTTTTCCAGATATTGATACAGGAATGATTAAGTTCTTATGGGATATTGAAAAAAGAAGCTGGCATTAAACACTGATAACCAGAGAAAGCAGCAGAAGATATAGTAGCTAATGAACTGAAGCAAATTAAATCTTTGAATAAAAGTCTGATACCCTGATCACTGCCACAGCCATAGCATGTGCCACAATGGTTAAGCACATGAACCAGGAAGGACTTGATTCAGTTCTCAGAATAGTAACAAAATATTAGATAACTTTACGCAAACCACTTGTTTTATGCTCAGCTTCCTATTTCTGTCAGAGAGACAAAATGATTAGTTACCCAGCACTGTTTAGCCTGTGATTAAGAAGTAAAAATAAACATTAAAGAACAATAATTAAGATAATAATTAAAACGAGAAAAAAGTTAAGGAAATGATTGGTCCATTAATGGGAGAAACTGGCAAGAAGGTGACAGGCAATAGGGAGAAAGCAGAACTACTTAACTCATTTTTTGCATCCGTCTTTACACAAAGGGAAAAAACAGTCCAACCTATCAAAAACAGTACCGTAAAAAACAGATTAGAAACACAAGTTAAGACAGGCAAGAAAATGGTAAGTGAGCACCTGTCCACCCTAGACCAGTTCAAATCACCAGGACCAGAGGGATTAAACCCCAAGGTTCTGAAGGAACTGGCAGATGTGATCTCAGAACCACTGAACTATATCTTTCAAAGATCTTGGAGCACTGGGAAACTACCAGAGGACTGGAAAAGTGCTGATGTAGTTCCCATCTTCAAAAAAAGGGGGGAAAAATGGATCCAGGAAACTACAGACCTATCAGCCTGACTTCAATACCTGGGAAGATTCTGGAAAAGTTAATAAAGCAATGAATCAGTGAACACCTAGAGGCAAACATTACCAAACATTAACTTTCATTACCAAAAGCCAACATGGGTTTGTCAAAAACAGATCATGCCAGACAAATCTTATTGCATTTTTGACCAGGTGACAAAATTAGTGGTGCCCCAGGGTTCTGTTCTGGGCCCAGTGCTCTTCAACATCTTCATCAATGATTTGGATGAGGGGATAGATGGGGAACTATTAAATTTGCACCAAGCTGGCAGGAATAGTCAACACTCTAGAAGATAGGCTTGAACATTGGGAGCTATCTAACAAAATGAAATTCAATGATAAAAAAAGTAAAGTTCTACATTTAGGCAAGAAAAACCAAATGCACAGGTATAGTATAGGTAGTACCTTGCTCAATAGTAGTAACCGTGAGAGGGATCTTGGAGTCCTAGTGGACAATCACTTAAATATGAGCCAGCAGTGTGCTGCAGCTGCCAAAAAAGACAACACAGTGCTAGGCTGCATTAATAGAGGGATAGAATCAAGATCACGTGAAGAGTTAATACCACTTTACAATGCCTTGGTAAGGCCACACTTGGAATACTGCATCCAGTTTTGGTCACCACCATGTAAAAAAGATGTGGAGACTCTAGAAAGAGTACAGAGAAGAGCAACAAAGATGATCAGGGGGCTGGAGGCTAAAACATATAAGGAACGGTTGCTGGAATTGGGTATGTCTAGTTTAATGAAGAGAAGGACGAGGGGTGACATGATAGCAGTGTTTCAATATCTCAGGGGTTGCCACAAAGAAGAGGGAGTCAAGCCCTTTTCCAAAGTATTTGAAGGCAAGACAAGAAACAATGGAGGGAAACTAACCAAAGAGAGAAGCAACCTAGGAATAAGGAGCAATTTCCTGACAGAACAATTAATCACTGGAACAACCTGCCTCCAGAAGCTGTGAATGCTCCAACACTGAAAGTTTTTAAGAAGGACAACCATTTGTCTGAAATGGTATAGGGTTTCCTGCCTGAGCAGGGGGTTGGCCAAGATGACTTCCAAGGTGCCTTCCAACTTTATTATTATTATTATTATTATTATTATTATTATTATTATTATTATTATTATTATTATTATTATTACTACTACTACTACTACTACTACTACTACTACTACATGCACGTGTGAAGCTCGTGTTCTTATCAGGAGAAAATGCTTAAATTAAAAACAAAACGTATTTGAAATTTGGGTGAAAAAAGAATTGTAACTAGGTATATAATAGCTGCTTTTAATCAGGCTGGGATCAATTTGTCATCTTTCAAAAGGATGCTTTCATGAATATATGATAATTTTAAACTGAGATTTTTCTGTTGCAATAAATAGATTCTCAGAAGCTCACAACATATTACAAAACCATACATACAAAACACAACATATTACAGAAACTTAACAGGAAAAAAACACAAATAGAGGTATCTACATTATGTAAACTATCATCAAATTTTACAAAGGCTTTTCTAAATCAGACAAAGCCAGCCCCAACAAAGAAATAAAAGGGAATTTCATCATATACACAACCTCAAAAAATGCTTGGCAATTGCATATAAGAAAAATACAAAATATATGAATAACATTTGGTTGTCTTCTTGAAATCAGACAAATTGATAGCTTGTGAAAACTCAACTAATGTGGAGACTTGCCAGCTACCAAGCATTTGGGTTGTTGTATACTTATTTCTAAAATTTCCAAAATAATAACACATTTTATATAATAAATATTTGCAATTGATAAAACTTATTTTTGATGAAAATGGTTTTCATTGTACTTGAGTTTTTCCTCACTTAGCATAACTTCAATTTTAAATGCAGATAACCAGTAGAAATGCAAGCAGTTTTAGTTCCTATTATATTCAGTGCCATTTGGGTCTTCCTTCTGCTCTTTCTGAAAGCTTTTTAAACTAAATGCCTTCCAAGATGGAAGCTCATTTTCCAGTATGATATTGATACTGTCATGGTTAGAAACATTCACTTGGTTTTCTTGGAAGAATATTGGATCGGGTTGTTGTTTCCTTGGGGAGAGTTTAGTTCCTCATCCACGATTCATCACAATTGTGGATGAATTCTTGGGGGGAGGGGAGTCTACATTCTCAACAACAGAACTCATAGCATCATTGAACAATCTTCTTCACCATTACAATGCAGCAATCCATGAAAGGGGCTGAATCAAAACATTGCTTTGAAATCTATTCTATATAATATGGTTTGTTTAAAAAAAGGTGATAGTTATTTTTAAATAGTGAGAGATATGAAGACAGCTTAGTTCTTTCATTTTGTTCTATCCTTGTAAGCAGCACAGGGTCAGTATGAGTTGGGCAGCCAGATATATTTTCTTAATAAAAATAAATAAATAATTTTGGAACAGGAATTGAAGAAATAGTCTGTTCAGTTTTACCACTTGACATCATGTTCAAATATTTCCCTTTCCTGCCAATGAATAATATAAATCTGGATCCTGTGTGTACCGGTCTCACTACTACTGAATTATAATGCAATGATGCATAAATTATATATGCACTGTTGTAATCACACACAGAAATAAAACACAATTAAAATAATAGAATTTATAACTAGTGCAGATCTGTACAAATAAGTACCTGAAATTAAACTGACATGAACAAATATTCAGAATATCTAAAAGTGTAAATAATGAAACTAACAAGGAAAGCAGTTAACAACAGAAAACGCGTATTAAACAACAGACAGGAATTGGCTTGTTGTATTACTGAAGAGTCCAGTTTTAATGCTTGCAAAATCTGCTAAGTAGATTTTCTCTGTAGGCTTCCCAACGTTCTTCAGTAGGAAATCCATTGTCAAGCATGTCACTGTTCATAACCTCATAAACATAGCCTAGAAATAATTACAAATTCTGCTAATTTTGATTTTATTTCTCTGTTATGATAGTACCATTTATTAACAATTGTATGTTACCATATGCTACTGAATACTATCTGCCACTTCAGTCCAGTGCTGTCTGACAGCAAAGTAACATTCATCAGTGAAATCAATTCTACCTAATATAATTCCATACTCCAAAAATTGGAGTTGTGCCCTCAGAGTTGATATTTGTAGAAAATAAATAATTATGCTTGTGTAAAATCCCATTTCCATTTTATGTATGTATAAAATGTACTCACTTAATCGTATGTTAAATCCCATTCCTATTTTATGCACATATGCAATATGCATAAAATGTATATGCATACATGAAACCCCATTCAGGTTTAATGGACATGCTGCTTTAACAGAAAGTCATTAATTAATAGTACTGTATACAGAGCGCTATATCCTAGCAATTGAATGAAATGGCTTAGCAATCCATTCATTCATTCATTCATTCACTCACTCACTCACTCACTCACTCATCACATTTATAAGGGTGCAGAACCTGTTGATAAATCTAGGTGTATATTGTTCCATGCTAATACATACACATGTTTCTATTATCTGCAGGGCAATTTTTTAAGAATTTATCGAAAACATCCTAGAAAGGGTTTAGGAAATAAAGTTTGAAGTTTAATGAAAAATAAAATTCCTTCTAAATCAGAGGTTCTCCCAGAGACGTATTAAAAATTGTTAAGTGCTTACTGCTTCTTTCAGGCCTTTGCAAAAGTCTAGCTCTCTTCTGAACTCCACTCTCGTGAAGGGCCTTGAACCAGTCTCGCAATCGACTTGCAACTTCTCTGAACTCCAAGTCACCACATGCTGAAAAGCAAAATAAAACGCCCTTTAATCTCCACAGGCTGCCTAAAAATCAAATCTTTCATACTGTAAATAAATGGAAAGTAGCCATCGGCAATCATTTTGTTACGACTTCCAATTCCCTCTTTTTCTATACATTTTTTTTTTTATAAAATGTAATTTACATAAAGTCTTTGAAAAGTTTTATTTGCAATTATTCCTTTATAAATTATTTATAACTCTTTAAAATTACAAAATAAAACCATAAAAAGGGTTCTTATTGAATCTGCCTAGGTTTCTATCTCATTCAAATTTCCATGTCACACAGTGGCCAACTGGATATATTTGGAAAGCACATAGCCATTGATTATAATCAATCACTGGCAGTGAATTCATCAAATGTGCTATGCGATAGAAAACTCCTTTGTCTATCAAACTCTCTATTTGGCTTCAATGAATCTCAGGTTTTATGAAAAAGAGATAAAAATATGATATTTAAACCAAACACGATTTTTTTTAGATATATATCATATTTCCCCAAATTTTTGTTCCAAGAACCATAGTTACGGAACTTTCAAAATCTCACAGCCAAAGTATTATGTGTTTCTGATTATAGTTGGTTCTCACTAATATAAGGATACAAATGATATAAATTAACAGTTCTACATGCAGGTACTGCTAAAATCACGATAAAGCAAAGGAGGTCTAATAAGTATCTTAATAGGTTTCCATCTTGGTGACCCCTTGTGTGTTTGAAACATTATGAATAAATGAAGATATGATATTGATGTATTAACCACATTACATTTTTATAAATTGAAAGGTAGAATAATATATAACAAAGAGTTTCAATATTTTTTTACCATAAACAAGAAAGTTATTATAATAAATGATAAATAAAGTATAATTAACCGATCTATCAAGAAACCACTGACCATTACAGACCTGTGCTTTCTTCCTACCAGCTCTAGCTAAGCTTCTGCTGCTATCCAAGTATTTAGTAGTTAACCATTTCCAGTTGCTAAAGAGTACTGAACTAAATTGGTGAAAATATATTTAGATTCCAGATAACACAAACCTCCTAACACTTCAAAGAATATTTTTTAATCTGTTCCCCCAAACAAACAAACAAAAAATGCACACACTACAACAATTAGGAGCAGCTTGGAATAGTTTAATTTGGAAGACGAGAGTATGGCAATACTCTTGTCCTCCAGTTCTGTAACATCCTACTGTTTGTTTTAGATGTAATGAACACAGGAAGCAGATAAAAAGGAAAACATTAAATTATATTGAATGTACAGAACAACTGACTATGGCTGGTACCTGTACAGCTGACAAAACAAACCTGAAAGTTAGGAATAATATTAGGAATAGATTAGATGACTATTTAAACTTGTCAAGACTGATTTGCACTTTCATCTATATTCCCCTTTGCTCGCAGCTTCATAAAGAAAAAGGAGGACATGGGATGGAATTCAAGGATGGGGGGAATCGCATCTGACCATCGTCTGTTCCCGTGGGACAGTGTCCCAACCCAAGGATACATCGAGCAGATTGGCTAGCGTGGCTGGCTAGTTCCCATAACAAAATGAACAGAAGTGATTGGTGGACATAATGGACTGTGGGTGGCCCATATGGAAAGTGGGGAATTAACTACGCTAGCTTTTGCACGGGAAATCCAGAGCTGGTTTTGCTTTGTCTGTGCCAATAGGATACACTCAGTAAAGTTTATACTCTTGGTAAAATAATATCCCAGGATTTTCTTTTTCTGGATCTGTCAACTGGACAGTTGACAAAACTAGTTAAGAGTAGCAGTCCTTAAGAGAAAAAAAACATACTGACACTACTGGCTCTACATTGCCTAATTATATGGCTAAATATGTAATAGTAAATAATGCAATTAAGTTCTTGGGCTCTGCTACTGCCAGAATGCCAGATTGAGCTTGCAGCATACTAAGGATTACATCTAGTTACTCTAAATTGCAGAGTTTAGTTTTCTCCTTCAAATGAAAAATCTTTTTCTTTTTATGAAGGCACGCTCCTTAAATTATATAGTACATATTGGTCTCTATTGATTTAAAATAGGTCAAGATGAGGTAATTCAGACTATTTCAACCAACAGTTTGGCAGATGAATCATTAATGACAAAGACAGACTGTAAAGGTTCTAGAAGGTTATACAGTAATCAAAAATGCATATTAAATCAGATGAATCCACTCAGAAACCTGCCAAGAAGTGCTTTCCTTTTGGTGTAATACTGAGTTGTGTTCTTACAATCAATACCAGCAACCACTAAAATAATAAGTATGGATAAATAAGGTTCCCAGGTCAAATGCTATTTTAGTTGACCATCTTAAAAGTCTAGACTGGGTATATAAAAATCAACATATATAACCAGTATGGGGGGAATCTTTCATACATGTCCTGTAAATTATTTTCATAGTGTATAAATGCAAAATGGAACCAACTGCTGCATTTGGTTTCACATTAAATAAATGCTACAACTTGGAGTTGGCATTTGAATATACAGTAATATAGTGATTACAGTCATGATTTTTGGAATTGCAGGTTTTCTCTCACTGCTTTAATTTTTAGTGCAAAATCTAATTGTATTATTTCATACTATGGACTCATGAAAGCAAGTATGAAAAAATGTCTTCATTTTTCATGTAAAATATGCATCTAACAAAGCATTGCAAGTTAGAAGATCAGTCATTTGACTTGAATAAAATAACATGCTTCAAATCAAAAACAAAAACGTGAATGTTGTCTCAAAAAGAGTTTAAATGAAGTTCAGCATGCACTATCTATAGAATTTTAGATATCTGTGAGTGCATAATAACTGATTTATCTTCAACAGAAAGCATGTCTTTAAGTGATTCTGTTCAAAACAACTCTACTAGTTTTCAAATAATCTGTCAAAATTCTATACAGCACAATTCTATAACATTCTATACATACTAATAACAAAACTGCAGAAAACAGATAATTGCATCCTGAGGGCAAGTATAATGGTTTTCAGAGCTATATAAACGAAACTGTACAAATAAAATGGAATTGTTCTTGAAGAGTGAGCCACTTCCTAATCCACACAGAAAAATAATTTGAAACTGATAAACATCAAGAATCAGAAATTTAAGAAAATAAATTTAAAAAAAATGCCTGTACAAAGAATTTTAACCTAGCCACCATGTGCTGTAACATTTTCTATGATAGGGATGTATGTGAAATAATATGAAATAATGTTCAAGCATGTGGTCTACATACTACATACTGAATTGGTAAGATTTTTAATAAACCTGTACCATGTAATTCATAATTCATCACATAGCTAGCAGTGAGTTGTTGCCATGAAAACTGTAAATGCAAAGATACTATCTGAATTTGAGTATCTTCCAGGTTATTTATTTTGTTTTTTAACTTAATTATTCCTGTCAAAGGCAGAAAAAGCATTTTTTTACGCTGAGAAGTAAAAACAACAACCCACTGCCTTCCCCAAAAGGAAAGATAGATGCGAATAGATGAATAGATGGCTAAATAAAAGCAAGATAAAATAATATTTCAACTATGATAGTGTTGTTTTTACAAGTACTATATTGCAGAGAATTGTTCAAGGATGCTTCTTATTAATATATTGTATATGAATAGCAAATATAGTTGGTGGGTTGTATTCTTATTCCAAAAGAATTTCCCCCCTTTCTGTATTATCAGAATCCATGCATGTCTTTGCCAGTGAATGTTAACAGAGTTCCACAAGGATGCTATAGTATGTTAAGGGAGTCTAAGTGAATAAATAACATTAAAGATTAGGGCTTACAGATTTCATTTATTTTATAAAGTCATACAACATTTGATATGTCACTGTGAAAAGTGTACTTAAATGAATAGTTTAAAAAGTGGTGGTGAAATTTTGCCTATCTCTTGTCCTGGAGAATTGATGGAAAGTGTTCCAACCTTCATTACATTTCGCTGGTCCCCTAATTTAGTCAACTTTGTCAAAGAATGAAATAAGATTTGTTTGGAGTAATCTGTTTTTGACAAACCCATGTTGGCTTCTGGTTATAACTTTGCTTGCTTCTAGGTGTTCGCCTGTTGCTTGAGTATCTTTTCTAGGATCTTCCCAGGTATTGATGTCAGGCTGATTGGTCTGTACTTTTGTGGATCCCCCCCCCCCTTTTGCAAACCTCTGGTTCTTTTGCAGTCCTCTGGTAAATTTCCTGGTAATCCAGGAGTTTTGAAAGATATGGTTCAATGATTCCAAGATCACATCTGCCAGCTCCTTCAGAACTCTGGAATATAATCCGCCAGGTCCCGGTGAATTTGTCTAAAGTGGACAGGTATTCTCTTACCATTTTTTTGCTTAATTAATTTGTATTCCTAGTCTATCTTTTACGATTATGTTTTGGTAGGTTGGACTATATTATTTTTTGCATGAAAATAGATGTAAAGAATAAATTAAGTAGCTCTGATTTCTGTCTACTGCCTCTTACTTCCTTGCCATCTTCTCTCATTAGTGGACCGATAGTTTCCTTGACTTTTCTTTTTTTAATATGTTGAAAAACGTTTAAAAATTATTTTTGACATTTGTTGCAAGTCTTACTTCATTCTGAGCCTTAGCTTTCCTGACTTCACTTTTGCAAGTTCAGGCTATTTGTTGGTATTGTGCCTGTTTTCTTTCCATTTTTTGTACTTATCCTTTTTGTCTTTCAGTTTATCAGAGAGTTTTATTTCAATTTTCTATGAAAACAATTCTAGGAGTTCCAAAACTAGGGAGAAAACTAGATAACTAGTTGCTGTTTATGATATGGTTTTATTCTACCTTCATTCTTCAACTATTGAGACAGACTCATTGGAAGCTTGATAGATTGCTACCTGACATCTTGGTTGCCTTGGGCAAAAATTGAAGCTAATTACCTTACCAAATTACCTAATTTGCAGCCATGTCATTTTGCAAATTAAATGATGGGCTGTTGCAAGATAGAAACACATAATAAGGTAGGCCAGCCAATGTAAAACTTCCTTCTTGTTCAGACTTAAGCGGTAAGTAGAAAAAAACTTTTTGGAAAGCCAAGTAAAGGCCCTACATACATAGCTCTGAAACAAGGTTAAAATAACCTTTAATTCACTCCAATCAGAACATTATTTTATCAGCTCACATGAAGCTCTACATGTTCAGAGCCTATATACTCATTAATCATGTCAAAGTAGAAAGAAAATAGAAGCATTACAGTTTGTAGAAGGAAAGAACCCCAACCCAATGCTACTTGGATGCTACTATTCTACATGACGGCTTTATTTCTTTACTTTTTTTTAAATAGAAAGCAAATAAATGCTTTGTGTTTTATTAGAACAGAATAGAAATTGCAAATAAAAGCCATATGATTTGCTACTTACCTATCTGAGTTTTATACTCCAGTTATTCTGTGTTATAATTAACATAAATATGGCTGAAATACCAGGGAAGTACAGCTTTTTTACCACTTTAAATTAATGTTACATAGAGGCATTCTGTCCATGATTAATGTAGCAGAAAATTTAAAATGTTTTCAATTAAATTAGATACGCAGTACAGGAATTTGATCAAATTGTCTCCACACTATTGTCAAGCATGTCTCATTCTGTCATCAAGAACTACAGGATTATATCAAGATTTACAGCATGGAGAACAGACAGGTTAAGACAGATCTGAGCTATTTATTTACTAAGTACATGGGGGGGGGAGATGTTTATCTTAAATTTTGTACTTCTTTCAGTGGCTTGAATTAATACCAGTGGTGGCAACTGGTGCAGCTCTAAGATCCTGTTTTATACATTATTTATTTATCTATTTCTAGCTTAATGTCTACCATTTCTCTTAGGTGCCTCTGTGGCTCTTCATTCTTTCCTTCATAGTTATTAGTTTTTGTTTTCTGCCCTTTGTTCTCATATTAAATATTGTGGCATTTTGTTTTTTGTGAGTTTATTTATGGCTGTTTTCCATTAAATATTTCACTTGAAATATTTAAATTTGAGAAGCTTTTCTTTTGTATTCCTTTATCCTTTGTGGTTAACAGTTCATAGACTTTATAGTTATGCCCTCAAGATAACTGTTTATGTGTTTTGTGATGAAGGCTGGATTGTTTTGAATTGTTTGACATTTTTTTTCTTTTATCAATTTATTTTACTAATTTGTACCTTTTCACATACAGTGGGGAAAAAAAGTATTTAGTCAGCCACCAATTGTGCAAGTTCTCCCACTTAAAAAGATGAGAGAGGCCTGTAATTGTCATCATAGGTAGACCTCAACTATGAGAGACAAAATGCGAAAACAAATCCAGACAATCACATTGTCTGATTTGGAAAGAATTTATTTGCACATTATGTTGGAAAATAAGTATTTGGTCACCTACAAACAAGCAAGATTTCTGGCTCTCACAGACCTGTAACTTCTTCTTTAAGAGGCTCCTCTGTCCTCCACTCATTACCTGTATTAATGGCACCTGTTTGAACTTGTTATCAGTATAAAAGACACCTGTCCACAACCTCAAACAGTCACACTCCAAACTCCACTATGGTGACGACCAAAGAGCTTTCGAAGGACACCAGAAACAAAATTGTAGACCTGCACCAGGCTGGGAAGACTGAATCTGCAATAGGCAAGCAGCTTGGTGTGAAGAAATCAACTGTGGGAGCAATAATTAGAAAATGGAAAACATACAAGACCACTGATAATCTCCCTCGATCTGGGGCTCCACGCAAGATCTCACCCCGTGGTGTCAAAATGATCACAAGAATGGTGAGCAAAAATCCCAGAACCACACGGGGGGACCTAGTGAATGACCTGCAGAGAGCTGGGACCAATGTAACAAAGGCTACCATCAGTAACACACTACGCCACCAGGGACTCAGATCCTGCAGTGCCAGACGTGTCCCCCTGCTTAAGCCAGTACATGGAGAGAGAATGCTGAGTTGCATCCAAAGAACACCATACCTACTGTGAAGCATGGGGGTGGCAACATCATGCTTTGGGGCTGTTTCTCTGCAAAGGGACCAGGACGACTGATCCGTGTACAGGAAAGAATGAATGGGGCCATGTATCGTGAGATTTTGAGTGCAAACCTCCTTCCATCAGCAAGGGCATTGAAGATGAAACGTGGCTGGGTCTTTCAGCATGACAATGATCCCAAACACACCGCCCGGGCAACGAAGGAGTGGCTTCGTAAGAAGCATTTCAAGGTCCTGGAGTGGCTTAGCCAGTCTCCAGATCTCAACCCCATAGCAAACCTTTGGAGGGAGTTGAAAGTTCGTGTTGCCCAGCGACAGCCCCAAAACATCACTGCTCTAGAGGAGATGTGCATGGAGGAATGGGCCAACATACCAGCAACAGTGTGTGCCAACCTTGTGAAGACTTACAGAAAACGTTTGACCTCTGTCATTGCCAACAAAGGATATATAACAAAGTATTGAGATGAACTTTTGATATTGACCAAATACTTATTTTCCACCATAATGTGCAAATAAATTCTTTCCAAATCAGACAATGTGATTGTCTGGATTTGTTTTCTCATTTTGTCTCTCATAGTTGAGGTCTACCTATGATGACAATTACAGGCCTCTCTCATCTTTTTAAGTGGGAGAACTTGCACAATTGGTGGCTGACTAAATACTTTTTTGCCCCACTGTTTGTAGGAATTATAAAAAAGCAACAACGTATAAAACAATGTATAAAACTGATATTGCCACCACAATATATCTAAAACACATGAACTATTTGCACCACAGCTATTGAATTACTAACAACCGAGTTTGACAGAAAACAAGAAATGAACTTCACCATATAATATATAACATTCCACGGTGAATTTTCCTTGCTGTTCTTCGGGGATATTTTCAGCAGTAATGCACTTCTCATGTTACATGAACAGTTGAAACAATTTTTCTTCAAGCATCAGTTATTGACAGATTATTTTCTAACTTTCTTCAGCAAAGTCCCAATGTTGACACTGACAGTTTACAATAAATACAATACAATACAATACACCATACAATATAATACCAGAGTTGGTAGGCACCTTGGAGGTCTTCTAGTCCGACCCCCTGCTCAGACAGGAAACCCTATACCATTTCAGACAAATGGATGTCCAATCTCTTCTTTAAAACTTACTGTTGGAGCATTCACAACTTTTGGAGGCAGGTTGTTCCACTGATTAATTGTTCTAACTGTCAGGAAGTTTCTCCTTAGTTCTAGGTTGCTTCTCTCTTTGATTAGTTTCCATCCATTGCTTCTTGTCCTGCCCTCAGGTGCTTTGGGGAATAGCTTGACTCCCTCTTCTTTGTGGCAGCCCCAGAGATATTGGAACACTGCTATCATGTCCCCCCCTCGTCCTTCTCTTCATTAAACTAGACAATTCCAGCAAACGTTCCTTTATATATTTTAGCCTCTAGTCCCCTGATCATCTTTGTTGCTCTTCTCTGCACTCTTTCTAGAGTCTTAACATCTTTTTTACATCATGGTGACCAAAACTGGATGCAGTATTCCAGGTGTGGCCTATTCTAGTTTAATCAGTCTCGGTTTTGTGAATTTTGTAAACAGTATAGATTAGTGATGAAGGTATTAGGGGGGAAAGATGAAGTTAGTTGAAGATGCAATTGATAAAAGAAACTCCGGGATGATCATTTGACAGTTCTTTTCAGCTAAAAACTGGAGCTGATAACCATCACACTCACTTCAATCAAATAACTTTAGCATATATTATTATTATTATTACAATTATTATTATTATTATTATTACATAGTTATATAGATTGTTGCTTAGCATTTCATTGTCCATCTTAAAAAGTCCTTGTAGATGTGACACTAAAATAGTTTGCAAAAAATATCTTATTGGGCAAGTTTATAAGTTCTTGCAAAATATGTTTGCAGTATAATAGCTTTACTGACAACAAGTTTATTTGAAGGTGAAGCTAGAATTTACTACATAATATAGAGTACATAGTCTTCATGATAAGACATTCAATAATATGATAAGAACTGGTTTATGTATTTATACAGTCAAAATTTAAGAATTGATATCTTCGTATTCACTGTTATAAAATTTTGATTATTCAGCTTGATGAAAATTAATTTAAGCATTTCCCCCCTACTGATTGCCTATCAGTTGTGGTACCAGATAGAAATGTTGGCTTATGAAATTGGAAAGAATCTATATATGGTTGTTGAATATTAATACAAGATATAAAAGAAAAAAACAATACTTATCGTTTTATTAAAATTATAAAACTTTATTAGCAATAAAACCCATGCTATGTTTCTATTCAAGATGATTCTTCATTTTCCTAATGCAAATAATTATAGTTAAAGGACACATAGATTAAGTGCACTGGAATGATTTTGAGTCTTCTAAAAGTGTATTATAAGCATTTTTTTTCCCTGCAAGTCAATCTTGACTTCTGGGGGCTGCCAAATTTTGTTGGCAAAATTTTCAGAAGAATTGTCCATTGCTTCCTTCCTGTGGCTGAGAGATAATGACTGGTCCAAAGTCACCTAACTGGCTTTGTGCCTAAAGCTAGTTTCTGAAGTCATATGTAGCAAAAGTTACAAAATGATTTCAAATTTCAGTTGTTTTTCTATATTATACCTTTTTAATGTCATTAAGTTTGCATCGGTTGTATGTATATTATTATGTAGGTCAGAGGTCCCCAACCTTTTGGGCACCAGGGACCGGTTCCATGGAGAGGTTTTTCTGCGGACCGGAGGGTGCGTGGTTTTGTTTGCTGCCTTCATCCCATGGATGGGGCTTTGCTTGTTTGTGCAGACCGGTTCCTGGCATGCCGTGGACTGGTACTGGTCCATGGACCGGGGGTTGGGGACCCCTGCCCTAGCCATTTCACCAAATGGGCTCTCTTGCATTGTAGTCTTCCAAAATTGTCTATACAATATGTACTAATATGTACTAATAAGAGCATATATAAATTTGAACACTCTACCCTCTGTGACAATGTAGATAATCAGACCAAAAATAATATTATGATTAACACAGACACAAACATCACAGAGATACCAGACAATTCCCCCTCCACATACACAATGATGACCAAAGATGTTATTGAAATGTTTTGCTTTTCCACTTAAGTGACTGCCAGCATTTTACAAGAAACAGAGAAGAATCCTAGATACAGTATAGCATGCAGAAACCTCTGTAAACCCAACTCTAAAGCAGTATTGTAGTAACCCCTCTGCACTTTTTGACCATTAACACGATATGCTAATCATACTGTATATTTTTACTTTACCCTGACAAGTTAAACAACTTGATTACAGAAATGGATACGTAACATTTCTAACTTGGATCCCTCTAAATGATGTATATATTATAGAGAAAACACAGGGAATATGTGACACTTATGAAATTTAATAATTTCAGAAGTTTATTATAATAGATATTATAATGATAATGATATAATTATAATAAACATTACATCTCCCAACATCACTTCCCAAATCTCTTTTGAAGAGTTTCATCTGTCGGAACCGGTCTGACATGTCCGAAATGGTATAGGGTTACCTGCCTGAGCAGGGGGTTGGACTTGATGACCTCCAAGGTCCCTTCCAACTTTTATTATTATTATTATTATTATTATTATTATTATTATTATTATTATTATTATTATTATTATTATTATATGCATTGGTTGAATAATAAACAGTAAAAATACCCTGTATTAGCAATGATCCTATATATGAATTTCATTATGCAATATACTGCCAGTATTTATAGAAAAACTTTTTAATAATCATACAGGTCACTGAATCCTGCATTTTATTCAAAGATCAACATAGGATTACTTCAAAAGAAACAGCAGCATAAATATGATTTATTGGAAAAGATTATCCTTTATGACATATCTTTATTATGCTAAGCAGTAGACCCTATTTATCTGCTGCTTCATAAGCTGGAGAGCATGTTGAAAAAAAGTTGTTTCATATGTCTACCATTAAGCAAATGAAACAAGACCAGAGCAATCTTCTCCTTGAAAAACAGCTGATGATATGCAAATATACAGTATGATAATTTGCAATGTGAAATAAAAGGAATAAAATCTTCTGAAACTATTGAGCCTCCAGCCTTCCTGGTTCACTGGTACGGAACCCTCTTTTCTGCCTGTGTTGCAAACTATTAGTAAAGTGACGTGCAGATTGTGTGAAAAAAAATGTTATATCTATAAATACAGTTTTAAGTTATCCAGAATGTACAAAATAGGTGGCACTGATGTCAGAATCTGGCAAGATTCTTTGGTGTCATACTTCAAAGCAGGACAGACTAGAACATTTAGGATATGTGATTGACTGAGACTTTTGTCATAGTGAAATCACAATACAATATGGTATGTGGCTGACTGCACCAAATGAAATATGTGACCGTCACTTATTAGAATAAACCATATTGCCCAAAGCAACATTGATTTCTAAAAGCTGTTCTTTATCATGATGGATAACCTCCAAAATATCTCTGCTATAACTTGGTCAGAAGAGGAAAGAGATGCTACCAAAGCGGTAAATATCAAGTCTGATTTACCATTATCTGCCTGGCTCTTAGGCCAAGGTTTTAATAATGCTGAGGGAGATTAATGATTAACAGGAAGTATAGCTGCTAGTGAGGAAAATCTGCTTCTGTAACAGACAGAAAGAAGCTGGAGGTTAAGGACTTGATATTGAGAGTGTCCTTTTAAACATCTGTATGCTGCAAAGACTCAGTAACTGGAGAACTCTAATTCCCTAAGTCAAAACTCATTGGCAGGTCTTGTCTAGAGGGGAAAATTGAAACACAGGTGTAAGTACTGTTTTTAGTTTTAAAAGCTTCCAGGATAAAAAAACAGATAGCTCCAGTATTTTAATATAATTGCAACAGTCAATAAGACCTTGCAACCGTCAAGTTTTGACCTTTTATTTCAAAGTGACGGTTCCATGTCCCTGTGACACTTCTTCGCTGAATTTTTACCAACAGCCTAAGTGTTATGCTAGATAGCAAATGGCATTGTGGCTGCCAACAGCACCAAAGGCATCAACAACAACATAGGTGGGCTGAAAACAAGACTGTCTAAGCCCAATTAGACTGATGGTAGCCAAAGGTTTGCTTAGTTGATACTAGTTGATGCTTAGATAACTTGATCCCATAAAAGAGTCTAAGACTAGATTACTGACTTTGGCAGATAATTTTGCAAATTCCTGGCAATGGGAAATAATCCATTGGAAGCCATTTTCCAGAATGCAGGATGTACAGGGAATGTCCATCTGAGAAAGTTTCCTCCCACATTTCACATATTAATGGGAAAGGCCTTTCAGGACCATAAGACACTAAGATGTGCCAAGTCATGGATAGTATTACAACAAATAATAATGACAAACAATATATTATACTTTTTTAAAAAGATAAAGATAGATGAGTAATATAGCTAAAACAAAGAGTGACATGGTGGCCTAGAGGTGGAGCTCTTGTCTCACAATCAGGAGGCTGTGAGTTCAATCCTAGGTAGCAGCAGATATTTCTCTCTTTGGGCACAATCAGTAATTGTCTGCTGTCAACTCCGCATAGGCATCAGGAAGGGCATCCGGACAGTAAACGTTCAGCTCCATTCAATCACTCTGACTCCATCCTGAGGCAAAGGATTATAGGGTCATTAAAAGAAAAAAAACATAGCTAAAAGAAAAATGAAATGATGGGACAGTGAATGCATCCAAGATATTCGATACTATGATGTTTAAAGGAACTGAAGTAAGTAACAGCAGGTCATATAGACAAATATGCATAGTGAAGAGGTGGCTTCTTGAGCCCACCAAAAGGACTTTAGTTTTGTGATATACCAAAAATGTCTGTGCAACCATGAGAAAAAAATTGAGGGATCACAATGAAAAATGTGGCTTATTCAGGAGATATAATCTATCAATGACTGTATTATCTAGATTATCTAAAGGATATGATTTGAGGCCAGAAGGAAGCTGTCAGATTTATTAAACTTCATGCCTTTGATGCCATGCAAAAATCATAGCAATTATAGGCTATTTCGGTCCTGGTTAGAATTGTGATTATATATTGTTTTAGATATTTAATGAATTACTAGGAGTATTTCTAATCCACAATCCGACTGTAGGTTTTGGGTTATATGTATTTCTTACTCTGTAGCTACTCTGACTGCAAACTGCCCAGTATGAAAAAGAAAATAGTTATGATACTTTTCCCTGACTAGATTAAAACATAGAAAGCCAGGGCAGCTTTGCTCAGCTCAAGACATGATAGACCAGTGGTGGCGAACCTATGGCACGGGTGCCAGAGGTGGCACTCAGAGCCCTCTCTGTGGGCACGCACGCCGTCGCCCCAATCCTAGGCCTTCAGCTGGGTTTTATAAAACCTTTTTGCTTTAGGCCTCCACCGCCGTGTGCAAAAAAAAAAAAAAAGGTTCAAATCAGTCAATTTCAACTTCTCGCGGGAAAAAAAAAGATTTTGCAAAGTTGGAATTGATTGATTGAACTTTTTAGTCCCACCCAGTCTGCCCTTACCACCGCAGCCACGCCCAGCCAATGGGCCACACGCAGCCAATGGGCCACACCCACCCGGCACTCGACAATGCATAAGTGGGTTTTGGGTTGCAGTTTGGGCACTCAGTGTCTAAAAGGTTCGCCATCACTGTGATAGACCAATGAAACCAGAGCACCTCCGATACCTTTTTGTTAATAAAAGTGCACAAATCCTGCTCATCATGTTTTCACTATATACAGAATTTGGCCTCTATTGGAAAGGGAAAAAAATAAAAATCCATCAAGTGGAATTAGAAAGATTTAAAGTGCAAAAAAGAATATTATTGGGATTCAATAAATTCTGATAAATATAACAATTTTCAATTAAAATGAAAGCACTTTTTCTATCTCCTTTCTTTCAAAGAAATGGCAATGTGGGTTAACAGTGTCCTTGTTAAATTAGCATATAAATTCCTTCAAATACAATGTTCTCAGATCAATCCTTTGAAGGTCTCTCAAGCTGTGTGTTTCAACTACCTCAAAAGATATAAAGTGACAGAGTGGCAGACAGTAAAATGAACTATGGGTTATGGGAGATGTCTTTCTAAATTCTTTAAGGATAATTTTTACTAGGAATGATAGCATTTTTAATTTGTGGGGAGGTAAGTATTTTATTCCTTGGCAAAGAAAGTAGATATATAAATCCAATATTTTTCCATTTTCTTTTAAAATTAAATAGGTCATCACCCTAGTGGACAGGCAAGGAGTATCAACAGCCCCTAAAGCAGTATTCCTAACCCTGGATTCCTATAATATCTTGAGCTATTTCTTCCATATTTCATTCATTCATATACACAAACTCTCATGCTTGGCAAGGCAGAGTTTAGTAAAGACAGATAAAACCAGAGTAATGTACAAAATAAATTAATTTGAACTGAAATAAAGACATTATATCATTTCATCATAATGTTTCTGGAAGTTCAACAAGCTAATGTAATTTTAGTGGTAATTATTGAATCATTTGTACCTCTATAACTGTCTGGTTTGGCACAGTTAGTTAGGACTGCAGAAAAAACAAATGCAATCCATTGAGGATCTGTATACTGCACAAGCCAGAAAGAGGGCTGTGAAAATACCTAAATACCTCACATCCTGGACATAAACTGCTTGAGCAGGGGGCTGGACTAGAAGACCTCCAAGGTTCTGTTCTTTTCTGTTCTGTTCTACTCTACTCTACTCTATTCTAAACTGTTTCAACTTCTTCCCTCAAGATGATGCTATAGAGCAGGGGTGTCAAACTGCCGGCCCACGGGCCGGACACATCATGAGAAAACCACGCCCACCCCATTGCCGGCAATGGGGGAAAAGTTCCGATACATCGAGTTTGACATGTCTGCTATAGAGCGTTGCATGCCAAAACAATTAGACACAGATAGCATGCCATCACTCTGCTAAACAACTAATTCCCAAAATATTGTTTTACAGTATGTCCTAGGATATCAAACCATGTAGTAGAGCTGTGCTGTTGTTATTATCATCATCATCTTTCCTATTACCTATTCCTTTAGCATCTTATGACTATCACTGAGTGTTGTATCTTATGATTTATGATGATTGTAATATGAATATGATCATGATTTATCACTTGTTGTTTGTAGGTACACTGAGAGCTTATGCACTGGAGACAAATTACTTGCGTGTCCAATCATACTTGGCCAATAAAGAATTCTAATTTAAATAAAAATGCAATTGAATAAACTTCCATCATAATGTTTCTGGAAGTTCAACAAGCTAATCTAATTTTAGTGGGACCTCTGTTACATAACAACAGGTCCATGAAGAAGAAACATATTTACTCAATCCCATCCTTACCACCAGGATCTTACAAAAGGGAGAAATAACAGGCAACTTTTCAACATCTTTACATTGGATGGTACAATTCTAACTTTCATATATATAGGAAAGTATTGTTTTCCAAAAATAACTTTAATAAGGCACAAAGCTAGGACTTTGCATTTGATACGCTTTTTTAAAAAAGAATCATTTTTGTCTTATTTCTCCCCTTCTCCTTCTTTTAGTGGAGGAAAGCTCAATAAACAGTAAAATAAATAAAGAATATCTACTTCTACAAGTTGGATTTCAACTTTCACGCTTAGATATAATGTGCCCTGTTGTTCAACACACTCTTAAGTTACATATGGACTACTGGATTACTTTAAGGCAATAACATGGCCTATATCAATATGGAGACTGAAATTTCTGAACTGATATTTTGGTGATTCTCAGTAAATTGTTTGTATTGTTTAGTTATACCAACACTGCTATTATATTCTTTCCATTTGGGCTGCTGAAATTAAGAAAGAATGTGGATAAAAATGATTGCTCCCAGATGGAAAACTATTGCAAGCTTAGTCTGGATTTTATTTTGAAATTCAGTGCTCAAAATGCTAGGGACCCATTCTTTTTTGCTT
This sequence comes from Azemiops feae, assembly GCA_023970755.1. NCBI lineage: Eukaryota > Metazoa > Chordata > Lepidosauria > Squamata > Viperidae > Azemiops > Azemiops feae. The sequence goes on along the minus strand of JALGBA010000021.1, from coordinate 1,533,456 downwards.
CATTCTGATTCTTAAACACCCAAATCTATTCTACTAAATTGTACTTTAAATATCGCAAACATGGGTTCTGCTCATGCCCAGTAAAAATGCAGAGAATGTTGACTTAGTTTGTCACATATTATATTAATTTTGAACCATCTAGGCCAGGGGTAGGCAACCTTGGCTCTTTTATGACTCGTGGACTTCAACTCCCAGAATTCCTGAGCCAGCATGGCTCAGCTTGGAAACCTCTCCCTGTCCCCTCAGCATGGCTGGCTCAGGAATTCTGGGAGTTGAAGTCCACAACTCATAAAAGAGCCAAGGTTGCCTACCCCTGATCTAGGCTTACCATTTTGTACCAGCTAAGCTGTACCAGCTAAGCTGGAATCACACTAGGGGTAGGATTAAAATTTTAGGAACAGACAATAAAAAGTTATCGCTGGTTTGTTCCTTTAAAATAAGTGATTTTTTAAAATCCCGTAAGTACAGAGCCAATATCTGTTTAATGTTCTAATTTCATATCTAATACTTTTGAACACTACAACATGTTCAAAATATAACAAGAGTTACAAATATGTAGAATTAAATCAAAAGTACTAATTGTAATTAAACCAAAATAATTTTAATTTTAAACTTAATTTTGTAATCAGTAGGTAACAGGGTCAGAACCCATACTAAACTGGAACAGAAAAGCAATTGATTAGTTTTGATGAGTAAGGTGAAACCCAAGCAACAAATTCATTAGATTCTTTTTTAAAATGCTCTTTGGATTTGTTAACCTTCCTATACAATGCATTGGGTTTAGATAAATGAAAGATGTAGTATTTTATTAATTTATCACAGATGTTATACATGTGTATAATATTATCAACTATTAGGAGTTTTATAGGATTCTGGGATATATAAGCCAGAGTTGCAAAGGCAACTCATAGTTTGTCCCCTCTTCAATCCTGCTGACATATTTCATGCTAAACCTGATACCAAAACTCTCTTAGGTAGTTAAAAGTCATTAAAATGAACAGTATATAAAGCTTGGTTTGCCTCCTTAACCTGGCTACTTATCACATTAATATAATTATATTATTTACATAGCTCCTAATTAGTTGAAACAATCAGGAAGAATAAATCATGGATTGTTATCCTTAGCTCTCCAGATGTTGCTGAACCTCAGCATCAGTTCCAGCTTTTATGATCAATAGTGATATTTCATGTTTAACTGTAACTGTCAGCATGAATCATGATTCTACTTTATTTGCATTCTGAATAATACAGGCTGAGGAAGGGAGCAGACATAATGCAATCCCAACTGCATTTTCTAATTTAGTTTATACATTCATTTAGCTTAATTATATACTCATACATGCAAATCACTTAATAAGCCAAATCTATATTTGTATATTATCTGAACTTGATAGCATTTCTGTCGTATGATTTTTAGCTTGATTTGAGAAGGAAAAATTATTACTTTTTGTTTTAGCGAATGAAATAACATCAAACTTCAAGGAAATAATATATTATTATTTACAAATGAAAAATTAACATAAAAATATTATTGCATAAGCAATTTAATTTTTTGTTAACATCACTTTTTTCACAGATAGTATTTAAAATTACAAATAAGAGTAATGTCCATTAATAAAAGTACTTTAAGATAAGAATAAAAAAGGCAATAAAAGTGCTAATTAAGATAATAGACCAAGAACAAGGCAGTTACTAGATGTTAACAGAAATAAGTATTTTTTTAACATCTACTATTGCCAAGGATGTGATCATTAATATCATAAAAAATGGATATGAAATGCTGAAAGTCAAGTACAAGACAGTTACTATTAATAAGAAATAAGAAATTGTTAACAGGTACTGTGGCCAAGGATGTGATCGTTAATATCATAAAAGATGGATATGAAATGTTGAAACTGTAATTTAAAATCAGTATGCATTAAAATAACTGTTCTTTATTTCTGCATCACAATCTCAAGAAAATTTTTATTATCTTACTTTAAATATATTAAATACAATATTTCATAAACTATTAGAAAACAAAAAAAATAAATTATAATTTTCACTCCAGAAAACCTACAGCAGGCGTCCCCAACCCCTGGTCCGAGGACTAGTACTGGGCCGTGGCATGCCAGCAACTGGTCCGCACAAACAAGCAAAGCCCCATCCACGAGATGCAGGCAGCACACAAAACCACGCACCCTCCGTCCACGGAAAAACCTCTCTCCACAGAACCGGTCCCTGGTACCCAAAAGGTTGGGGACCTCTGACCATAATAATAATTTACATAAAACCGATGCAAACTTAATGACATTAAAAAGGTATAATATAGAAAAACAACTGAATTTTGAAATCATTTTGTAACTTTTGCTATATATGACTTCAGAAGTTCTGAAGTTCTTCAGAAATTCCTTTCCCATGGTGAATCAGTGTGGTGAGTTTTTCTCTGGATAAAACTTGTGAGATTTGCATAGGACATTTTTAGTTAGCCCGTTAGTTTAATGAAGTACTAATATAAGTGTCAGTCATTCTTCCTTTAATTGACCGGGAGTGAGTGAAGAGGATTGAGATTATTATTTTTCCTAGTGGCAAATCACAAATTGGATGACTTTGTTTATGGAATAAATGAATCAAGCATTAAACTTTGGTCCTACCTCTTCATTCAGACCAGAGTACGTGCAGCAAGCTGGGATTTTGCCAATCGATAATATGTACACTGTGAAATCAAGATGTCTTGTGTGTGACATTGTAAGGAATAACAGAGGAGTTTGCACTGAATGTCAAAGCACATATTCCCAGCCCACATTGCCTCCTTGTTTAATCTCCTGCAGATATCTATCACTCTGATTCCCTTTATATGTTAGCTGGATCCACATGAAGCTCTGCTAATATTCATTTCCAAAAATATGCAAGAAAATTTGAGGAGTGAATATTTTTCTATGGAGTTCTCTGTGTGTGCCTGTGTTCTTCTGTGTGCGTGCTTGTGTTTGAGATTGAAACCTGAATAAAAACATTCTCTAACAAAGACCTTCATGAGTTTAGCACAAGAAGAACTACTTAAGAACATCAGATTAATGGTGAAATTCCCAATTATGAGCAAGTTAATAAGGACATCCAATAAAATGCACTTAAGATTTTAGGTTTTTTTTACCAGTCAATGTTGGACTCCTTGGACTAGTAAATGAAGTTTTTTGACAAGATTCTTCAGAAGTGATTTGCTATTGTCTGATTCCTAGAGCTGAGAAAAAGTCACTGGCACAAGATAATTCAACTAGCCTTCGTTAGAGTGCCTCTCGTAATTCATACACACAAAATCAGTAGAGATAGATACTTTCTCACTCTCTCTTTTGCTTTAGAGCCTAAATTCTGGGTTTTAGAAATTATCACCTGAAAAACCAGCATTAAAACACACACATTAGTATTCTAATGGCTTATTTTTTAAATCACATTTGCAAATTTGTTTATGACAAGTATTGGGGCAGGGGAGTGGTGATTTGGCTTTTACTGAAAACAGATCAAAAGTTCTGTTGCTACTTTAGATTATTAGAAAAAATAGTTCTGCCATTAAAACAGATTTTTATCTAAGTTATTATGGCTAGATTTAGATTTGTCTTGTTAAAATGCACTGTATGGACTTTTCTAGTATAAACATAAATAAATGCAGCATTCACCATATCAAACTAGCAAGAGTTGAACTCAAATATATCTGAGGGCTTTCTGGTCAGGACAAATAGATTAGAATAGCTTTCAATGTGAAAATATTATTCCCTGAGAGTTTAGAAATATGACATAATAGGAATTCCGTATATGTGTAATTATACATTTGTACAAAAACAAAGGGTACTATGAACATTTAAAATTTCTAAGTGTCAAAAATAAATCGAGTCCATGCAATCCATGTATTTTGCTGCCACTCAGCTTATTTCAGAAAATAAATGGGACAAAATGTATCTAATTTTAAGGTTAAACTTTTATCTTCGTTATATTCAGCAAATTATTAGCTATTCAACTGTAACCATTTCTTTTTTTTAAATGACAAGCATAGTGCAGTTAATTGCAAAGATTAATACAACATTAGGTTGTAGAATATGTCATCTTACCATAATTAGAGCTGTTAGATTTATTAAACAATCAACAGAATTACAAAGGCAAGGGATGATTATTAAATGTGTTCTCTCTCTGAAAATTAAAAGAAAAAAGAAAAAAGCAAGAAAAAATCTTAAGCATTCATAAAAAGAAAGGCATTGCTAAGTGGATCTTTAATAATTATGGCTATGCCTATAAGAATCAGTTCTTATTCAATTTGAGCTAGAAATTAGAAATATAGAGAGGACATGATTCAATCTGAGTTGACAGACTTAGCTTTGAGGAAGTCAATTTGATTAAAACCACTCTGAGATTTATTATTAAACTTAGATCTCTCTTTCACACACACACACACACTTAGACTTGTCCAGATAAAACAGAAACAGTCTTAAACCTTGTAGTCATTTTGCCTGGGCTACCCTTTCCTCTATTAGTTATTTAGTAAGATTGAATCCGTAGCTTGGTTCTCAGCTACAGAGGCCTTCCGGAAGACCTCTGATGGCAAAATGCAGGCTGGGGGGCATCGCAGAAGAAGTGGGCTGGCGAGACAAGGCAGATGTCGATTCATGGGAGGCCTGGCTGCAAGGTAAGCAGGTGTGGGCATGTGGGGCAGCTCCACCCCCACCCTAGCTTGATTTTAGGTGAGTACCTTGCCCCAAAACTAGGCCTTATTTGGGGGATAAGGCTTATATTAGGCCCACCCCGAAAAATCAAGCTAGGGCTTATTTTCGGGGTAGGTCTTGCTTTAGGGAAACACACATTTATTTAGTTATTGTTTTATTTTATTGATGTGGGGATTGTACAAATTCAATTATCATTTTGCAAGGTGCGGCAGCACAAAATTTGAAGAATTCTGCTGTAAGCTATATGGGAAACACAAAATATTTCTACAACTTTTCTATTTGTTTTTAATCGCAGGGTTGGATGAAACTAGAAGAGGAAATAGATTCTTTGATACCATGGTACAAGTTTTACCATGATCAGTTCTTGAAATATGTATTTTTTAAAGACAGCAAGGACAAAGAACAGTACAGAAACTCTAAATTGTACAGCAAAGATCCTTAGTTCTATTAAACCAGTTGAGGAAGCAACCTATTCCACCTTTTGAATAAAATTTCCAAAGAGCTATCAAAGTAAGCTCTTATTTTTCCATATGGTCTCCTACATAATCACTCTTGGCATGATGCCAAAAGTATCTACTAATTTGCTGAGGTGAATAATTAGTCTTGATATGATGTCAAAAAAGTATCTACTGACTTGCTAGGGAGAGTTTTCTCTGATTCCTTGGTGCCAGGAGTTTTGGCATAAATAACTAGTGTGCTTGCTCTGTTTAGAAGTATCTCCCCTTATCACTAGCTTTGATAAGGTGGCAAGTTAAGTAGAATACATTGGCAAAATTTGAGCTATTATGTGCAGAATTCAGGAGAATTAACACTGACTTAGCCTTACATAGTACTGCAGCTTTGTAATCTAAGACTGCTGAGTTTTCCTGTGATACCTAGAAAGTTGCCAGAGCAGTTTAGTAAGCTTTGCTTCTTCCTGGAGAGGTAAGCGTGGAAATCTCATCACTGATCGAACACTTATGATACTGTGAAATGAATTAGAACATGACACAAAGCTTGGAAGCCACACACAAAAAAGAGTATGACTCAGAGAAAATAGGCATAAAATCAAAATCATGTGAAGTATTAGTACCGCTTTATAAAACCTTAGTTAGGCCACATCTGGAATACTGCATCCAGTTTTGGTCACCACATTACAAAAAAGATGTAGATGTACAAAAAGATGTAGATGTCGATTGGAAAAAGTGCAAAGAAGAGCAACTAAGATGATTAAGGGCCTAGAGACTAAAACATGAAGAATGGTTGCAGGAATTCGGTTTGGCCAGTTCTAGAGAAAAGAAAGATTAGAGGTGACATGATAGCAGTATTCCAGAGGAGGGGGTCAATTTATTTTCCAAAACACCAGAAGGCAAGAAAAGAAACAATGGATGGAAACCAATCAAGGAGAGAAGCAACCTGGAATTAAGGAGAAACTTCCTAACAGTGAGGACAATTAACCAGTGGGACAGCTTGCCTTTAGACACTGTGGGTGCTTCATCACTCGAGGTTTTTAAGAAGAGACTGGACAGCCACTTGTCTGAAATGGTATAGAGTCTCCTACTTGATCAGGGGGCTGGACTAGAAGACCTCCAAGGTCACTTCCAGCTTTATTCTGATTGATTGATTGATTGCATCTCCTTTTTTGAATAATGAAAATTTGCACAGGAACCTTTAAATATTGATTTGGCCCAATTCCCATACTGAGACTACTGAAAGCTGGATTAAACTAGTCATGTTGTCAGAACTAACAAAGACATGTACCATTCTACTATCGTAAAGAGACAGCAAAGCTTAGAAAGGAGAAAATGCATGAAGGTCCATAAGCAGTTCTGGGACAATTTTGCCTCCACAAAAGAGCCATGATAAATACAGAAGAGATGATAAAACTTATCAACCAGTTATTCATGCTAATGTCAGTGAGCCTATATCAACATCACGTAGCCCCCAAGCTTTTTTCACATGAAAATGAATTTGCAACTTCACATATTCTGTTGCCAAGAAGCAACAGAAAAACCATAACATATCAGAGGAACCAGAGTTTTTTTTATAATTATTATTAAAATACTCGAGCATGTGTGAAGCTGGAAGGAGCGGAATGTCATTTTTTTATGTATCTTTTATATATATATATTCTCTTTTCACACCGTCTTTGCACTTTTGTGTTTCTTTACTTTTTAATATTTTTCTTAGTCTGTATTAGTTTTTATTTGTATTTGTAAACTTTAATAAATTATTAAAAAAGGAATGTCAAATCTTAATATATGGATATTAATATATTTATTGATAACAGCTTTTTTTCCAAAACAGTTAGCCAAATGGTATATAATTATTAAAAATATGCCAACAAACCCTTGATTCTATATTGCTTTCAGATAAAGATATAAGTAAACGACTATTTTACATCTAATGTGGTTTATGGTGACTTCATGGATATATCATGGATATATGATTTAAACTAGCACTGAACAAACCAGGTTAAGAGACAACTGTTATCTGGATAGCTCAGCCATCCAATGGTACCAGGCAAACTGGCTAAATATCCATCAATTAGAAAGGCAGAAAGAAGAAGCCAAAATTTTATATGCTGGAACACAAATATTCTGCAGTGAGTAATCCAATAACATGTTAAGGCTTGTCTGCAATAAAGACTTTAAATTAGCTAATGGTGTATGGAAATTTTCTGCTAAGTCTGGGTTAAGTGCCTAGAAATCTAGGATTTATTTCCAAGTCTGGGTGTTAAATATGGCAACGCTCATGTTATTATTTTTTTTGTCAGAAATACAGAAGGCTGCTGCCTTCTTCAGAGATCCTTTTTAACTACCCAGTGTAGCCTACAGTCCTAAAATCTCTTGGTGTTCTCTAAACCAGGGCTTTTCAACCTGTGGTATGCGTACCACTTGTGGTACATTAACAAGTGGCAGGTGGTACGCAGCCCTGCCTAGCCAAGTGTAGTGGGGGAGGGAAAGAGCCAGCGCAGGCAAGGACTTACAGTGAGAGAGTCCTCTGGAGCTGCAGTGGCTGGGGAGAGACAAAGGGCCCAGGCTCAGTTCTGGCTCACCCTCCCCCATGAGAAAGAGGGAGGAAATGGAGAGTGGAAGGATTCTTATGTGCTTTTGTGACTTTGAAGTTCTGGGATTTGTGCAATGTGGGCTTTGTGTTCTTAAGGAGTGTTTGGCAATTTCTATTTGGCTGATAGCTGATGGCTGATGTCTCATGTTAGCTTCTATTGCTCTGCTATTGTTAGCTGTAAGTTTTGCTGCAAGGGATTTTGAAGTATTTTTCTCCTGAATGGATTTTGCCTGTAGATTCTTTTACTTATGAATGGAGCCATTTGGGGAGGCTGCCTTAGTCGGCAGCCAATACTTACTACATTTTTTTTTCTTTCCTTTCCTTTCTAGCCAGTAGCTAATTCTTAAAGGGAAATGTGCTTTTTTAAGCTAGTTCACTCAGCAGTTTGTCTTTTCTGTTTCTGGAGGCTTTTCCTTGTTTGATGAATATATGGAAAAGAAAAAATATGGTTTTTGTTTTTTTTCAAATTCTTCCTTCAGAAGGAGGTGGGCATGAGAAAGAGGGAGGCAGGGAAGGAGGGAGGGAGGGAAGTCCTGCCTTAGCACTTGGCCACCAGCAGCCCTGCCATTGACTTTGCTTGTCAAAAGGTTGCAGAAGGGGATCACATGACCCTGGGACACTGTGACCATCATAAATATGAATCAGTTGCCAAGCATCCAAATATAAATCACATGACCCTGGGCATGCTGCAATGGTCATAAGTGTGAAAATGGTCATAAGTCATTTCAGTGCAATTGCAACTTTGAACAGGGTTTTTTTTTTGGTCATCAAGTTTTTGACACCTTGCTAGGTGGTACTCGAATATTGCCATATCCTAAAAGTGGTACAATCGATGAAAAGGTTGAAAAGCCCTGCTCTAAACACTTAGAACAAGTAGAGTTTCAAATAAACAATTCTATTTATCTTTATAAGCTAGGCTTTAAAGTGAAGAGTCATTTAGCTGTTGAAATAGGTCATTAATTACGTCTCAATTTTTTTTATTTGAAGACATACCATTTGCTGAAGTAACTGAGAGATCTAACATGAACATCAAAACTTACCTCTCTTATCACTTCTGCCTGCACTTGTGGACTTTTCTGAAAGGCAAGGACAACGTCCTTCACACTTAGCTGAGATATGTTTTCCTGAGGCACAGGCTTGATAGTCTAATTTGCACTGTAATAGAAAAAATATTAACCCTTATCATAAAAAATGTAATGCAAATTGCACTTCACCAAATATTTTAGAAGTAGCTGGAATTAACCATTTATTTATTTGTTTACTTATTTATTTAGCAACTAATTAACTTGGTAAATCCCAGAGGTTTACAGAAAATAAGCATAAAACCAACACCAAGGCAAATGATGGGGTGACACTATTAACCCAGATGTTATTTAAATGTGATAAGAACAGGTTTTAATTCTACCACATAGTAGTACAGATAAATCACCTCATTAACCAGGTAACTGTGCTGTTATCTAAAGACAAATTGTAATTCTTGGCTATGCTGAAAATTCTGGGAGCAGAAGTCCACACATCTGAAAATTGCCAAAATTAAAAAATGCTGTATGACCCCAATTAGGCAGCATGTATGTCTTCCTGACTTCTCTTTTTATTTGGTACCAGCTCTCTTCTATAACCTGCATAATCTTTCTATTCCCTGTATTTTCTTTCTTCTCCTACATTATATATAGATTTAATCAAATAATGAGTTCTGTTTGAATGGTCTGCTGATTCTTGATTTTTTTTTAAAGAAACCATACATTTCAGCAGTTTAAAGTCTAGCTTATTATCTCAGTGTTTTTTCTTCCCTCTGGAAATATCAGTTTTAACATGGGTCACTATGGCTCCACAGGTCTGAAAATGGGTTCTTCTGGAGTACGTAAAATAGGATACATGACACATGTAGAAAAATAACATATAAAATATCTCACTTGCTATCTCAATTCTTATAATCATGTTAAACAGTAACTCAGTATTAGCTAACTCTTGATGTCTTAGTCTACAAGAAATCCAATGGCTCCCTAGGACACACCATCTACCAGAAGAAAACACACACAAACCGCTATCTGCACGCACTCTCACACCACCACCCAGCACAGATCAACTCCGTAGCCAAGACACTCATCTCGAGAACAAAACGCTTAGCTGACGAACAACACCTAAAAACTGAACTACACACTCTCAATAACGTACTAACATCCAACGGATTCCAAAGAAATAAGATTACCAACCTAATCCAAAAAGAAACCCCCACTAAAATCCAAGACAGAGAACAAGAAAACGGCAAAGCCCTCCTCCCATACATAAAAGGCACCACAGACAGAATCAGCAAGATCCTCCACAAACACAACATCAAGACAGCATTCTGCACAAACCGAAAAATATCCACCATCCTAAGAAACCCCAAAGACAAAATTGAGTTAGAAAATCAAGGAGTATATGAAATCCCATGCACCGCCTGCCCCACCACATACATCGGACAAACCAACAGAAGAATAAGTTCACGCATTGAAGAACACAAGAACTCAGTCAGAAAAGAGGAACCAACTTCTTCCCTGGTCCAACACCTTAAAGCCACAGGACATAAAATTGACTTTAAAAATACCAGAACTATCGCCAAAACTGAACACTTTAACAACAGAATAATCAGAGAAGCCATCGAGATAGAAAAATGCCCACACAGCAGGAATAAACGAGATGATACCTCCCGCCTACCAGCCATTTGGAAACCCACCCTTATTGACAAACGAGTCCCTAACACAAAGAATGACACTAGACCCACACTCACGAAAACCACACAGGATGTCACCACCACACATCTACGCAAAAAGCAAACCCAAACCCACACCGATGATGAGGCACGACCACAAACAAGAAACCAGACCACAGCTGCATCATTAGCCATTTTAAACCCCTCCAATCCATACATGAAGCAAACTGACACCCACCTTGAAGATATGGCATGACCACGAACGTGAAGCCAAACAACAGCAACGCAGCTCTCCATCTCAAATCCCCCTGCAACTCAGACTAATCCGAGCACAACGAAGCCCCCACCGAAACAGAACACACCCCCATCCAATCAGAGCACAGCCAACCCCCCATCCAATCAGAGCACAGCCAAGCCCCTAACCAATCAGAACACACCTCCACCCAATCAGAACACAGCCAAGCTCCCACCCAATCAGTTCATACCCCCACTGGCAGTTAAAAGGAAGAAACAGCTGCGATCACACATTGATCCTAGAAGCACGAAGCCGAAGACACCAGCCTGAAGATGATGAATGAGACTTCGTCGAAACGTCGCCAAGACACTTCCAATTTTACGCGGGAGAAAACCCGAATTACCAAAGACCTATATATATATATATATATATATATATATATATATATATATATGTTCATAGTATGTGGAACAATCCTTAATATATAAGAGTGCAAATAACAATACTTTTAGCTATTTTTTTATTTAAATTGAATCAAAGCATCCTATACCCACTCCAAGATAATAGGGCTGACCCTAAAACCTGCTAAGAAAGCAAAGTGGTTTGGATTAGTGAAACATGCAGTAGATAGTATTATAATCTATTTTATTGCCTTTTAGATGGTCACAGTACTTGTGTTCACAGAATATGTAATATGTTCTTGACTAATTACATTATTACAGTCATTACAACTATTACAGAAGCTAATGATTTGGACTGCTTATTTCTTGCCACAACTTCCTTCAATGGGAATAAGAATAAGCACTGAAATATTAATAGAACAAACAAAATACTGAAACCTGATTTGAGGATATATTTTTTCCAAATATTAAGACAGTTGTTTTCATATAGACTAATATCAACCTGTAATATAGAAGACTATTTTGATAAATGTTTAAAATTTGGATCCATTTTGGTGCAACATGAAAAAATATGCAACAAATATAATTATTTTTCTAACCTTTGCTATAGCAATAGCACTTAGACTAATATACTGTTTCACAGTGCTTTACAGCCCTTTCTAAGCGTTTTACAGAGTCAGCATATTGTCCCCAACAATTTGTGTCCTCATTTGACCTCGGAAGAATGGAAGGTTGAGTCAATCTTGAGCTGGTGAAACTCGGACTGCTGGCAATCGGTAGAATTAACCTGCAATACTGCATTCTAACCACTGAGCCACCATGGTTCTCTGGTGTGTGTGTGTGTGTGTGTGTGTGTGTGTGTGTGTGTATGTATGTGTATATACACACACACATACTTACACACATTGCTATATACTGCATTCTAACCACTGAGCTACCATGGTTCTCTGCTGTGTGTGTGTGTGTGTGTGTATATACACACACACAAACACATACACACAAACATTGCTATATAATTAATAGTTTATTAGAGTAAGCATTGTGAATTTTATTCAAAAAGTTCAGTTATTCTTTCTCCTCTACTATATTTGTTAGTGACTTATTTATGAAATATGTATCATACTGTAATGGTTATTATAATTTGACTTCTTGATGCTGTATCTTTTCTTAAACAACACCCCCTGATTGCATTGCTAATTTATCAAGATCAATTTACTCAATAATCTAAAGTTGAAATATTTATAAAGTTATAAGTGAACTGAAATATCACATAAAGGGCATGCTCATTAGTATTATTGAAAGATTTATACATAATCAGCATAGTACTTGTTGCTTTGGGGGGAAAACTGTTTTGTGAACTTTTAAGTTTTTTCTTTGCTTTTTAACTGGAATATTTCACTATGGACATTAGTAAATTTTGGTAATATTAATTTATGCATAAAAATCAGCACCACCACTGTCTACGGAATATGAGACAGAAAGAAGATCCATCCTTATAAATAAACTACTTGATAATTAACACTATGCTCTATTAAACTTTTTAGAAGCCTCTACAAGCTCTCAGTGCAGAGGAAATTAGCCCTCCAGTTGATCAACATGGATCAGTTAAGGAAATACAACCTCGAAGTAGATGAGCCCACATCTATATCTGAGGGAAGTATTTAAGGAAGTGATAATTGAAATGCCAACAACAGTGGTGTTCTGCTTGCCATAGCATTTAGATCCAACAATCAGATTCACTGGGTGACAAAATACTGTATATGTTTTAAATCTAGTTATTTTATTTATTTGTATTCCACCTTTATTATTTTTACAAATAACTCAAGGTAGTAAACATATTCAACACACCTTCTCTTCCTATTTTCCCCACAACAAAATCCATGCAGCTATTATTTCTGACGTTACAGCTGTTATTTATATAAAAACCATTAGCAAACTATTAAGAGACATTTTAAAACAGAAATAAATGCAAAACATGTTAATAACTCATATTCCTACACATATTGTGTAAGAAAAACATTTTGACTATTTTCTTGAGTGGCTGGGTAAGCAGACATATATTCTTGCTTTCAGAAGATGCAGTATATAATACATATTTTGTGGATTCATTTATTGTATGAGGGTAATACAATAATAATGACAAAGATTATAAATGAATATGCTTAATATTACTGAAGTAACAAATTTCAGAAGTTCAAATACATGGTGATCAGTTTTACTATTAATGACTATGCATCAACATTTAAAAATCAAATCCCAACCTCTTATTCACTTTTTTTTTTTTTTTTGGCCAGAAGACTAGAAAACAAATTCAGATTAGGAGTGAAATTCATTACTGTTAAGCAAGCTATCTTTAAGCTTCAATTCTCTTTGTGTTTGAAAGAATCTTACAAATCTTCAGTTTTTGAAATGAAATACTGGGACTTCAGGGCGGAGAAAAACATAGGAGAAATCCTGAATATTGCATATTTAGGGAAAAATGGTTTCCAAGATCAGTTGATACATATAGGATTTCCCAACTGACGCATGTAAGATGAACCTGCTAATAAACAGAAAAAAAAGGTGAAAAAGACATTTTGGGACATTATGTGAATTAACAGGACAGAGCTTTGGGGCAGGAACATAAGGCTTCCTTTTTTATTATGACAACCTCTGACACAAGATACAGCAGCACGTGGCAACAAAACTCAGTTGAAACATGATAAAAAAAAATCCTTTTGAGATGTTTAGGAAAGTTGTCATTTCAAATATGCTTCAATTGTACATACATCAGCTATTATAATGTATAACGTCATCTTATGCTGCATTATTGCCGATTGCAAGATTGGGAGGCCACTTTGTATACATTCATGCTTTAGTCACCTCCCAGTTGAAATATTGCAACCCATTCTAAATGAGGCTTCTTTTGAAAACAATCTGGATCCTATAATTGGCTCACAACATAATGGGTATAAGGCAGCATCATGTAACACTGCTGTTCTGTGGTTTGCTATATGCTTCTGATTACAATTCAAGATGCTGGATAATAATTCTTCCCTGGTTTTAGCTGGAATTATTAAGCTTTTTTTGTTTGTTTGTTTGTTATACACTGCCCAAAGTTGGATTGTTTGAGTTGGATCACCATATAAATGTTTCAAATAAACAAATGTACTCTTTAAATCAGAGTTCCCCAACCATTTTGGCTCCGCAGACTGGCAGGGGAGTGGAGAGGGGATGGTTCTGCATGCGTGCGCGCAGCTCCATTTGCACAAGTGCCAGGCACACGCGCCTGATGCTCATGTAAATGGAGCGCATACGTACACATTCTGCCGCCACTTCTACAGCCAGTTCCAAAAGGCTCAAGGCCCGGTAGTGGACCGTGACTCAGGGGTTGGGGACCCCTGCTTTAAATTACTAAGAAATGAAAAATGAAGCAATTTGACATTCAAGATTCTGCATAATATAGTAAGACCCAGCTCTCTGGAGAAGGCTATAATTTTGGAGAAGACAGAAGGTAAAAGAAGAAGAGGAGAACCAGCAATTGGATAAAATCAGTTACAGTGGTAATGGGTGTGCCTTTGGAAGATATGAAGGACCAGAATGGAGACAGATTGTCCTGGAGAACAGATAATTAACAGCAGTGTAATTAATGATAAGATGCAGATGAGGAAAACATTAGAGCCTGAGCAACTGAATTTAATATTGAGATCTAACCTTGATGACAACATATTTACTCCCATTAGTTAAAAGTCATAAAAGCCAATCCCATTAGTAACAAAATAATGTTATCTTGCTTCAGCATATTTTAAAACAATGCTTAAACTTTAAAGCAATGCTTAATTTAATATAGAAAACATTAAAATTATATTAAGAAAATAAACACAAGCAGTAATGCATTCTAAAACTGAGTTTGTGACTTGCTTTTAATGCAGTACAGAGTTGCTATACTGTAGGTTACAGGGGAAGGGAAGAGATTTTGCTATTATATCAAAAACTGATAATTGAACAATCTTCATTCATTTTCTTCAACAGGACCTTTAACAGTCTGAAGGTGCTCAAAACATTTGGAAAAATATTTGTCAATTTGTTTTCTAAAGACTGGAATTAAACTAAGTGCTACACAAACCAGAAGTTGCCTCTTTTAATATGGCACACTATTGTATCCAGGATATTTACAATACTTTCTCTTTTTTCTATTTGCTATTCCTACATTAATTCAACCCTTTAATCTTGTTTAAATTATGAGGAACAATTCAGTTCTCCTAAATGAAATATATTTTTTCATAAACAGTGTGGGGGAGGGGGGAATACTCATATTTCTGTTTTCTTACTGTTGTTCTTGGATATGAAACAATAAGACTTTTTAAACATAAAAATCATTAACATTGGATGCTACATTTTCTTTATTTTGTCAACAGTATGTAGTACTGAAAACTCTATTACAAAACTTACTGTTTCTCTATTAGCTGCTTATTCAAATGATTCCTTATATATTCTTTTACAATCTCTTTTATTACGAGCTAATTTATCAAACATTTATGGGATCTATGTTTATTTAAACATGAAATTAAATGTTATTGTTTTAAAATGTATCTTTTTGAAAAATAGACAAAAACACTTATTCAGTCAAATCTCTTATGATCAGTGATCTTGAAAACACATAAACAAAACTATGCTTTGATATCTGGCTAGAAACAAAAGCCAGATTGTATAAGAAGTAAAATTAGTGGCAAAATTAGGTTTGCATTGGGCTACTTCATAAAATATATTTCAAAATCTGAGATAACATAGTATAAATACCAATATACAAAATGTCTTTTCTGGAAAGTAGACAACATTCTAATTTCCCAAGAGCTACTGCCAATGTAAAATGAGAGAAGGGACAGAAATTGAAATGAAAGATGTAAAAAATAAATATATGTCTAATACAAACTGTATAGCATTGTAAAATTATGTGAACAGCATGATTTTTAAGATATTGGTGTTTCAATAAAAACTATGACAAACTTGCAGACCAGAAATTTTGCTTAATTATCAGCATTAGTTTCATTTTTATACAAAATGAACAAAATAAAGGTTAATAATAATGTTCGAATAGAATATAGTATTTTAAAAATGTAGCTATTTGTATTTAACAAATAATCTCCAACATTCATATACTTACTTTCTTAACAATACTGATCTGAAGGAAGATGAATGAAAAAAGAAAACTGTCTACTTCAGAGATTTAATGCATAACTTTCAAAAGTTTGCAAAAAGTCTACAAACTATACAATATAACATCAAACCAAAGAAAAATGCACCTACTTCTTGCTTGCCCTAGCAGCCAGCTACAAGCAGCAAAGAAAACCACTGACCATACCTAGAAAAATATTCTCATTTTAATTATGGCTATGATCTTTCATCTGCTACTACTTACAGTAATTTTAGATATACAGTTTGGCAAATTAATCAGATAGCAGACCACACTAGCCACGCTATAGGTCAAATTGAAAAAAATATGACTAGAGGCCCTCTCTTCCTTAGCTAATGGCAAAATCTTACAGTTAGAACAAGATTGGCTAACTTGGAGCAAGATGTTTTTGCCATCTCAACCCAACATCTCTTATAGAGGCACCCTATTGGATAGGGTGGTCTAACAACACTGCTCCTTTAAATATTACCTCAGCGCCACTGAACTACAAAAATTCTGACAAAATCTTTTGAAAGTAACAGAATAAACAAAATAATCACTATTTCAACATTAAAAATGAGGAAGGCAAGCATCTCATCAGCCAGATAGACACATGGGTAATATTGTTCCCACACCATGAACTGACAGCTTCCTATAGTCCATAACAATCATATCCATAATTTACAGCAATATAATAATGTTGACATACAATTTTGAGTGGCAAAAGCCAGCAGCAGAATAGCTAAACCTTTGGATACTTATTCTTCTGGTTCTGGTCTTAGAAGCCCTATCTTTATGGGGGGGGGGGAATCTTTGCTTTGATTCCCAGGACTTGTCAATCAGTCATCAGCATAAACTATTCCTCAGTCCCATTCCACATAGAGAAACATACAGATTATACTTGTTTGAAGAAACACATAGACTATACTTGCTTTACTTATTCAATTTTCATACAACATATTTTCCAGCCTTCACATGTACAGTGTGAACAGTGTGATTTGAATGGCAGAGTGGAAGGGAAATTAGTGATAGATTGATGAAAATTAAGCATAAATTGCAGAAATTAGATAGTTGTC
Source organism: Azemiops feae (assembly GCA_023970755.1). Classification (NCBI taxonomy): domain Eukaryota; kingdom Metazoa; phylum Chordata; class Lepidosauria; order Squamata; family Viperidae; genus Azemiops; species Azemiops feae. The sequence goes on along the minus strand of JALGBA010000021.1, from coordinate 1,516,164 downwards.
CTCCTGCACTAAGGATAGCAGTCTATATAATTTCTGACCATTAAAAAAAAAAAACCAATGTTCCCCCAATTATAATTCCTACTGTACTTTGATCAGATTATCAGAGGAGCCGTGGTGGCGCAGTGGTTAGAATGCAGTACTGCAGGCTACTTCTGCTGACTACCCACTGCCAGCAGTTCGGCAGTTCAATCCTGATCAGCTCAAGGCTGACTCAACCTTCCATCCTTCCGAGGTTGGTAAAATGAGGACTCAGATTGTTGGGGGCAATATGCTGACTCGGTAAACTGCTTAGAGGGTGCTATAAAGCACTATGAAGTGGTATATAAGTCTAAGTGCTATTGCTATTTTTAGATTACATGATAATATACCACAAAAATCCTAGAATAAATGTTATAAGGAAGGTGATATTATACTAAGCATTTATGTAACTTCTTTAGCAGTGGTGCAGGTCTTGACATCTGCTCAAAACTGCATTGTACAATTTGCAGAAATCATTTGACATACTGCAAATAAAACAAAGTAGCTAAACCATACACAGCACAAATCTCTTTATTTTAAACAAAGATTATATACCTTTTCTGGAAATCTGAACACTGATTACCCTTCAAAATAATCCTGCATTTGTATAATACAATGTGCAATTTGAAGGACTTCCTCCAAATGACCCCGTCTTTAATAGGATAGAGAAACAAGTACTTTAAAAATATAATAATAATGGTGATGATGATGATGATGATGATGATGATGATAATAATAATAATAATAATAATAATAATAATAATAATAATGATGATGATGATGATGATGATGATGATGATGATGATCTGTCCAGTCTCTTCTTAAAAACTTCCAGTGTTGGAGCATTCACCGCTTCTGGAGGCAGGTTGTTCCACTGGTTAATTGTTCTAACTGTCAGGAAGTTTCTCCTTAGTTCTAGGTTGTCCTTGATTAGTTTCCATCCGTTGCTTCTTGTCCTGCTTTCAGGCGCTTTGGAGAATAGCTTGACTCCCTCTTCTTTGTGGCAGCCCCTGAGATATTGGAACACTGCTATCATGTCCCCCCTCATCCTTCTCTTCATTAAACTAGACATACCCAATTCCAGCAGCCGTTCCTTATATGCTTTAGCCTCCAGTCCCCTAATCATCTTTGTTGGTTTTTTTATATATAACAAGTTTTATTGAATTTTTTTAATTTTACAGCCCAGTGCTTAGGACTCATCGTGGAGATAGGGCACTCCATAAAACAAAATAAAACATATAGTCATACATAAACAATTTAGGTTACTTTTTTAAAATTTCCCTCTCTATTTTATCAATCCAAAAAAAAAAAAAAAAAACTATCAATAGTATTTCCACCCATTTTGAGCTTAACTATTAACATATTCCAATTGGCATTACATAGACATATAGTATACATTTCGGGTATCCATATAATACAGACCATATTACTCCAAATATTCACTTTATATTTCTCAATTAGATTCTGTCTCTTATTCTATTTCACATATATATTTTATAAACAAATATAACTTTACGTTTTTAAACCATTTTACATTAACTTAAGTTATTTCTAATTATTTCTAAGCTAAACATATAGCTATTATATATATTTTAAAATTTCTCCACTATATTCTGTTTCCTATACTCTATCAAACATTTTTATAAATCAATCCATTCTTCAATCATTGCAAGTAAAAATATCATTAATATTTCACCAATCTCAATACAACTCCTTTAGTTTTAACTTTTCCAGTTTTCCATAGTTGCCATTCCAAGCCATAATCAAATCCATAATTCAGATCAATATTAATCAGACTAAAATCTTAAACCTTAAAGATCTCAAAAATATTAGCTCACTTAGTCTCTAAAAACCATTTTACCCATCAAATAAAGTTTTAACACACATTTTTAAACCTAATTCTAGCTTTCTTTTTATGCCAAGCAGGTTTCCATAATAGGGCCTTTAGCTCCTCCCATCTTAATATTTGATTATACACATTTTCCCACAGTTGCGTCTGATCATAGTCTTCCAGCAACCATTCCTTATATGTTTTAGCCTCCAGTCCCCTAATCATCTTTGTTGATCTTCTCTGTACTCTTTCTAGAGTCTCAACATCTTTTTTACATTGTGGTACCAAAACTGGATGCAGTATTCTAAGTGTGGCCTTACCAAGGCATTGTAAAGTGGTATTAATACTTCACGTGATCTTGATTCTATCCCTCTGTTAATGCAGTGTTGGCTTTTTTGGAAGCTGCAGCACACTGCTGGCTCATATTTAAGTGATTGTCCACTAGGACTCCGAGATCCCTCTCACAGTTACTAGTATTGAGCATATGTACTATTATACTTAGTTATTGCAAAAAAAATAACTTGGGGATACTCTAAGAATTTCACATCACTATGTTTTCTCTAACATACCCCCCTTTCTCCCCAGTCACCCCATTTTTAGAGTGAAATAAAAACCCTCAGGAGACACAATTTAAGAATAATCATTTTCTACTCATTTCCATGATGATTATAATTTTCATATTGGTCATCTGTATTACTGGACATAGTATAAAGCAATAAGAATAAGCTCATACAATTCTGCGTTTGTACGACATGTTGGTAGGAGGAACCATATAAAGCATTACTCGTTTTAGGCTAAAGGTTGCCAGCAATATTGCATAAACACAGTAGAAATTATTCAGAATAATATATTTTACTTTTTATTCTGGCTTTATTACTTTGTAAATAATTCAAGGCAGAAAGCATACCTAATACTCCTTTCTCTTCTATTTTCCCATAGCAACAACCCTGTGAGGTGAGTTGGGCAGAGAGATAGTGACTGGTCCAAATGTTACCCGGCTGGCTTTCATGCCTAACGCAGAATTAGAACTCACAGTCTCCTGGTTTCTAGGCCAGCACCTTAACCACTACACCAAACTGCCTCTCAAGGGCTGGATCCACTTTTATTTGTAGAACTGAGTGGTTAAAGCAGTCTTCCTTGCTCCCTCCCTGATCGCCCTCTATTCCTATGAAAACATGACCGTGGAATAAAGTACACTTTAAATTGAATAGATTAACAACACGAGGAAACGGAATTCTCTGAAAATAAGCTGGAGGAACTTTCTGTGTGCAGCTTTCACTAATGGAAAGAAATGTTCAGCTTGCTTCACTGAGGAGTCAGAACGTTCATATGTTGCTGGACTGCTTAGGAAAGTAAAACCCTAAACACTTGTTATTCCAACCCAAGCAAGAAAAATGACACTGTTTGCTATAAATACAAAATCAAAATGAGAATTTCCATGTGATTAAATGTGAATAATCTAAATATGTGTTTAAAGGCATTGGTATGGAAGCCTGGTTGGCATAAAAAGAAAGCTAGAGTTAGGTTTAAAAAATGGGGTCTTTTGATTTATTAGAGAGATCCTAAAGTCTCAACTAATGGGCTAAAGGGAGATTTTGAGATGAAGGGAAATATGATTATTAGATTTAAATATTGTTGGAAAATGGAAAAAAACCCAAGGGATTAATTGGCTTAATACTTAGGATTTAGATTTATAAGGGAAATGGAAATTAACTATTAGGAATTAGCTTTGAATTATTGTTTAGCCCAGAAAATATAGATGATGGATTTGAGACAATAAAGGTTACTTTATTAGTAAGTGATGATGTATTAGGATGAGAAATAGAAAATGTTTATGAAATAAAATAAGAATATATTTAAGTAAGTAATATGTGTATTTTAGATATTATAACTTTAGTGTTGTGAAATAAAGGAAATTTGGGTTACCAGAAATTTAAATACTATGGATCTTAAAGGTTAAATACTGTAATTAAAAATTAAAAATTAGGCAAAACTTAAAAACAGGATATGGATATGTATAAGCAAAAAATATATTGATAAATGTTTTTACTGAGCTTGTTATCGTTAGAAATTTACTAGTTTAAGTATGATATATCAAATGTTAAGGGAAATAGAGAAGGAATTTTTGATAATGTAACCTGAGATATGTACTAAAAATTTTGTTATTGAACTATTGATTACCCAGTCACCACGTTGCTTTCCAAATACCTGGATGTAAAACTGGAAAACCAATAAAATTTGTTATAAAAAAATAAATATATGTTTGATATGTCTTTTGGCTATGAAGTATAACCCTTTCATGCAACATGATTTATCTTTCACCATGAAAGAAAAAAAGTTGTGAAAATATAGCTAATTATATCAGTATCTATACATACACATGCATGCATATACACACAACCCCCCCACACACGTGTATATAAATATGAAACACTTTAATATCCTGCCCTATGTATTCAATTATTTATGATATCAAATAAACAATGAATAAGCTACAATTTTTAGTGTAAAAATTAATATTAAAAAATCTGTGACACTACTTTCTTTCACTTTGCTTTACACTTGTTTCAATTGGATTTGATTTTTCCCGGTAATACCAAGAAAACTTTTAAAATAGTAATGAATAGCAGAATTAACTGGTATCATGATTCTTATTTACTTTTTTAATTTTAATTTATTAAATTTGTTTGCCATCCATCTTGCTTCTGTTGGAGCGCTTAAATAAAACACACAGATAGGTCCCAGAAACTGTCCTTTGGCCAAACGGCCCCTCACCAATGCTGTTGATTTATGGACGCGTCCTTTGCAGGTCCAGCAAAAGGCCTATGGGTCCACCTCTCCCGCCAGGGGGGCAATGGCCCAGAAACTCCACCAGGCCAAGGATGCAGTCACTCCAAGTCTCTGCCTTGGGCTAGAATTGTCATCCCTCCCATGGTAGTTAGAATCCAATTCCCAACTCAGAATATAGCAGCTATTCTTCTTCAGATCAAGTCTCCACCCCATGAGTCCAGCACCCTCACCTAGCAACCTTTTTTTCCTCTCCCCAATTGGTCCTTTCGCAACTTTTTTCCTCCAATCCCCTTCTCCCAAGGCTGCCCCTTCCTTCCTTCCTTCTTCTGAGCTGCTGGAGTCTGTAATCCTACATCCTAGCACTCTGATATAACTGCCTCTGCTGAAGATTACATCTCCTAGAAGTCTACCTCAGTATCCCTTCCTGTTCAAATTCCAAGGTGAGGCTCCAGCCAGCCAGTCAATCAATGGATGCTGACTAACTTGCCTGTCTTCTTACCTGTGTCAAAATACCAGAGCAGCTCAGGGAGAATAATAGCCAGTCAACAATAGTTGTAAGTCTTTGTGGGATTTATAGGATGAAAGAAAAAAGAGCTGCTGATGGAAAAAAGCTGTGATATTATGTCAGTTCAATTTTATAGATTTAAACAGGTTCATATAGTAATTGAAACTGAACAAACCATACAATGTTCGACAATAAAATGCTATATATCACACAGACAACAAGTCTATTCATTGGCTTACCTGAGAAGAATATGTGTGACCATCGGATCCACAAACTGGATTGGTATAAATAACAGGACACAGCTTGCATTTTGATGAAAGGGAACCGATTCTCCATTGTTTATGGCTTAAACCAGCTTCTTTCATACTGAAAGAAATCAAATCAGGTAAGAAACGTAAGAAAAGGTGAACAGAGAAGTATAATCTATATTCTTAGTAATTAAATCATGTCTAATGAACTTTACGTGACCTGTGTTCATACATAATACTAAGCTAGAAGTGTTAAACCACAGTTTGCTGGATAGGTCACAGTCATTGTTTATAATTAATGCAATGATTAGCCATTTTTATGTTATCTATTGAGGATTACAGAAGAGTGAACACAAGTCACCTGATGGAGCAAGAGTAAATGAAACCAGATCAAAATCTTGATGGAGATGCCATTCTTTTTTATCTTTTAAACAACAGTTTTTAGGAAACAAACAATATTAAAGATATGAATTGATATCTTGGAAAAATGTTTATGAAACCAGTTTAATAGCTATATGAAATTAGGCTAATGATGGGTTTATCCACTACATTAAATTCAAAATAATAAATTACACTGTAGCTTACTACTATTTAAGAACTGTACCACTTTCTTCATTAATTTAAACTAATATTTACATCTTATATTAATATTTTGGCTATTGCAGAGAAATATTTACAACTCCATAAAGGATAAGAAAGATCAATCATTGTCAGGACTGAGTAATATTAAACAGGTTTAACATCTTGCATAACCACAGCGATTGTGGCTTGTAAATATGTTATGGCTTAGTATGTTGTTCCAGTTTGATTAAAAAAACACAGACCTTGGCCCAATTTGTCAACTAAGTCTATATGTTTTGATATTCTAGCAAAACTATTTACATTTGAGGATGCTGGAACACTTCTAAGAAAGAGATGATCTTTACTAATGATCTACTGTTCATACTCAGAGAAAGGCTATGCAAATTCAGATTAGAAAGCGAAATATATGAATCATTATGAAAGCTACCAATATAAACCAATTTAATAGAGAATAAAATGATTACTGTATAGAGTCAATCAGTAGTAAACATTCTAATCAATAAATTAAGAACAAGTCATCTATTGGAATATTATGTTAAATGTAAGTTCTTAGTTTAACTGGTAATATTTTTCCACTTCTTTTTCTTTTTCTTTTTTTAAAAAAAGCCTAAGTACAGGAATAGAACAAATTACAAAATGAAATCAATTTCAAATCATGGTTTAAAATTCTCTTACGCATTTAATAGTTAATTAATCTAAGAAGTATTGAATCTCAAAGTATAAAGAAGCAATCAAAGAAAGAACAGAAGGACAAAGTATGTATTCCTATGGCTTGCATATATCTGAGCTTCTTAAGACAAAATATGCCATGTCCGACCTGCGCTGGTGATTCATGATTCTTCTTTCTTAATTCTATGACCAATTTGTTTTATGAAACCATGCATTTCTAAAACATTTTCAGAAGATAAAGGTAATGCAAAAATGTTTTCTGTGGAAAATATTTCATTTCACAATACTAAGATAAAGCAGCAGACACTAGCAGAAGGCTGCACAGTGTATATACATCATGTATTAAACTGAACAAACCAATTAAATTTAGCTACAGCTCTCCTGTTTTCTGTAATGTTCAAAACCATCTTCCAAATTTTCATCTGGACTTGAGTAGTGTCTTGAATCCACTGTCCAAATAGTAAAACATCTGACTCACTATGAGATAATTAGAAGGCAGTAATAGCAGAATTAATTCATTTTATGTCAGCCTAAATGCTTGTATTTCTTCTTTTCACAAATAATTAAAGTAATGGTGGCAACTTTTGTTTCAGTATATAGAGTTCTTCTCCTTCTCTTTTAACTAAGCACGTGGGGAAAAATAGAATATTTCAGATAAAACATATATTACAATGAATTTTAAAAACATATATTTAAATATCTTTTTAATAAATAAACTTTTCCCCACTTCTTCCATGCCTTCTATATTAGCTTGAAGCTATCAGGATTATATTCCTTTAATAATTATATTTCTATATCACCAGTAATCAGAGCTCTCTTGGTAATTCACAAACCCTTTAGAGAGAATAATCAAACAATGTTTGGGTATGTTATTTCTATTTTTATTCAAAATTACAAGCCCATTTATATTCATGAGTGAATACAAGTGAAAACACTGGTACACATACTGATTATTTCAAGATATATATCAATTAGTAAGTAAGTTATTTGTTTCCTAGACTCACTAGTTCTGGAGAAACAAGAATAGAAGTACTGATTGAGAGATAGCTCTGGAGGGTTTGCTATTTATTTTTGTTCTTGCTGCTATTATCGATAATAGAGAACTCCAGGGAGTAGGTAGAAGAGATAAAAGATATAAGAAAGTAGTAACTCATTTAGAATATTCTCTTAAAATCACTAAACCATAGTTTTAGTTTACCAAACCATTAAGAACCTAATTCTATTCAATAATATTTCATGACAGTGAACTCCATAGAGCCACCGCTGCGTAGAAATTGTATTGCTAGAACCATAACATATAGAGTACAACATAATTCAAAATTCAGATATTCTTGACTGATAGAATATCATGAAGACAGAATGACAAAAATACAAAATGAAGAGGACAAAAAAGTCTAGAAGAATTAAAATTGCTTAATTTTAAATATTATCTATGATTGCACTGACAAGGTATATTGACAGTATTGGAATAGCTTCATGATAGAATCATGAAGCTACTCCAATACTGTCAATGTACCTTCTTCACATTCAAAAGGAAAATGTATGAACAATAAAAGAGACACCCGTGTGATCCCCAATATCAGGAGCCATTGCAGAAACAGTCCTGCACGAACTAGAACAGCGCAATTTCAAAACTACACACATAAATTCTGGTGCCACATTTGTCATCATCAAAAGAAATGTACTGAAAGACTTTCATACCATACTGAACTTCATCTTCTCGGACACAGAGTTCACAATGGAGGAAGAAACAGCTATAAAATTACCATTTTTAGATGTGCTTGTCAACAGACAAGAAGATGTAAGCCTAGAAACCACAGTTTATCACAAGGCCATCAACACTCCACACATTCTGAATTTCAACAGTAGCCATCCAGCGTCACACAAAAAGAGTTGCATCAGAACACTATATGGCAGGGTAAGAGCCCACTATAGTACCCAGCACGCTAACAACTGGAGAGTGGCTACCTACGTGAACAATTCAGGCAGAATGGGTACCCACAAGCATTTGTTACAATACGGTGCAGAAAAAGGAAGAAACAAAGTACAAGACTAACGACATGGCACACCCTGCCATACATCAAAAACATTTTGGAAGCAATAGAATGCAGCTTCCAAGATTTGCAAGTGGGCATTGCACACCGCCCAGAGGTTACCATATGAGGACAAATTATGCATTGTAAAGATCAGTAGGAGGTGGAAGATTCTTCCACTGTAATCTACCGGATCCCCTGCATGGATTGCCCCTGTAGGATAGATGGGGAGGAAGCTAACCACCAGACTGCAAAAACAAGAGAGACTGGTTAGATGAGGAGACCCAAACTCATTGGTAGCTTTCATATTGCAATGAACAAGGATATACATTCAATTATGCAGCTATTAAGATTTGAGTGAAGCCTGGGAAACAGGTCCCTTGTCAGTCAACAGGAGTGTTCATTTACTACCAGCTTACCAAGTACTTAGGAGGTGAGGGTGTGAAAGGAAAAAATATCTTAATAATTCTTTCTGTATAAATCAAACATATTTCTTTGATAGTCAATTAAAATAAAGACCAGTTTCTGCTGAGAAATACTTAGTAAAAGGAAGAACTGTGACCTTTGCAGTAGATGGTGAAAGATTGTGGTTGGCCCACATTTTCCATAGGAACAGAGTGCGGAGACAGATAGCATAGGGATTGAGGAACTGAGCCCTGTTCATGGGTGCAATGACACGAGTAGAAATGGTAGTGAGGAAAGTAGTGGTTAGAGCAAGGACAAGGAAGAACAGGAAACTGGCTCGGTAACTAGGACAATGGAATAAGAATAAGGAACTAACACAGTGGTCAGTTCCAGAAATAAGGAGCTGACCCAGAGGTCAGTCCCGAGAAAGGGAAGTGGGATGGCTACTGGGTGGCACCAGAATGCTAGAGGTGGGCACAATGCTAAGGTATAAAACCTGCTTCAAAGATCTGGGTGTCGCCTCCTGGCCCATCTGTCATACTTAGTGACCGCTAGTCCACTTAGTCCTTATTGCAATAAGTTGTTGAAATGTAAGTACTGAATTTGTGTGTTAAATTGAAATAAACCTCTGGATCCTAAAGTTATAATTTTGTTGTGTGTTGTCTCTTGTTTCTCTTTAACAAGTTTTTCCCCTGACAGTTTTCGTGCGTTGGCCAGGAAGGGACGAAGCTGAAAAGGCCTTGAGTTCCACAGGAGCATCTGACCAACTCCAGGTTTGGACCATAGGCAATCAGCTTGTGCTCCCTCTCCATGTACCCACACTCCACTTTGGATCAGAGGTAAGGCAAGGGGTCTCATCTTTGAAGAAACCCTTTAGTAGCTTAGTTAGGGAAGTTGTTGTGGTTTAGCTAGTTAGTAGATCATTTCCAGATTTGGCTGCAAGGGAAGGGTCACACCCGGACTTGCTTTAGGATGAGCTAATTGAGTAAGCTTGTCGTACCCTTAGGCAAAACAGTCCAATAAGTCCAGTGGCAGTGGAAACTACCGTGGCTGGGACTCGAAAAGGGGCTGACCTTCCTGGGAACTGATCGTTCCCTTGTAGTGATTCGCGGTAGCGCCTCGGGAAGAGAGTTGTGCTCTCATGTGTTATCTCTTGCAGCCTCATTTATAAGGGTTTTTTCTCCCTCATCAACAACGCGCAGCAGGAAATAAGGTTATGTCATTTTTCCGGTTGCTGGTGATTGCAGACTAAGCTCTGAAATCGCCATTTTGATGTTTGAATTTTGGTCTTTTAGTTCAGCTGCACTTCATTTGAAGGAATGAAGATATGTTCCTCTTATTTTCACCCCTAACTGATATTGTGCATTGGAGTTTCCTTGGATGTATGAAAAAGATAGTGCTTTAATTGTTAGATTTGGCAGGTGCTATTTTATTCAAGATTAGAAATGACATCGGTGTTGTTGTGGACACTTGAATAAAAGTTTTGGTTTGGTGCATTACTATGGGTATTTTTGGAAGTTATTAAATTGCTCTTTAGAATTATATTCCAGTGGTTTGTGGTTACTTTACTTATCTTGAACCTGTCATTGAATTTGTCCTGTATTAACTTTGTTTGCTTCCTGTTTTCTCTATGTCTTTGGGTGTAGCAAAACCCACTGTTGCTTAATGGCTTTTTTCTTTTTCTTTACGGTACGTGCACATTCTTTTATGGATTCTTTGTGTTTTTATAGTTGTGTCGTTCCTTTAGTTAATAGTGAACACTGCCTATTTTAATGGCCCTGAACAGCAACCTGTTGATTTGTCTTCTGTGGCTTTATTTCCAGCTGGCAGCTTTCAGGTTGTGAAATAGACTTCAGCTGGGCTTGAAGGTGTCGTTTGTGAAGTATTGTGTTGCAGTTGCTTTTTTTCCCGTCGTGTGGTTGCTTTTGATAAGTTTTTTTTTTGTTGTTGTTACAGGCCTTCTCTTAAAGGGTTTTTGTTGTTTTTGTTGTGGGACCCGTGAGCTCTATGTCGATGGAGGAAGGTCTCTCTTATGGCACTCCTAGGGTGGAGTTCCATTCCTGATTTTGTCCATCTTTTATTTCATTGGGTTTTATGATTTCTATATTGGGGGAAGGAAGAGTTCCTGGTGACAGAAGGAATCCTTTGTAGCACACTCCCAGGGTAGACCTACTGTACATCCAGTTATCCCAATGTGTACATTTTGTCTGCTTTTTTCCAATGCTTATGGGTGTGGTGTCACTCATTTTGTTTCAATGTGTTTATTGTTCTGTGTAATATTTGAACCTTTGTCTGTATCCATGTCTACATTGCTGATATGTGATTGCTTTTTGATTATGTGTCAAATGCTACCTTCCCCGTAAAATAAGGGTCAGCTTGTTTTCCTGGGGTATTGCATTCCATTGTTGATTGCCATCAATTTTTGTGCCAGCTACCTTTCCCGTAGATAAGGGTCGGCCTTTTTTTTGCTGAGGTAGCATGTTACTCCTCTATTGCTGCGGTCAGTTCTACTGATGCAGAGGGAATGGACCTCTTCCATACATAAGGACTGCCTGTGTTGGCAGGGTTCAAATTCCTTCTACCGCCCCTGGACAATTGTCTCTCGGTTGCCCAGGTGAGAGATAATAATAATAATAACAATAACAACAACAACAATAATAATAAATAATTAATAATTAATAATAATAAAAAATGGGGGAAGACAGAAAAAAAACGAATGGGAGAAGACAAAAAAAACCTGAACCAACTACATAAGAACATTATAGGCCCTCAACCATGCCCTCAAACATGATTAAATGCAGTATGTCTTGAGGTTGATGGATGGATGCACGGTTGAGAGAAAATGAAGTGTAACCACAAGCATTTTAGCCTAAATTGGACAAGATAGTGTCCCCTGTCCACTCACGTCTTTATAACCTTTCTTTAACTTTTTTTCTGCTCTTTTGATTTAATTTGTGATCTCTTTATTCTATAATGGGATGTTCCCAGCCTAAGAGGGGGGAGATTCCTAAAAAGGGTACTCTAGCATGGTATATATATATGTTCATAAAGGACCTAGATTCTGTCAATACTTGCAGCAATGGCATGTGTTTACCTCACAAGAACCAAGGTGTCAGTTTTCCTTTGCTGGAACCTTTGACAGAAACAAATTTAATTTTTGTGAAATTGTCTTGGATGCTGTTCATGTCTCTCAAACTGGGCAATTGGTCTGCTTTTTGATTTGGTGTACAGAAATGGAAAAGCGGTGCAGGGAACAGCATTTGCAATCCTTCAAACGTACCAAGAAAAAACTGGAAAGATCACTGATTGACCTTAAGGCCTCTATTGCAGCTGTTCAGGTTCCCCTAATGTCCATAAGAATGACTCTCTCAACAGACTGGACTCTCTCCACATTAGATATTAGTGAGCAAACCCATATGGATGCCAGCCTCTCCTCTGACATTCCTATATCTGAAAGACATTCATATGTTGGCCACTGTTATGTTGACCTCTTGCCAAGCTCTTCTCACATCTTTTAAAGATTGTCATTCACAGATTGTAGCAGCTATGCCCAAGAAACCAGTACAAGGAAACAACAGCCAATGACTTAATAAGCAGCCATCAACAACCCAATCAAAACTAAAAAGCCACATACAACCAGGCACCATATAAATAACGCAAAACACACACTCTGCTAGAGAGATGTTCCCTGATGATGGGCTCCAGCACAAGTCCGGAACTCGGAAGACTAAACCTCTGGTCCCAGATTGGATCCTAGAAATTTATTAGAATTATTTCATGGAAATTATAAATATACATGGATAAACATAAGAATGTTGAGAGAGGATACAAAGATAGTAGAAGACAATAGGAATTAGAATTTTATTGATGGGATTTAAAGAGAAGGAGGGAAAAAATACAAAATAAGTTTGACTATGTTTAAATAATAAATTGCTGTCTTTGGTGATGTTTAATGATTATCTGGATCAGATAGTTTTTTTCTTTTGGAAATGTTTAACTATGTAATGGATTAGTTTTTAATATTTATGTCACTACTTTTAGACATCTAAATAAGGAATTAATGTGCTAGGTATTGTTTTATAGCTTTTGTTTAGGTTTTTTGGTACCTGTTTGTTTTACAATTGTTCAATTGTTAAGGATGAGGGGGTTTAGAGTAAAAGGAAAGGAAGATTATGCTTATGTTGTATTTTTGTTAATTTTTTACTGGACCTTTGCTGTTTAATAAGGAGAGCTGAAGATTTAGAAAACCAAGTGAGGTATGGAATGAAGATGCATGTGGTGAATATGTTTGCTGAGGATGAAGGAGGAAGTTTCTTTTTCTTAATATCTTTTTTTGGGGGAGGTCCACACTTTTTCATTCATTCATTGATTCATTCATTCACGCACATTACACATACACAAACATATATTTTTGTATTAGTTTTATTTAATATAATCCTTAATAAAGTTATTAAAAAACACTGTATGTACTATGACATACTGGGTAAGCATTACCCAGTTTTGTCTAGTGGTTAAGCCACCAGGTAGAAACCTAGAGAGTGTAGTGCTAATCTTGCTTTAGGCATGAAAACTAGCTGTGTGACTTTGGGCTGGTCACCCGCTCTCAGCCCAATTCACCTCTCACTTGACAGGGTTGTTGTGGGGAAAATAGGAGGAAGGAGTATTAGGTATGTTCACTGTCTTGATTTATTTGTAAAGTAATAAAAGCAGGACGAAAATGAAATAAATTCATATGAAATCATTTCTATTATATGAAAGAACTATTCTATTCTATTCTATTCTATTCTATTCTATTCTATTCTATTCTATGCTATGCTATGCTATGCTATTCTATTGCTGTTCTAGTCAGATGACTCTGAGTAGTTTATAATCCAGTATATAGTAATAGAGTTAACTTTCCCCACCCAAAAAATCCCCAAGACCAACCCTACTGAGCAAATATAAAGAGAAAAAGAAAACAACCTCCTCCATCACCCTGTAGCACTGCTGGGGAAATCCATACTCCTATTCCATTTGCAAGATCCACCAAAAAAAGTCAGGTCTTCAGGGCTCCTTGGGAATTTAGTAGAGAATTCCCTATGTTCTTTTCTTATATCTTTATACAGGATGATTATATTTCCTCAGGGTGAAACTTTAACATTTTTCCTTTTCCAACCTGAATAGGAAAGTGGTCTTGGAAATTTATAGCTCCTTAAAGACCAAAATCCCGAATTGTACCCAGAAGGTAACCACCAAGAGCTTTTGCAGTGGAAGTGTTACATAAGCAAACTTAGGCATTCTTATAACTACTTAGGTTGTTGTATGCTAAACTAAATAAAGCTTCCAAGCAGTTATTAAGGATAAACCTAGACAAAGTTCATCTTGCCAGATCTATTGGGATGAACAGAAACAACTGGAAAGAGGCAGTCCCACAAATAACTTGTGTGCCATGAAAGGTTTTATAAATGATGACCAGCACCTTAAATTGCACCCAGAAACCTACTGGGAGCAAGTGTACCTCTTGAGGTGGTGGAGTAACATAGTATGTCTGTAACTGCTGTGCTGCTGCATTCTGGACCAGCTGCAACTTCTGAGCGATCTTTAAGGGCAGCCCTGTGTAGAGCACATTGCAGTAATCCATACTGAAGGCAACCAAGGCATAATGACAATAAGAAAGACTAATCTTGTTTGTATTTATTTATTAGAATTCACTCTAAATACATCTTCCAAAAGTAGCCACAAGGAAGTGTCACAAGCGCCAAATTTTACAATTCTGTAACAGATCCGTCTCTTTAAAAAAAGTTGGAGGAAAACTTAAATTAATTACTATTGTTTTTGTTTCCTTCTCTCTTTGAATATTGGATTTCCTTGCCTACTAGTATATGTTGTGGGCTGTTTCTCTGTTTATTTTAGATTAGTTTTCTTTTTCTTCTGGAATAAGAAGGGTTATTTAGAAGTAGAAGGGTTATTTATTGAAATCTTTTTTACACTCAGACTCTACTGTTCATATAATGTGCATGAAAATGTATGCTTATTTTACTAATAGTATGCAGATGACACTTCACATGTGAGCCTTTTTCAAAAGGTAGTTTGAAATGGAAGCTATAATTGCACATAGTAAGCCGCCACAAGAAATGATATTGATTAAATGATGAACCATTATCTAAAACATTCTCATTTGCTCTTAGCTAGTGTAGCCAGAGATTGCTTGGCACAGGTCCTTGCCAGCTTCCATAAAATTATATTCATCTTTGCTTAATACTTGTAAGAAATTCTGATGAAACAATGTAGTTGTACTGTACAGCACTGCCCATTTTCCACTAATAACAAAAGTCCCAGGTTTCATCTACTTTTCCATGAGGCTCTATTCTTTCCTTGATACATAACTTCCATCATGTATATGACAATGTATAATTCCACATTTTTGACATATCAGTATGGAATGTTATACTTATGCAAAAACATTGTTTATTAATTAGCAAGTACAAATCATTAATTGTGATCTTTCTGTATAAATAAAACACATGAGTTTCATGTACCTGGCACAAATCTTTTTAACCTCCGACTGCATAAAATTAAAGTTGAGCATTCTTATGCTTTTCAGGGTTTGAGAAAGGAAAATATGATGCCTTGTGGGGTGGTTTAAGACTCATTACAATGGCACAGTTTCAGAGTAATTGGGCTAATTAAAGCTATATAATGTTACCATTGTCACTAAGAAAGTCCTACTCATTAGTCCATTACAAAGAAATGATTGTAAATTCAGCCTTCATGTAACATCACTTCCTGTACAAATAAACATAAATAATAAAACAAGCTTGAAACTTTTCCAAGCTAGCAGATTGGCAGCACAAATTACAAAGTGAAACAGAAAGCTTTCACTAGATTCAACAGAGCTTAGGACATAAGAATGATGAAATGTTTCTATACACCAAGTACTGTACAGATCACAATAATGAATCAGACTAAAAATTTCCAAGATATTCGACTGTGCCAGCTGGGCTTCTTCAGACAGCAGCATTATAATACAAAATGATGATCTTCTAAATAGCCTTGTTGTTTTCAGCTTCTATGCAATCTGTCTAATGCGTGCGTTTTAAAGAGCAAGTGAGGCAGGAAGGAGGAGCAGTACAGGAGAAGACCATAATTAAAAAGGAGTACAAGTTCCACATGCCTGTAAATAGTAGAAGAAATTAAAACTGTCCTAGGTTTTGTTTTCTTTTTTTTTTAAAAAATCTAAAATGGAGAAATCCTAACATCCTTATTTCTCAGCAAGTGGGCGATCCATTTATTAAGACATATACATAGTTATATCGTTGAATTGATGATACCGTCTTATCCTGTAAATTAAGACTGTAGCTATGAATAACAAAACAAAGCAATCAGAATGTATATAAGAAGAAACACATGCATGCTTACCAAGCAGAGTCATATGTTTAAATTAGATTCAAACATTTATGATCCCTGAATAAAAAAAGAGGAAAACACAACTTTCTGAGGTTTACATTATCATTAAATGCCAAACATTTATTTCCTCATGCACTAGTAAAGCTAAAACCTATATATACAAAGACCTTACTCCCACAATAAAAGTTAACAAAACTTACATAGTGAAGTATTAATTTAATAGACCCTATCAGTGTAGATTTGATACAACAATCTAAATTATTATTCACACATCCCCCAAAGGAATGGACAAGGCCATTGTAGCCAGAGTCAGGGTAAGGCATTTAAATTTTACATCATTTATGGTAATATGCATCATTTGTGTAATAAAATAATTACTTAATTTATGCAAATCACCCTGAATGCCAAAATGTACATATTAATGGGCATTCTGGTGTAACAGACACCCACCTCCACTCAACCAAGCCATTATATCAAGATTTCTTATATTGCTTTATTTTACATTGGGCATGAGAGTTGTACCATAAGAATGTGAAACTTTCTTCAGTTAAAATATGAAATCCAATTTTCTCCTGTACACTGTAAGTATAATTTCTCTGAAGAGCATCCCAAATGATAAGGATGGAAATGAAGTGGGTGGGGGGACATTCCAAGGGAACTCTTAACCCATTGCCACATGAATCAAGCTAAAAAAAAATCACACTAAGAAATATAACGGGGAAAAAATATATATTTTTCAGGTCTTCAAAACAACTTTAGACAAGTCCCCCCCCCCCCCCAAAAAAAAATCCCATGTTCTGAGATGCTTTGAGCTTTTCCAAGGTACTTCAAAGACCTCTAGAAAATGACAGAACAAAAATTTTCGAAGAATGCCAACACATTCCACCAAAGCATAGCACTGCATTTTCAGTCAGTAAGACAAACAAACAATACTCAGTAAGAGGACAGAAAGAAGTAGAATGCCAGAACAATCTTCTGATTTAGCAAGAACAGATAAGGATAAGGGTGGCTATGGGATTGAACTATAAGACTGTTCCTAATAAGAAGGCTCTCAAGAGTTTGATCCAAAGCTTCAATGGGCTGGAGGTTCCCATTTCTCCTACGTTGAATTTGAATAATGTGCTAATATGTTTACAAGCAGGCATTTGAAATAAGTCCCCAAATGAAACATTAGTTAGAAATATTGCTTCAATTAAATGTACTTTGCAATCTAATTCTTTCATTCTTTCTTTACCTTTCCTCTATCCATGTTCAACCTACCAACTCATCCATCATCACTTATCCCCAAATGGACGTATTTAAATAAAAGATTACCGGTTACATCTACCTCATGTTTTCTTATACATTAAGAAGAGGGCAGCGAAACTTAAACATACAATAATTTTAATGATTTTACAAGCTTACATTAGTTACATAGTATTACATAATAGCAAAAAAAAAACTTGAGTTAGTGGAAGAAGCAAAGGAATTCTAGCTGAAAAATGATTTTATAATGCAAATAAGAAAAGAAAGATGTTTCCATCTAAATTATTGCCTATGCAAAAATGTCAACCCTGCCAGGTAAACCAGACAGGAAACAAGACTAGATGAACTAATTCTTCTTTACTGCAAGGCTACAGTAACAAAATCTTGCAAGTCTGAAAGTACTAAACTTCCCATTACCACTTTTAACTGCTCCATTCATTAGGGTGGGTCATTCCTAAGTTTCTTTCTCTGAGCACTAAGTCACTGGGAGCTCCGGCCTCCCGTATCTGATTGTTCCCTGGGCAGCATCTCTTCCCATCATTCCCCAAGATCATCCACCCATTCCATTACAAAATATAAGAGCATAGTAAGCCATTCCATAATCTAAGTCATACAGGAAAAATGTTTTTTTTTTTAATATTAAAGAATATATAACACTATACATTATAAGAATCTATATTTAAATAAACTTGGACTCAATCCAGCAGTTCTTATATTTTGGCTTGCTTTTTCTCAGGAAATTTCAGACCAATACCTGCGAAGATCTTGGAAAAGATAATCAAGCAACAAACCTGCAAACACCTAGAAGCAAGCAAAGTTATAACCAGAAGCCAACCTGGGTTCATCATGTTAAACAAATCTTGTTTCACTTTTTGACAAAGCGAATAAACCAATGGATCAGTGAAATACTGTGGATATAGTACACTTAGGTTTCAGTAAGGCATTTGACAAAGTAGACCACAACCTACTTCTTGGTAAGCTAGAAAAATGTGGGATAGATAGCATCACTGCGACATGGATTTGTAACTGGTTGACAAACTGTACTCAATGTGTGGTCCTTAATGGAACTACATCCACATGGAAGGAAGTAAATAGTGGGGTACCTCAAAGTTCCGTTTTAGGCCCAGTACTCTTCAATATCTTCATAAACGATCTAGATGAGGGAATAGAAGGAGAATTCATCAAATTTGCAGATGGCACTAAGCTGGCAGGAATAGCCAACATCCCAGAATATAGGTTCAAAATCCAAAAGGATCTTGACCTACTTGAACACTGGGCCCTATTTAACAAAATGAAATTCAATGTAGACACTTATGCAAGAAAAAACAATTGCATAGGTACAGACTAGGTGAAACATGGCTTAGTGCCAGTAACTGTGAGAGCGATATTGGAGTCCAAAAGGACAATCATTTAAATATGAACCAACAGTGTGCAGCAGCAGCCAATGCAATCCTAGGCTCCATTAATAGACGGATAGAATAAAGATCATGTGAAGCATTAGTGTGGCTTTACAAAGCCTTAATACAGCCACACTTGGAATACTGTGTCCAGTTTTGGTCATCACAATATTAAAAAGATGTTGAGATTCTGGAAAGTGTACAGAAAAGAGATGATTAGGGGGCTGGAGGCTAAAACATGAAAAACGGTTGCAGGAATTGGGTATGTCTAGTGAAAAGAAGAACTAGTGGAGACATGATAGCATGTTCCTGTCAACCAGATGTCTCCTTGTCTTCTTTTCCAGGGGTGAGGTGAGGATCTTTGACAGTTCCTATATTTGAGGGGCTGCCACAAAGATGAGGGTGCAAACTATTTTCCAGAAGGCAAAACAAGAACCAATGGATGGAAACTAATCAAGGAGAGAAGCAACCTAGAATTAAGGAGAAATTTCCTAATGGTGAGAACAATTAACTAGTGGAATGGCTTGCTTCAGAAGTTGTCAAGAAGAGACTGAACAGTCATTGTATATAGGGTCTCCTGCTTGTGCAGTGGGTTAGACTAAATGATCTCCAAGGTGCCTTCCAATCTGCTATTCTGTTAAGCTGAAATTTTCAACCATTTACTAAATACAGGAATGGCCAAGATATAGGCATGTGTATGTCTATCTTTATGTATGTATGTATATGTATGAATATGATATAAAAGATTCTATATACTGTATATATCTAGATATGCAGTATCTATCTATCTATCTATCTATCTATCTATCTATCTATCTATCTATCTATCTATCTATCTATCTATCTATCTATCTATATTTTTGCATAGAATGATTACATCAAAAATCTCTTACAAATAATCAGTTTATTGGAGTCTAGTTTCTCTCCATGAAAAACATGGATAATGTTCCCTTGGGATTATCTAGCTGTATGTCATTTTTCTTGTTTAACATTCATTATTGAAGTATTGTCTAAAATTCTTTAAAAAGGTTTTTTAAAATGTATTGTAATAAAGCAAGATTCATGTGATCTGAAAAGATAGTAGATAACAAAATAATTAGTAATTTGTTTTTAGAAACAGTTCAAATACTTGTTTCTTTTTCTTAATGCTGAAAATATTGTTCATTGAAATAGCTAAGAATGCTAAGATTTCAATTATTTTATCTAGACGTTTCTGAGTTGCCAAAAACTGCTTTAGGCTGCAAAAGAACTCAAATAATTTTTTCAAAGTTTGCCTTCTTTTTGTTTTTACCAACTATAAACTTTTTCACATATTGAGAAGGGAATAAGCCATTTCCCCCAGCCTCTCAACCTGAAAGGTTTTGGTGCCAAAAATAATAAACTTTTATTTTTCTTTATAAAAGAAAATGTTTATGCAAAAGCTATCAGAATAATTATTTAAATATAAGCAAGCTATGAAAGTCACAAACTATGTACCCTCCTATGATATGATGTCAATAGTTTAGTTGAGAAAATGTGATCATGGTAAAGCTGTATTTACAGTTCTAAAATTCTTCTAATAACATTTATAGTTAAAGGTTCTAATTATTTTTCAGCAATATGTAATTTTCTTTACTCTCTAAGCTCAATATGTAGTCTTCTTTATTCTAAGAGTATCTCATTTTCAGTATAAAACACCAGGTCTGAAACATAGAACAGTTAGTTTGAGGGGGAAAAACAACCAATGTTTTTTTCATTCACCCTGGATGTGCTTTGAATCTGAAACATATTGGAAGTGTTTTGAGATCAAAACATAATGTTTCAAACTCAGAGTACTTCCAGGGTGAATAAAAAACCTATCTTGCACTTAGAATAGCTTCTGTGCACTTGAAATGCAGCATACTGCATAGAAAGGGTTTTGCAAATCCCAAATATGTATGTATCTTTTTCTCTTTTTATTTGAATATACAGTATGTGTACACTATAAACACATTTGGTTGAAGCTTTGCAGAATGTCCTTTATAGCTAACTAAGACATTTAAATTAGTGGTTTTCAACCTCAGCTATTTAAAATATGGGACTGCAACTCCCAGAATTCCCCAGCTGGGAGAATAATTCTGGGTGTTGTTCCATATATTTTAAATTTGCTATAGTTGCAAAACACCAATTAATTAATGGCAGTGTACTTTCTTCAATTTGATCAGCTTGTCAAGCTGTTTCAACTGAAAATCAAGTTTCACATAGAAATTATTTTAAAGCATGCCTTCTTTCAATTTTTTTTTAAAGTATTTTACAACACTTACAAATATTTTCCAAAGGGCTTTATGAAAACTCTAGGAAAATATAAAGAAAAATGTCAGCATTCAAATGGGAACTCACATTATTCCACCAGGGACTTCAGATTAAACTATCTACTGTCAGAGATGATCCAAAATAAATGATACTGCTTTTGAATATTGTGCAAAATTGAGTCTCTCGTTCAATATTTTGATTTTTTGTTAGCTTTTATGTCATCAATCTCAATGAACAGTAACCAAGTAGCATAGAATACACAACTGATCAGACAAATGTAGGGGAGATATTTTGCTCATGTTATTATAGGACAGAATCAGGAATGATTAGGATAGAGACTGTGGAGACCATATAAAAATGAATGATTTTTTGCTACATTTTATCCTCAGTTCTTTACTTGCAGGAGAAAAATAAAACAAAAACTCAACTTTATTCACTTGATCAAAAACTTTTAATCATGAGACTTCATGAAAATATTTCATTGGAGGTAAGATGTGCCTAATCTAATCTGTCTAATGTTTAGGTGTACTGGTTGGATCCTGGCTGTGATGTTGACCTTTCTGAAGGAGGGTACCTCCTGCCTTGAAAAAGGTGATGGTGTACCACCTCAAGAGGCCATCCTCTTCAATGACCAGCAACCATACGCCAATCTTCCATTTGGGGGGAAAGCTTCTTCATCTGTAGCGTCCTGGAGCTGCACCTTTTCTGTGGCAGTGCCTGTCTGCTGGAACAAAGTTCCCCCTAAGACAGTGGTGGCGAACCTATGGCACGTGTGCCTCTCTGTGGGCATGCGCGCCGTTGCCCCACCCTGCCTCCCCCCATGGCCCCCTCATCAGCAGGCCCCCTGAAGGAGAGTTGCCCCCAGGCGCAGCCGCACGGAGCAGCATAGCCAAGGACATGGCAGCCGGGCAGCAGGGACAAGACTCTGCTCTCACGTCCCGTTGCGTGCAGATGATGCTGCGGGGTGCGGGCGGAGCCATGGCACTACAGGGCCACCTAGGCGATCTGCGGTGGGCTGTGGAGGCAGTAGGTGGCCCTGTGGGCAGGCGGAGCGGGGGCAGGGACGGAGCGGGGGTAGGCGAGGGGCAGTTTTTGGGCACGGTGTCTAAAAGGTTCGCCATCACTGCCCTAAGTTCTGGATGGCCTCCACTCTGTTGTTTAAAAGAGCTAAGACACCCCTCACTTCATCCCACATTCCTTCTTTTATCTTTGTTATATTTTATTGTGATTGTTATTGTTATCAACCATACAAAAGAGTCATGAAGCATGCAAGTTTAAAAAATTATCATCATCATCATTATTTCGTTAACACTCACAAACAAGGAATTTCATCCCTACAAACTGACAGACAAACCAATCCCAGCTCTTTAAGCTGATGGTGCAGCCCTGCTCTCTGCAAGACAAATAGACTTAAGGTTCAGTTTCTAAAGCCCTGCCTATAGAGACAAATCAATCATTCTGAGACAAAAATAATAATCTTTACTAAAAAGGCTTACTACCCATAATCTTCACTGGAAAATAAATTACACATATGTAGAACAAATTGAGACCTTTAAATATCTGGCAAATATTTTTCAATCCCATCATTCTTAAGGAAGCAAAACAAGAGGGGGGGGAGTACCTTTTTTATATACCATAGTCATAGTACTTAGCCTCCTACTTCATAGTTCACAGGTTTGCTACTGCAAAGATTCAAGATGGCTTTAAGTAGACTACAAATCTATTGCATATTCCTCAAAGTATATCTAACTCTTAGTTACAACTGGAATATAGTGGAGAGCAGTGGCTCATGTCGTTAGAATGATGGGTTGACAATCAACAAGTCCGCATTCGAAACCCAAGTGCTGCTGTCTGATGGGGTGAACTCCTATTATTTGCTCCAGCTCCTGCCCATCTAGCCATTCGAAAGCGTGAAAATGCGAGTAGATAAATAGGCACCACTTTGGTGGGCACATTAATGGGAACATGTAAGGATCCCTGAACCAGGTGCCTCCCGGCAACAGTGATATCATCGGCTGACCCTTTCAATCTGGAAGTGCCTTAAACAGTGCCTCTGACACGAGTGGGACAAGGTATCTTATTAGAAGTATTAACCTGTTTCGTGGATAAAATATACTTTAGATACAATAAAAACAACAAACAGATTTCTGGTTTATCAATAATGTAGCATCTACCATCCCATTTAGCATATTTAAACCATAATAATTAGGTTATTATCCTCCAAATAATCTAAGTCATACAGAAAACAAATGTCTGGTAGAATTGTTCTTAGGTTATTGCTCCTTTCTCTTTATTCTTTTCTCTTGATGTTCTGTTTATTTTATAACCCTTGCATAATTTAGCCTTGTTTATTTTACTGATATAACCAGACAGTGATCACAGTTACTAATCATACTATGTAGATTGTGTTATGGATTGTCATTAGCACAAAGGATTTGAAAGTGAGCTTTGTATAGTATTAAGTTTCTTTTTTAAAAAAAAAATGTTCAAAAAGTTAAAATGCAAATTTCCCCAAGAAATTAACAAACAACAACAACAACAAAAATGGACAGAACATTTTTAGAAAGTGCATTAAAGAGAACAAAAACCAAAACCACATGTACAGATATTATCCCCCTGGTTGATTACTTATAAATATATTGCAACAATGTTAGTTTCTCCTCCTTGAGAAGGAGGCCCACAATCTATAAACCTCTACATCTATTTACAACCAACTTAGCTTGCCATCTATCTGTTATATGTAAAAACAAAATAGTTAACAGGTTAATCAACAGCAAAGGTAAACTTCAAAGCCCTCTGTTAACAATCTGTCATTGTATTTAACTCATAGAAAGTCTACAGTGGCTTTTTATCTGCCACAAGTCACCACAATCATCTCATGTGGGATCAATAATAATAATAAAACTTTCCCTTAAGATTTTTAGTGGAAGCTTTGCCAACAATATCTCATCCAATATCCTAAACTCTCTACCAAATCCATTGTTGTAGCAGTCTCACTGTGAACCAAGGTGTCAAGTCTCTTGCCAGTTGTTTTTTGGTTAGATATAATAAATCCATTTTCCAACATCAATCCATTTTCTCAGGAAAGGCCAGTCCAAATTGTTTATCAATTGGGTATGATAAGTCCATCTTCTTAAGAGAGTCCCCTTCATCACTCATTGAATCTGCCAATTATAAGTCTGTAAAATCCAGATCTCCTTCAAATTTCTGCAGCAGGTCTTCTGCTTTCCAGCCAAACTGCTCATTCTTCAAATCTTCCAGTATGAATTTAGATTACAGTTCACCCAGTTGTAGTCTGGCTTGGCTGAGAGATGCTTGGTTTGCATCTGGGTATTATCTTTAGGTTGATTTGAGACCCAGGTAATTTTATCAAATTTTCAATTTGAACTTGTAGACTATTTTTTTTCTGTGAAGGTAGCCCACCACGCTTTATCTTTAACTTGGTGCATTATTTGAAGGTTTAATATAAAGCAGACTCTCTTGTATCGGAACTTACATAGCCAAAGAAAACAATTCCTTTCAGAGACAAAATGGATAAATGTACTGTTACAAAATGGCCACAAAGAACATTAAAATATTATTTCTCACAATGAAGGTGTGAAGAAAAAAAGGCAAAGGAAAAAGTCCATCAAAAATTAAAAAAGAAAAAACCCAGACAAGAGCTTTTTAACAGTTAAATCCTGTAGTGCAGACATGTCAAACACAAGGCCCGGGGGCCGGATGCGGCCCGCAAAGTGGTTTCATGTGGCCCGCGAAGCCATCCTGGAAACAGTGAGGGAACGGCCCCCGCTGCCTTGGCCCTGGCAATGTACAATTTTGTGGTGGCCATCTATGCTGAAACGCATTCAGTCTTAGCTCCACAAGGCTGTCTGGAAACAGCGAGGAACCAGCCCCTGCCGTGTCGGCCCCGCCCCCTGGGTGCATGCTGGGGAGGCTCCTCCAGTGGACCATGCCTTGGCACTTGCCCTGGTCCCACCCCCTTCTGCCAGAGCCCCTCAGATCTGTCCCACTCCTGCCCAGGCCCCCTTGACACGAATGATGTAGAGCTGGCCATGCCTACCCAGTAGGCCACACCCACTCCATCCACACCCACCCAGTAGGCCACACCCATCCGGGGCCCCCGAGGGCAACCGCAATGCTGATGCGGCCCTCAATGAAATTGAGTTTGACACCCCTGCTGTAGTGAAATCCAATACAAATGTGAATCCAGGCTGGTCAGTTTCACTATTCAAAAATTTTAGCTTCTGTACAGAAAGTAGTTCAGAGCCAAAAAATAATAATAATAATAAAAAATAAAGCAACATTGCTTTCCTTGTATAGTATTAAGTTTCAATCCAAGGATAGACTCATAATAAATTAATGACCACCATGCTATTCATTAGCTAATAGAACTAAGTTCTATAAAATATTTGTTATTAGTTTCTTTCTAGTTATAAATTAGGAAAGGGAAAAGGAGGCAGGAGAGAATGGGGGCAGTTTCTCAATCACTGTTCCAGTCTTCCCCTTAATGAGATAATATAGAAACTCTGTTAGCCTTTTATAGGGCCCGAAAAAACCTATCTATGTTCCTGAGCCTGGGGGGCTGAATATGTCAAGGGCCTCATTTCCTTGCTATATTGCTAACTGACGAAATATTTTGCTTCTATGTAATTTGGATGTTTTTAATGTTTTTATTGGTTTAACTGCTTTTACTGTTTTAAAATGTTTTTAATATTTTTAACTGTCATGTATTTTTTTGAACTGTAAGCTGCCCCAGAGTCTTTGACTCCAATGGGAGACCAAAGAAATTGAACAAACAAGCAAACACAGGAAAAATAGCATCATTCTCTTTTTCTGTACTATTTCCCCAAAGAACTCCTATACTCTATATTGTATTGTATTGTAAACCAAGCCGCCTAGAGTCGCTTGGTAGAGAGATAGGCAGCATACAAATTTAATAAGTAGATAGATAGATAGATAGATAGATAGATAGATAGATAGATAGATAGATAGATAGATAGATAGATAGATAGATAGATAGATAGATAGATAGACAAGCAGACAGAGATATAGATAGATAGATAGATAGATAGATAGATAGCTAGATAGCTAGATAGCTAGATAGCTAGATAGCTAGATAGCTAGATAGCTAGATAGCTAGATAGCTAGATAGCTAGATAGATAGATAGATAGATAGATAGATAGATAGATAGATAGGTAGATAGAAAGATAGATAGATAGATAGATAGATAGATAGATAGATAGATAGATAGATAGATAGATAGATAGATAGATAGATAGATAGATAGATACAAAAGGCAATACTTTACAAAGTACTAGTTAAGTACGGTAAATTATATCAGCATTCCAGTTTTAGATATTGCATACAGAAAAGATACCAAATGATTGGCTAAAATCAACCTTTGTGACAATCCCCAAAAAAATAAATGCAAAGAAGTGTACCGAATACAGAACAATAAGCTTAATGAGTCATGCCCTGAAAATATTCCTGAGAATAATTCACAAAAGAATATACAACAAAATTGAAGAGTGTTTAGGTAACACACAATTTGGTTTCAGAAACAATCATGGTACACGAGATGCGCTATTCAGCATTCAAGTTCTTGTACAGCATTGTAGAGATGTCAATCACAGTGTTTACATGTTCTTCATTGATTTTGAAAAAGCTTTTGATAAAATAAGACACAGCAAACTATTAGAAATCCTGAAACAAGGGGGACTAGATGACAAAGACATCCAAATAATAAAGAATCTGTATTGGCATCAGGTAGCAAATGTGAGACTAGGCCAAAAATACTCAGCTGATGCAGAAATAAGAAGAGGGGTCAGACAGGGATGTATTCTGTCTCCACTGTTGTTTAATATCTACTCTGAGTCAATCTTCAACGAGGCACTGGAGAACATCGATGCTGGCATCAAAGTAAATGGTGTTTGGATCAACAATTTAAGATATGCTGACGATACAGTTCTGCTTGCCAGTAAGCATGAAGACCTTCAGCTCCTCATCAACAGAGTCACAGAAATATCTGAAAAATACAGCTTGATGTTTAACAACTCAAAAACCAAGATCATGGTCGTCAGCAAACGTTAATTTACCACCAATAAATTCGGAAGGAATATCATTAGAAAAAGTTGAAAGGATCACGCACCTCGGTTCTAATTTACATGAAAGCTGGGACATGACCACTGAAGTAAAGACAAGGATAGAGAAAGCTTGAACAGCATTCTTCAAAATGAAAAAGGTCTTCTGCAGTCACGACATAAGCCTAAGATTGAAAATCAGGCTTGTCAGGTGTTATATTTTTTCTATCCTGCTCTATGGAGTAGAGAGTTGAACTCTGACAGAAGGCCACCTGAAGAGACTAGAAGCATTTGAAATGTGGATTTACAGGCGGCTGTTACATATAAGCTGGGTTGACAAGATCAGAAATGAGGAAGTCATAAGCCGCCTGGGAAAGCCAAGGGAAATCATCAAAACAATTAAAAAACGAAAGTTAGAATATTTTGGACATGTGATGCGACACCCAGAAAAATACGGCATACTCCATTTAATCCTCCAGGGAAAGATTGAAGGCAAACGAGATCCAGGCAGAAGAAGAACATCATGGCTTCAAAATCTAAGGGACTGGTTTGGACAAAACTCAGCAGCACTTTTTCGTGCGGCTGCTGATAAAAACAGGATCGCCAACATGATCACCAACGTCCGATAATGGATATGGCACAAGAAGAAGAAGAATACAGAAAAGCTATTCTAGCTTCGATCCATTTCTCTGTAAGGAAGGGGATTTGAGGTGTATTAAATAAATCAAGACCCAGATATCCACTAGGAAGTATGATTCCTCATAATCTTATGTTTAAATCTTATTAAATCTGAAATTTATCAACACAAGCTAGAATTTCTGTGAAGGAAAATATCTTTTCTAAAAGATGATACACCTTCTTCATCAATGCAGGTGCACTCAATTAAAGCTATCTATTTTGAGAGGTGTGCTTATCAGCCGCCAGTGAGAGCATAAACTTGGCAATAAAATGTGTTCCCTCAACTTGAAAAGGGGTGGCTCATCTTGTTTTTTAAGATAGCAGCTGCATTACAGGAGGAGAATCTATTAAATGGAAAGCAAAGATTATACAATCTATCTAAATGCTTAAATGACTGTAAAAGTACTGACATACATTGACGGCATAAAATATGTATATTGTCTTTCATACTTCCTCATTGAAATTTTACTTGTGTAAAATGCTAGCGTCTAAATGCTGGTCCAAATTTCACATTTGATATCCAATCATTTAGAACTAGATCATGCTGATCAGCAAAGAAATATCTTTATGTTTCATAGCAGTCTGTGAATAGTAAGTAAAACCCTATAAAATATGTACACATACTATATATACATCAATTACACATATATGTAAAATATAGGAACAGACCTGAATATAACATCATTGTGATTCTTACAAATTTACTTGGACTGAAAGATATGATTTGTGATTCTGTCTAAAATAGAGATTTTTTATACAGAATTTTCAGTTTCAAGCTTATATTTTTCCTACTTTCTATGGAGGTATCAAGATTTATTGCATGAAAGTAGATAGGATTTGAATTTTCTCCCTCTCAATCAGACTATTACACTGTGTAAAATACATAGTTCTTATTTGTTTATAAACAGTCTAACATATAAACAGGAAGCAACCCACACAGTCACTAGCACTAATGATGTTACCTAGATGGTAGTGAAAATGTCTCCAAACAAACTCAGAGATTACACCCAGGATGCCATAGTTGTTACTCATACTGCATCTAGTATCATAGAACATAATTAATTTTTAAATACTAACTATAGAGAGCATTTTACTTTGAGGCATGAAAAATCCTGTGTATTCCCTCGAAGGTTACAATAGCATTACGTTAATTTTTCACACTTTCCTTGTTACTCACTGAAATAGTTCTTTTACAAGCATAAGCACTGGGAAAATACATCTGATTTCAAGAAGCAATTACCTGCAGAATATTCAGGTAAAATGGTATCTCATTGATCTCATTCAGGAGCTCCATAGTTTTATAGTTCCATGTTCTTCATAGGTGCTGCTTCTGATAAGCTCTAAAGGAGGTGGGTACATCATATTTCAAGGGAGCCACCACTGGCACAGCTTTGTGCCTGACTACATTGGTGTTCCTAGTGATACTGGAAACACTTGGAAGGGACTTATTGCATGAGTTTTAGCAAGGAACCCTGATGGGTTTTTTTTTCCTGTGTGAAACCCTTATGAAATTAAATATTAACATTCTTAATTGAAGCATGAATATATTTTTCCTTTAGCCTTTTTAAAGAATTTTATATTAATTTGATACTCTCTATCCTAAAACTTTTTAGAAAGTTTTGTAATTGGTCAGTGGTCTCTTGCGGTCTACTTAATCACATTATCTGTTCCATTTTATCCCTTTTTTCAATTTACTGTTTTTCCTCAATTCTAAATGTTGCAATTTATCTAATTCACTATTAAATATAAAAAAGATAGTACCTGTTTGAGGGTGCGGTATGGGGTTAATGGGGCTCTGACTAACAGGATTCACCCAAATAAAGGGATAAGGCAAGGGTGTATCCTGGCCCCATTATTATTTAGTTTATATATCAATGACTTGCCAGGGTTAATGAAGGATCCCATGGTACATATGCCGATGATCCTAAATACTTACTGTAACAGCTTGCTTTATGCCGATGATATGATTTTATTATCATATTCACAAGTAGGATTACGTAGGCTATTAAGAGGATTTAGCTCTTACTGTCAGGATAACTCCCTAATCATTAGTAAAACTAAATAAAAAATAATGGTGTTTGGAAGATACCATCAGAGACATAAGTGGCAATTAGATGGTGAACCAATTGAACAGGTTAACACCTTTGTATATCTGGGCGTAACTTTTTCCAAGACTGGATTTTGGGCTTGCCATCATCAACGAAGTACATTTAGAGCAAAAGCCCGTCTGAATCTACTGCTTAAACTAAAGAACCATAGTTACCCAGGGTCCCTAGCCCCATTAATTAAGGTATATAAAGCTAAGGTTACCACTACGCTCTTGTATGGAGCAGAAGTTTGGGGTCTTTACTCAACCACAGTCTTAGAACAAACACAGTCCCAGCATTTGAAATGTATTTTGGGTGTAGATCCAAGAACATCTGCTGCAGCAGTTAAAGCTGAATTGGGAATTCATACAATTCATGCTCTATCCAAAATTAGAGCTTATAACTACTGGTGCAAAATCAATGAAATGGAGACTGATAGACTCCCCAAGTTATGTCTACTAGAGCAATTAAAATTACAATCACAAAACTCCTGGATCACCAAACTAACAAATTTTGTAAGAAGCTGTGGTCTTCCTGTCTCTTGTGCAACAGGAGAACAATTAAAAAAAAGAGCTGCCCAAAGAATTAAGGATATAGAAGCACAAAATGATATAGCGATCCTTAGTAAGGTGGGTAACTTGAAATGGCTTGAGTAAATACAAACGTACTTTTCAAGTAGACAGCTATTTGAAGTTACAACTGCCAAAACATCTTAGGGAGATATTTACGCGAGCGACATTCGAACATCTTGACACAATGGTCAGATATGGGAGATTCCATTCTATACTTTACAATGAGCGTCTCTGCATTTGCGGAGCGGCAGAGGTAGAAGACCTGGCTCACATACTATTTGATTGTTTCCTGTACAAGAGGGTGAGAGACAGGTACCTTGGTCTATATACCAAACGAATGACTCATTGGGATCCCCATATCAAAACAACTTACCTTATGTGTGGCCAGAACTTGAAAATAACATTTAACGCAGCACAGTACTTACAACAAAATGGTTCGGTTGAGATCTGCATATGTGGGACTGATTGGGGTAGATTGCAAGGGTGACTCCAAGATATAATTTTATCATATTTTATCTATATTTTAAATTACTGTACTCTATTTTAATTTCATTTTAGACTGTGTTTTATTCCAATTTCATTTTTAAGTCGTATTCTACTCTAATTCTATTTTAAACTGTATTTTATCAAATTTCATTCTAAATTGCTTTTATCAAACTTTAGTAATAATTTGTTGCTGGAACTTTGCACTTTGATATGGCCCAAGGGCTAACCAATAAGGATTTATTATTATTATATAAAAAAGATACTTTAATATGTTTTTGTTAAAGTTTAATCTTGATTATCTCTCACAAGGTGATTTATATCCCAATAGATGAAGGAAAGTCTGAAACGTCTAGTCACGAGTCTCTATGCCATACAGCTAAGAGATACATGACCATGGGAACGCTGCATCTGTCATAAATGTGAAAAACGGTCATCTTTTCAGTGCTGTTGTAACTTTGAACGGTCACTAAATGAACTGTTGTAAGTCGAGGACTACCTGCATGTAATAGTCAGCCTTATTAGGTAAACCAGACAAGAAACGAAACCAGGTGGGCTAATTCTTCTTTATTGTAAAACTACCTGAACAGAACCTTGCAAGTCTGAAAGTACTTCTCTTTCCATGTTCCCTTTAAATTCCAAAAATTTCATTTTTGGGTCATTTCTAAGCCTCTTGCTTGCCCACATTTCTGCTGAGGGCCCAGCTGCCTTTTATTTGACCAGTTTCTCAGATGGGTCCCTTTATCCTGCCTTCCAAGATCATGCCCACATACCATTACAGTAAGTTAAAGGGGAGTCTATTTTGCTTTCAGTATTTCATCCTTCTGAAAAAAATATTAATTTTCCAATGAATTTTAATTTATAAAATACTTTGTAGAAATTCCCAAAAAGTACGTCTGCCAATGTTTAATTTCTTTGATAGTACTTGAAATACAATTAGTATTTTTTTTAAAAAAAAAACCTCACAATACTATAGTTTGTCGGAAACTATTCCCACAGAAACCGTATTGAAAATAAGCAAATTCTGTATAATATTAAGTTCAACCCACGGGATTGAATTGAGGATAAGTTACCTACTCAGTGAGTCTATGAAGGATCTTTTCATATACAGAATGTTCACAATGTGCATATATTCTCACACATTTTGTTTGCCTTGGTCTGAAATGATGCAAAAATGCAGCACTGAATACAAATATAGATTAATAGCCCTGATTATAGATCAATAACATGGAGATATTTACCTGTGTGTCAGTCTCCGGTGGCTAATGCAAACAGCTGTTTGTTGATCTTGTGCAATGCATACCTTATGACGAGTACATTTCATCTTTAAGCATGGATCTTTAGCTGGGTCTAGAGCTAAAAACAATTGTAGAGAATATTAAAAAAAAAAACACCACCTTTTCTACAGATATACGGATATGTCAGTATTAATTATTCATTTTAATAAGGGAAGTATTCATAAATTAGTAATTAAGTATCACCTGTACATCTGGCAAAAGTAAAAAGAAACATCCACGCTACTCCTTTTTTAATGTTAAAATAAGTATTCAAATTAATATTCTAATATATTTTTCATGTTCTTACATATAGGAACTAAAATAATCTGAATCTGTTTAGATCATTATTGATAAATTTACATTTTCTTATAAAATTTCAACTTCAGCACTGAAAAACCAAATGGAAACAAGCAGCTACAGTAACTGTCATTGTATTTACACCAGCAAGCTTACTATAGGCCAGTGGTGGCGAACCTATGGCACGGGTGCCAGAGGCGGCACTCAGAGCCCTCTCTGTGGGCATGCGCACCATCGCCCCAGTCCTAGGCCTTCAGCTGGGTTTTATAAAACCTTTTCGCTTTAGGCCTCCACCGCCGTGTGCAAAAAAAAAAAAAAGGTTCAATCAGTCAATTTCAACTTCTCGCAGGAAAAAAAAAGATCTTGCAAAGTTGGAATTGATTGAACTTTTTAGTCCCACCCAGTCTGCCGTTACCACCGCAGCCACGCCCAGCCAATGGGCCACACCCAGCCAATGGGCCACACCCACCCGGCACTCGACGATGCATAAGTGGGTTTTGGGTTGCAGTTTGGGCACTCAGTCTCTAAAAGGTTCGCCATCACTGCTATAGGCTTTAGAGCCAGTATAGAACAAAATTAAGATTGTAGTAGCAGCTGCATCTTCTTCACCTTCATCTCCTCCTCGACAAATATGAATCTTCCCACCTCCGCCCTATAATAAAGCTTACAGTAACTAACTTGTTTTAATCTGTTTTCAACTTAGAGAAACTTTGCTTCCTGAATCAAATCCTTCATTCACAGAAAGCAAACTCAAAAGTAACTTGGGCAAGAAACAGACTTTGTAGCAGAGGTGTATGCCTGAAATCCATACGCCAAATCCCATTTTTCCTCCAAAGCAAAACAAAATACTATTTACATAGAAGACAAATGGCTAGTATTCAGTGAAACTGCATTATATATCATTCCTAAAAGTATACACAGAGATTACACAAAAGAAACAACCATATCCAATATTTTTTTTAAAAAAAACCTGCTCAGTTTCCAAAGCCACTTCTTAAATCCCCAGGATATCTTCTAGCTTATTGATTATGTATTAAAATAAAGACCTGGCTTGCAGCCATCTACCATTTTTTTTATTTTGCAAGAATGCCTCTTGACCCACAGAGCATTATTTATAAAACTAGTTTGAAGACTGATAGAGTTAAGGCCTTATCACTAAGTGCTTTCTTCAGACATTAATTGCTAATGGAGGGAGGAAACAGAATGGGATTTTATAGACATGTATTTTATTCATTTTACATTTATGTAATATGGGAATGCAATTTAATGCATGCAGAAAAGCATATACCATTAGACAAAAATTGAACTCTATTGATCAAGATCACTTAAATCAATGCTCTACGTTAATTCATTTTCAGCAAGCTAAAGTTCTTGCTTTCTTAGTCAAATGTGATTCCAAAAAATTACAAATGATGAAAACAATTATGAGTGGACGGCAAATAAACACCATACAAAATTATTGCCAGTGTTGGTTGAAAGTCTGGTAAAAGCCACAATAAGAATACATGTAGTCCTTGACTTGACCAAAATTGAGCCTACCATTTCTGTTGCTAAGTGAAACATTTGTTAAATGAATTTTGCCCCATTTTATGATCTTTCTTGCCAGCGTTGTTAAATGAATCATTGCAATTGTTAAGTTAGTAACACAGTTGTTAAGTCATTCTGGCCTTCCCATTGACTTTGCTTGTCAGAAGGTTGCAAATGGTGATCACATAACCCAAGACACTGCAACTGTCATAAATATGACTCAGTTGCCAAGCATCCAATTGAGATCACATGATCATTGGATGCTGCAATGGTCATAAGTCTGAAAAACAGTCATAAATCCCATTTTTTCAGTGCCATTGTAACATTGAACAGTCACTAAATGAACCATTAGTAAGTCGAGGACTACTTTTACACTGATGTTGCATGTGTTATGATGTAAATTAATCAAATTATTTAATTATAACATTTCTATGCAAAAAAACCTCCAAAGACACAACTGAACTATTTTTATTGAACTATCAACAGTGACCTCAAGATTTGTTTTTGGATAGATACCAGATATCAGGCTTCAATGATTGCTGATATATGTATTGATTGTTTATATTGTTTGCATTTGGATTTAAAATGCTGTTAGTTTTCCTGAATCACCATAGTGAGAAGAATGGCTATATAATTGAATTAATAAATAATAAAATTAAGTGAGGCATTTCTAAAACAGCACTAAAGTGGGAACATAAAACAGAGAATACATGTACTTATATTCACATTGATAGCATTCTACAGTTAACATAAAGTGCAAATGGTACTGATATAATAGCTCCAATCACTCTTGGCAGTTTAATAAATTAACCACCCAAAGTGTACAGCTGTTACTACATTACTTTCTGTTTAAATTTTATGAAATTGTTATTGTCATAAATCATTTTTCATCCAGTTCTACCAAGGAAAATACAAGCATTAACAAAAATATTAAAGTCTTTACAATTATTAGGGTCAACTTATAGAATGGACAAAAATGTTCCTCATTGGGAATACTTTCCTGATTTCTGAATCTGGCAGATATTAGTATATTGTATATAATATTTAATATAGCCTAAGGGTCTGGTGTCCGATAACTGTAAATAGCAACATTCACATGCACAGTATCCGAAATTATTTAATTATAACATTTTTATGCAAAAAAACCTCCGAAGACACAACTGGCATCATTATACATGTCACTTCACCACGAATGCCACCATCAGAGCCGCAGCCATCACCAGTGGATGCCTATGACATCATCTGTGTATTCAGAAATCCTATGTTTCATACCCAAAGGTAAGTCTGCCTAATTATATATAAAAACAAATGAAAACATTGTTATACAACCTATCCTGACAAATCATAATTGACTTAGGAATGAGACAATCTAATAAACCTGCTTTAAATTGCTGTAAATCATCAGCCGTCTAGTTAAAAGTCAAAAGTCTATGTAGGATACACAGAGAATAGTAAAATATGGGAAGGACTGTCTATTTATAGAAAAGCTGCCTTATATATACTGCATCCAAACCCTGGTTTATCTGTTAAAGGATAAAGATTCAACTTGGACTGAGGAGGTCCAGATTTCAATCTACTTGAGAAGGTACAAATTTAATTCTAAACCTAAAGTTTCATACTACGGTACAATAATGTTATGTTTTGGGTTAACATTTCCTAAAGGGCTGATGTTTGAAAATAAAATCAGGGAAGATAACTATACCTACCACCTTTATCTTTTGAAAGACAAGTAAAATATAATATACAAATTAGATGTAAACAAATTAAACTGTCATTCATGTAATTAATCATGTTGTGTCTTCCCATTTAATCTTCTCAAGGTTAAACATAACCAGTTCTTTCTCTTTATAGGCTTAATTTTTAGTGCTCTGATCATCCTTGTTGTTAGGGTGATGAACAGAAGTGGACAAACTTCTATGCCTTTCAATCTTACTGTGAGATAACTA
This sequence comes from Azemiops feae, assembly GCA_023970755.1. Classification (NCBI taxonomy): domain Eukaryota; kingdom Metazoa; phylum Chordata; class Lepidosauria; order Squamata; family Viperidae; genus Azemiops; species Azemiops feae. The sequence continues at coordinate 1,479,836 of JALGBA010000021.1, read as the reverse complement.
CATGGAGTGTGTTAAGCTAAACCAAAAGACAAACATAGCAAACTGAAAGAAAAGTGTTGTTACAAAACTGCTCAACGTGATTTTGGCTTCAGTATAACAAAAATTAAATTATTGTAATATATTCCAAGTAGGAATATCCCATAAAACTATTTAACAGTATTACGTTGTACCTAATACAAATGCAAAAAATGAATCAGGAAAGAACATGAACTCAATGAACACAAGGCTATGTAAGCAAGCTCTCAGATACTCATTAAAATGCAAGGTTAGTTATTTACTATATTCGTTAAATATATTCAGAAATATTTGTATTTATTGAAGTCTGTATTCAGGAAACAAGAGTGGAACTTGGGCATGCACAATGATATATAGACAGCCAGGAGTAGTTTCCAAAGCAGCCAGTGCAGGTGATTTAATGATTTGAAAATGTATTGCTTTTTATGCAAACTGCAGTATAACCATTGCAAAAAGCTTCTTTCAAATGTTTTGCATTTCATGAGGTCTCCTGAATACAAATACTTTGCCTGTTTGCCTTGGATTCAAAAGACCGGGTAAGTAACTTGCAAAATAAATATTCCCACTTTACATGCTTGTAGAGAACAGCTTGTATTTCCCAATATCCTGTTCAGTTTTGTATTCTGACTCCATCAAGCCAAGCCCGGTGCAAATGTATGGAGGGTATTAAAGAGGGGAAGATTGATATAGACTAAAAGCCTAATTAAGAATAAAATCTAAACTTCTGACAAGATGACTCCTTAGTTTATAAACCATCTTTTGGTTAGTTTTTTGAAAAGCCATAAGCCTTGGTGCATCTTTTCTTCAAAGAGGTAAATGATTTAATGATAGTTTATGTACTCAATAATAAGACTTAAAAAGGCAGCTGTAAAAACAGCAACACTTTCTGTATTTCCTTTGACATCCAGTGGTATGGTAGTTATTCCATAGCAGGCATGTCAAACTCACGATGTCACATGATGTTGTGCGATGTATCGCAACTTTTTTCCCATTGCTGGCAATGGGGTGGGCGCGGTTTCGGCGTGACGCATCCGGCCCGTGGGCCAGCAGTTTGACACGCCTGCCATAGGGCCAATAGATGACTCTGAGATGCTCATTAGCATTACAGACATCCTGTCCCCCCCATTGTTCTCTTGCAATTGGTATTTGAAGGAATATCACCTACAACCCAGAAGAACATTTATTCATTAAGAATCATAGTCCTTGATAGAATAGTTCATGAATTTATCCAATCTGCTTTTAAAGCCATCCAAAGTAGTAGTCATCACTATGTCTTGTGATAATGAATTTCATAGGTTGCATATGCAACCTGTTTATTGCATGTTTGTTTGTTTGATTTTTATTGAACTATCAACAGTGACCTCAAGATTTGTTTTTGGATAGATACCAGATATCAGGCTTCAATGATTGCTGATATATGTATTGATTGTTTATATTGTTTGCATTTGGATTTAAAATGCTGTTAGTTTTCCTGAATCACCATAGTGAGAAGAATGGCTATATAATTGAATTAATAAATAATAAAATTAAGTGAGGCATTTCTAAAACAGCACTAAAGTGGGAACATAAAACAGAGAATACATGTACTTATATTCACATTGATAGCATTCTACAGTTAACATAAAGTGCAAATGGTACTGATATAATAGCTCCAATCACTCTTGGCAGTTTAATAAATTAACCACCCAAAGTGTACAGCTGTTACTACATTACTTTCTGTTTAAATTTTATGAAATTGTTATTGTCATAAATCATTTTTCATCCAGTTCTACCAAGGAAAATACAAGCATTAACAAAAATATTAAAGTCTTTACAATTATTAGGGTCAACTTATAGAATGGACAAAAATGTTCCTCATTGGGAATACTTTCCTGATTTCTGAATCTGGCAGATATTAGTATATTGTATATAATATTTAATATAGCCTAAGGGTCTGGTGTCCGATAACTGTAAATAGCAACATTCACATGCACAGTATCCGAAATGCAAATGTATCGTTAGGTCTACTTATGTTGGGCAAGACATTAAACATACTTTATATACAAGTAAAATAAACAACAGGATGCCAACAGAATATAATCCTACCTCCACTCCCCACCCCCCAAAAAAAGTGTTATCCCATGTTGTACATTATTACAATTTAGCATCAGAGCAAATTTTGGACCATTTTAAATATTATATCCAAATTGTTTCATTTGTTCAAAATTAAAGAGAAAACAAATGTCTCCCAATGTAGCTTTTTATATCCAACTTGAAATTCTCTTTGTAATAAGCTACTTCACAGATCCAATAATATCTATTTAATAGCACTTATATACCATTCCATAGTGCTTTACAGCACTCTCTGACAGGTTTACAAATGTCAGCATATTGACCCCAACAATCTGGGTCCTTAGTTTACTGACCTCAGAAAGCTGGAAAGCTGAGTTAAACTTGAACTGGTCAGGATTGAACTCCTGGCTGTGGGCAGAGTTAGCTTGCAATACTGCATTCTAATCACTGTGCCACCATGCAGTATGGCGGTGGTTGTTTTGAAAGAAAATGTATAACTATAGCTTACATATTCATGTGCTTTCAGAAGTTAAGCTTCTATCTAAAGATTTACAAATAGCATACTAGTTTATCTGGATAAATATTATGAAGCTCAGAGTTTAAACAATTAATTATATATACAAAGTTATGTACAAGCTATTTAGTATTCATGGGAAGTTTTATGCAGGTGTACATTTTAATACCCATAATCATATTAAATCTTTTCCATGAAGTAGCTATTCCTATAAAAATATTCAGTAGTACTCTTTCTAATAAAATGCATATTATGGTTTTATGGTGCTCATAATTGGAAAGAATAAAATTTGGGAAGATTAATGTTTTCTTATAATTTCCAGTAATACAATATAAGGTTGGTGTAATAATTTGACTAGATTTTACCAAGTTGTAAAGACTGAGTTATAAATCATTTTACAGCCTCTATCTCTCTACCTATATTTGCAGCTTTAAAATCTGAATCACTAAAATAGTCCTCATCTTACGACTGCAATTGAGACCGGAACCTTTGTGGCTAAAGAAAGTAGTCTTAAGTAGCTGTACCCAAGTTTACAACCTTTTTTTGCCATGGTCATTAAGTAAATCACTGTGGTCATTAAGTAGATCATGTAGTTGTTAAGTAAATTCAGCTTCCCCCATTGACCTGGCTTGCTGGAAGCTGGCTGGGAAGGCCACAAATGGTAATCAAATGTGATCCCAGGATGCTGCAACCATCGTGAATACATGCTAGTTGCCAAATCCCCAAGATTTGATCAGGTGACCATAAGAACCAGTCATAAACTTACTTTTTTCAATGTGAAAAAAGTTTCGAAACGAACAGCTAAACGAACAGCCGTAAGTCAAGAACTACCTGTAACCTTCATCCTTGAATGCTAGAAAATTGACATGCAATACGGCGGTTTTGAAACATTCCAGACTGGAGAAATTTAGTTTAATTTGGTTTTTTTTATATACATTTACAATTACATTTAAAATTGTTCTAACTTCAAAATTATAATACATGTAATTTATTTGTTAAATCTAAGGACATTTTCCTAAATTGCATAGTAGTGTTATGTAGCTAATCAAAATTTTAAACAACAACAAGCAATGTACTCTGTATGTGTCTATATTACAAGAAAAAAAAAACCCACTTCAATTATTATCAGCCAAATGTGGAGTTTTTGTTACTTTTTGTTAATCAGCACCAACTAACATTTATCTGGCTTCACAATAGTATTGGCCTATTTAGTTATACATAAAGATAAACATGCATATTTGAATACACATATAGTTATATATGTAGAGTTGATTGCATTCATAATATTCATTATACACAACATTAACATATGATTACGAATTAATTAAAACACTACATTAAAATCAAATTAAAGTGAAATCTCAGAATTTATGTTGTGGTTACTTCTATAAATATAGAGCAAATGTGTAAATCAAGCTCAGTTCAGTTATTCATCTCAATGCATGTGGGCTTCAAACTGAACAAAGTCCAGCCTGCCTATGCCCCACAGTCTATCCAACCTCATCACATGGCTGTATACTTGTTAACTTCTAGGAGGTTGGAACAACGGGATGGGTTGCCATCAAACACTTACAGAAAAGGAGCCTCAGTCAGTTTTAGTGCTCCCTGAAATATAGAAGAACACAACACCTGAGTGAAATCTTGGGTATCTGCATCATATTTACAGTGTTTTGTTGAACTGGCACTGTTTGAATGAATGTGTTACAGCACCGAGATTAGTGTCTTGCAAGACATGCTGAAGTTCATGCTGAAGAGCCTCATTATTGATATGGCTTGCCCCAAGTTCGACTATAGAAAATCATTTATCCCATACAGGGTTTAGAAAAATATTATGGAAATGATCAGGGCTATTTTTATCAATTTAATTAATTGTGGCAATAACTGTCAAAGGTGGGTTTTTTCCCCACAATTTCAAAGATCAGCCATTACTTTAAGAGCTGAACATTTTACATTCTGTTCCTTGGCAGTTGCCATTAGCATAAAAAGTCTCTATTCCACAAGCAGTTCTGTAAAAATATGCATTGTATATGCCACTCTACTGTCTTATGGAAGTCTTACAGAAGACTTCAGTTTTATCAACAATGTCACAGGTGGGGTTTTTTATGGGATTGGAGAGGATCTCCTTAGGAGATTCAAATTGGTAGGGCTTATATTCAGAATAATGGATCGAGGAACCATTTTGTTCCTAAGGAGACTTGGACTCTCTAATTGTTCCATGAGTCTTTGTCCAGAATGATTCAAAGTTGTTCTTCTATTGCTTTGAACTTTACTTAGCAGAAGCTAAAATAAGATTTCCTGTGTGTTAGTTTACTGTTGAATCTGAGTTTAGGGAGCCTAATCAGCTAAACAAAGTAATATTACAATGTGTGGCAAGTAGCAAATTTCTGTACATATCCCTCTGCTTTTGCCAAGATAGAAATTTCAGAAATCCAATGAACTTTTCTTTTTTTAGGAAAAAACAAAGTCCAATTGCCTTTTGAAAAAGCACATTTGGGACATTGGCTGAGAGCAAATACTGCAATAAACCTTGCCCATTTTAAAATCATATTGGAGCCAGTCATATTTGCTTTCAATTAGCACTGAACTTGCATGATTATGACTTCTGTTTCAGGATCCAATCTGTGGGATCTCTCCTCTGTTTCTCACATTCACAACTGAATAACTCATGTTGAATCCTACACCAAAAGTACTGAAAGCTGTTACTCCTCATTAACAGCCCATCGAGTTAACAGAATAACAGAGTTGAAAGGCAACTTGGAGGTCTTCTATTTCAACTCCTGTTCAAGCAGGAAACTCTATATCATTTCAGACAAATGGTTGTCCAATCTCTTCTTAAAAACCTCCAGTGTTGGAGCACCCACAACTTCTGAAGGCAAATCATTCCACTGATTAAGGACATTTCTCTGTAGTTTTAGGTTGCTTCTTTCCTTGACTAGTTTTTATCCATGCTTTGTCCTGCCTTCAGGTGGTTTGGAAAATAGGTTCACCTCTTCTTTGTTGCAGCCTCTTAGATCAGTGATGGCGAACCTTTTAGAGACTGAGTGCCCAAACTGCAACCCAAAACCCACTTATGCATCGTCGAGTGCCGGGTGGGTGTGGCCCATTGGCTGGGCGTGGCCCATTGGCTGGGCGTGGCCCATTGGCTGGGCATGGCTGCGGTGGTAACGGCAGACTGGGTGGGACTAAAATGTTCAATCAATCAATTCCAACTTTGCAAGATCTCTTTTTTTCCCCGCGAGAAGTTGAAATTGACTGATTGAACCTTTTTTTTTTTTTTGCACATGGTGGCGGAGGCCTAAAGTGAAAAGGTTTTATAAAACCCAGCTGAAGGCCTAGGACTGGGGAGACATTGTGCGTGCCCACAGAGAGGGCTCTGAGTGCCACCTCTGGCACCCGTGCCATAGGTTCGCCACCACTGTCTTAGATATTGGAACACTGCTATCATATTATCCCTTTTTCATTAAATTAGACATGCCCAATTCATGCAACTGTTCTTTGTATGTTTTAGCCTCCAGTCCCCCATTCACCTTTGTGGTTCTTCTCTCAACTCTTCTTAAAGTCTCAACATCTTTTTGGGCAGCTGCAACACGCTTCTGGCTCATATTTAAGTGTTAAGTTATTTAAGTATTTAGGGGTTTTTTAAGAGTTTAAGTATTCAGTTATTTAAGAGTTAAGTCCTAGTACTATTTGCTTTCTTATTAGAAACCTTTCTATAGTAATGGAAAGTTGTGTATTTTTAACAAACACAAGTTGACCAGGTCAGCCCAAAAACCAAGCCACCAGTCTGATGAACAGAGGCAGATAGAGCAGCAAACAGGACAAATAAATACTAACAAATAATAATGTTCTATCCATCTTCTATATAATCCATCTAATGTCTTCCAACTTGTTCTAATAAATAGTCTCTAAGTTAATATTACACATATTTATTAAGCATAATTTAGATGTATGAATTTTGAAATAACTGTCCTTTAAAGTGTAGTATCAAAGCATATAAACTTAAAATACCTGTAGAAATTCTACCCTGACTTTTTATCTAACAATTTAGAGTTAGATTGTTAAAACCCAATAGAGGGCTTTATTTTCTATTTATTGAGGAGCTTTCTAGAGCAGGGCTTTTCAACCGGTGGTATGCGTACCACCAGTGGTACGCGAGCACATAGCTGGTGGTACGCGTAGGACGGGTTGAAAAAACATGTAAAAAAAAAATGTAAAAAATTCGCCACGTGCTTGTGGGTTAAAAAAAAAAAAGTTCCATGAGACTTTCTAACTTCTCGCGCGAAGTTAGAAAGTCTCATGGAACTTTTTTTTTTTACCCACAAGCACGTGGTGAAGGCAGAGAAGCAAAAAGAGAAAGGGAGTGCAGCTGAAAGCAGGTGAGTAAAAAAATGCTTGGGGGAGGCGAGGGCATCTGGGCGGGGGCGCCAACCTTACACTGCATGGTGGCGGGAAGGTTAACGGTGGGCGCGGGGGGCCCAGGAGGAGCTGTGCAAAGCAGGCAGAGGGGAGGCCGGGCAGCTTGTGGGTGCCGGCAAGCGAGCGAGCTGGGCAGGGGCGTGGAATCGGCATTCCTGAGCACACGCCAATTCGCGCCCCTGCCCATCTGGCTCGCTGGCCGGAGTGAAGGGGAAGCTTCTGCACAGTGGCCGCTTCCCAGCGGCGGCCGGGCCGCGCGGGGCTTCCCAGCGGCTGCCGCGCCGCACGGGGCTTCCGAGGGCGGCCGGACCGTGCGGGGCTTCCCAGCGGCTGCCGCGCCGCGCGGGGCTTCCCAGCGGCAGCAGGACCGCGCAGGCTTCACAGCGGCTGCTGCGCCACGCGGGGCTTCCGAGGGCGGCCGGACCGTGCGGGGCTTCCCCGCGGCGGCAGGACCGCGCGGGGCTTCCCAGCGGCGGCAGGACCGCGCGGGGCTTCCCAGCGGCGGCAGGACCGCGCGGGGCTTCCCAGCGGCGGCAGGACCGCGCGGGGCTTCCCAGCGGCGGCAGGACCGCGCGGGGCTTCCCAGCGGCTGCCGCGTCGCGTGGGGCCTCCGAAGGCAGCCGGACCGCGTGGGGCTTCCCAGCGGCGGCCGGACCGCGCGGGGCTTCCCAGCGGCTGCTGCGCCGCGCGGGGCTTCCGAGGGCGGCCGGACCGGGCGGGGCTTCCCAGCGGCGGCAGGACCGCGTGGGGCTTCCCAGCGGCGGCAGGACCGCGCGGGGCTTTCCAGCGGCTGCTGAGCGCGGGTGGCTCAGCTGTAGCTGCACACACCGAGCCTGGCATATTCTCACCACACGGAGCGGCTGGCAAGGTGAACCAGCGACATCCAGGCCCTGCCTGTGCACGCGCAGAGGCTGAGGCGCATACGCTCTCCTCTGCACGCACAGGCAGGGCAACAGTCGGTTCACCTCACCGGCCGCTCCGTGTGGTGAGAATGCACCGCTGCCTGCCAAAACCAGGCTGGGATCTGGACGGTGTATCGAAGGACAATGGAAGGGAGGGAGGGAAGGAAGGACAAGGAAGGAAGGAAGGAGGGGAAGGACAATGAGAGGGAGGAAGGGAAGGAAGGAAGGGACAAAGGGAAGGAAGGAAGGAAGGAAGGAGGGAAGGAAGGAAGGAAAGGACAATGAGGGAGGGAGGGAAGGAAGGAAGGGACAAAGGGAAGGAAGGAAGGAGGGGAAGCACAGAGAGAGAGAGGGAGGGAAGGAAGGGACAAAAGGAAGGAAAGGACAATGAGAGGGAGGGAGGGAAGGAGGAAGGGACAAAGAAGGAAGGAAGGAAAGGACAATGGGAGGGAAGGAAGGAAGGGACAAAGAGGGAAGGAAGGAAGGAAGGAAAGGACAATGAAAGGGAGGGAAGGAAGGAAGGGACAAAGGGAAGGAAGGAAGGAGGGGAAGGACAGTGAGAGGAAGGGAAGGAAGGGACAAAGGGAAGGAAGGAAGGAGGGGAAGGACAATGAGAGGGAGGGAGGGAAGGAAGGGACAATGGGAGAGAAGGGAGGGAAGGAAGCCAGGTACCCACCCCAGAGACCCACAGATTCCCCCCCACAGGCACCCTGCCACCTGGGTGATCAGCTGGCCACGCCCCCGGCCATTGATCACATGACCTTGGGACACTGTGAACGTCATAAGTATGAATCAGTTGCCAAGCATCCGAATGTAAATCACATGACCCTGGGGATGCTGCAACAGTCATAAGTGTGAAAAATGGTCATAATTTGCTTTTTTCAGTGCTGTTGTAACTTCAAACAGTCACTAAGCGAATTGTTGTAAGTCGAGGACTACCTGTACTTTCTCATTTTTTCCTTTTTGGGGGGGGGGGTCAAGTTTTTGATACCTTGCTGGGCGAGTGGTGGATATTGCCTTATCCGAAAAGTGGTACAATGGGTGAAAAGGTTGAAAAGCCCTGTTCTAGAGAGAAATCAGTAAATACAATAAGGAGGAATGGTAGTAAAAATACCCAAATCATTATGACTGTCTTATTGGAATTCATCTTAAAAATTTAAGTGTATGCTATATCTATGGGTCCGCAATAAATGCATGTGCTGCAGTATAAGTATTAAAGAAGTTGAAAAACCAAGGACTGTTTTATTTCTAATCAGAAAAACTCCAAAATTCCTATTAAAGAATTTATTTTATTATGCTGGTAAAAAAGAAAACCAAAACAAAAGAGAATTGTTTGCTGGTTTTTAAATTCACTTAAGCTCTTCATCAATCTAGGTGCCAAATAAAGGAAAATGGAAAAATGCTGAAGCCTGGAGACTGCATTAAGTCGGGCTATTAAGATGGAATACTGATAATAGAATGCAATGTAATTGTCTAGTAAGTATTATGCAAATTTCAGAATGCATTTAAAACTACAGGATCAAAACATACAATGGTGGATGTTCTTTTCTGAAAATACACTATCCAAACGTGATCCAGATTTCTATCTTCATCATCCAGAAAAATCTGCACAATGTGTTTGTTAAAAGCTACATACAATGTAGGCTGATTGTGAGTAAGCATGACAAGTAGCATTTCTAATTGACAGGGTTATGAGTTCATTCATCATAAAACACTGTAACATAAAGAAAGATACTATATCCACTACTGTTTTTAATGAGATTTTTAACTAAATAAATTCAATGGTATTTTATTATAATAATGTGACATTTAGCATCAAAGAAAATTATTACACATTTTTGTAATATTAATTATTGGTATTTCAGTTCATAATAGCTGTCTTTGAAAAGTTAAATATTTCCCAATGAAATCTGGTTTAATTGGTTACCGAATGTAAACAGTTTTATTTTTTGTTATTTATCTAACAAAATTAAAAACTAGAATCAGAATTCAAATGTATATTTCATATCCAGTTACTTTTAGGACACGATAGTTATGCTTTCATGTATTACCACTTAGTAAGGGACCAAATTTAAGAAACAGAATCCCCTGGACTGCAAGACGATCAAACCGGTCAGTCCTAGAGGAGATCAACCCTGACTGCTCTTTAGAAGGCCAGATCCTGAAGTTGAAACTCAAATACTTTGGCCACCTAATGAGAAGGAAGGACTCACTGGAGAAGAGCCTAATGCTGGGAAAGATTGAGGGCAATAGAAGAAGGGAACGACAGAGAATGATGTGGCTGGATGGAGTCACTGAAGCAGTAGGCGTGAGCTTAAATGGACTCCAGAAGATGGTAGAGGACAGGAAGGCCTGGAGGAACGTTGTCCATGGGGTCGGACACGACTTCGCAACTAACAACAAAATAACCATCTTTTACTGTCAATTTTGGATTTCCAATCTCTTTTGGATTTCTAAATCCCTGTTTTGTTTGAATGATTTATTACTGGGAGGAGATGAACAGCCTCCCTGAATCTGGAGAACCTCAGGTTTTTTTTGGACCACACCCTAGGCCATATAAACTGGAAACTGGAAAATGTTATATGACAGTAGTAATCAAAAATAAATGGGGGGGGGATCACAGAAGGCATCTGTAGATACTGTGGAAATAAGGAATAAGGTCAGCTGTTTTGTAATAGTATCTTCAATTTAATATTAATAGAAGTTTAGAGAAATGAATTGCCAAACTGTATCTGTTTGTCTGTCCGTGTAAAATAGCAGTTGAAAAATAAGGTTGATCACGGTCTGGAATGTAATGATTAATCTCTATCCCTCTGTATTGCAGTTACAATTAATAAATCACACTTATGTACTGCATGCCACTAATATCCTTAGCCATAATGAAGAACCCATTATCAACTGTTCTTTCTGATATCAGTTCTGGGGATAACAATAAAAAAGAGATCTGGATCACATTTGAAAATGAAATAAAAATGAGTGTTGTATGAATCACATTTTAAAAATAATCTCATCCATCTCCTGACACTACAATTTTATACAACTGTTACGGGAAGTATAAAGAATCATCCAACACTCTTTGGCTGCACAATCTCATGTGATACTGAAGTCTTCATGAGGGAAGGGGGGGAAATGGCAAGTTTTACTCTGATACAAATTGAATGATGAAATGCTTTCATCTTATATCTTAAAAACCATTTACTGTGACAGTTTCACTGATAATAGTTATCAGTAAAATTAAATATGGGGTGTTTGCCATTTAATATAGAAAATATATAATTAATCTATTAGGGAATAATTCTTCTGAAAAGGAAAATTAATCTAATTTAACATGCTATCACTTTCTACACCTTTTTGTTAATTACTGCATTAAATGTAACACACTTAAGGCAATGCATTTTTATTATTAACTGTAAGATACTTAATAATAATATAAAACGTAGACTTGCTTTAAATTCACTTTGTAAAAAGTAGGTTCAAGGTGAATACCTAAAAAGATAACTTAAACAGCAGCTTTCACTTTTCTGTCCGTTATTATAAATATAAAGAACATTAAAATCACCCTTTTTATTTGTATAAAGATCATTTCTTACCTTGATCAAAGGATGTAAGCGGACTCCATGTACGAAAATAATCATCCTGCAGCAGAAAAAGAAAGCACGTGCTTAGAATGGGAAAAAGAGTGCCAATACATGAATGGGGAAAGACAGAAATGCATAAAAAAATATATACAAACCTCAACTTCCTGCACATGGTGCGCAGCAAAAGACACAAAGGAAAGATACAATTATCATATGGATACACTAATTGCAGGAAACACATCTTTGCTAATGAAAAATTGAAAGAATAAACAGCTACTCCATAAACCAGATAAAAAAAACTATCTAAAATAGCTGAGATTTTAATTCAGCAGTTATATTTCAATAGCTTCCAAACCTTCCAATATGCCTTCTCATTTTATATCATTATCAACTATTCTAATTACACAAATTATCTTGTAAAAAATATTAAATGGTATGACTGGAAAACTTCTCACAGAAATGAAATTTCAATGTCAAATATCAATCCATCTACAAGTCTATGGAGATTCTCGGTCATCCAGGTCATGGTTGTCCCAAAGGTGCTTTTTCAGGAGACAACTGGACTTTCTTGTTTTTCTTTGAAGACGTTTCGCTGCTCATCCAAGAAGCTTCATTCATCCAGTCAGAGCTGAAGAAGCTTCTTGGATGAGAAGCAAAACATCTTCAAAGAAAAACAAGAAAGTCCAGTTGCCTCCTGAAAAAGCACCTTTGGGACAATCCATGTACAAGCACTTGATCAGGATAAACAAAAATTAATCTGAGTACAAAGTAACATACTGTTAATGTAAGTGCTATTAATTTTAGTGGGCTTCACCTGTATAATTTATTATTTATTGATTTATATAGCCATCCTAACCCAAGGTGACTCTGGGCAGCATACTGACATTAAAACACAAAAACCATATAATCCCTAGATCCCAAGGATAAAATGGAAACCTCATTCATAAGAGAAACAAATCAACAGCAGCAGAGTTCACCTAATCTCCTGACCTAAATATCTGAAGTCAGGTCTTCAGCATCTTGCTGAAGTCTAACAGGGTCAAGGCCATCCTGATCTCTTGGTAGATGCTGTTCCACAGAGCAGATGCTACCACTGAGAAGCAACAATTCTGGGCTTCAAAAAGATGAGACTGTTTGATAGAAGAGGCCCAGAATATGCCTTCTCAACTAGATCTGAGAGCAGAAACAATAGGAGAGGTGATCCCACAACTATCAACCCAATCTCTTTATAATTTGAATTATTTTTCTTTGAACTATTCTGAACTGTGGTACAATGACTAATATTTCAAATTGTAAATATTTATGAGGTGGCCTAAAGAATTGTAGAAATAACTACAATTCTGATATTCCTAGACTTTGGAAAGCATCCAGAACTGAAGGCTATCGTGAAATAGTCTGGAGGCACTATACATATATTTAAGCAATTATTTAGCAATCAATGTTCAGCTAAATATGTATGAACATTACAACTTAACATTTAAAATCATACTGATAACTGCTATCTGTTATTAACTCTGAAAAGATTACTTTCTTCACACAGATGCTATTTTGAAGAGAACAATGGATCAATCATTTTGGAATATATCCATTCCTCATAAAATAAGGATACAGATATTTCCAACAAATATGCAGAAAATTGCTTGAAGAAAATGATGCATACTGCTGCAAGGATTTCTATTGTCACTTTAGTTTAGAGACAGAAATCAGCTCCTACCCAGAAACTTGACTGAAATAAATTGCTTAAGCCTCACATACATATTTCTAATGGACGTTATAATATTCCAAATAATTAATAGCTATGTACCTATGTATTAGTGAAGGTATACCAAAATTCTTTTTAAAATCATACTGGCTGAAAGCCTAGAGTCAGCAATTATATAAGTGAAATTGCATTTAATATGAAATATGAAATTGCTGGTATGTTAGAAGGAAAATTTCAATATACAAAGCTGCAGGTAATGTAGACATGTATCAGATTAACTGTATTTTTCTGCTATCTAATCACTCGCATCTAAAATAATTTGTTATGTACAGTGAAAAAGACAGAAAGTCATATATTTATGGAGATGTCCTCAAAAAACTTTCAAAGAGCTGTCCAATCCTTTGCCAGATACAGCTGCCTCAATACTTCAGAAAAGACTTTGCTCACATGAATCTCCTTTATTAAATACTCTTCTGAGCACTTTGGTCAGATGTAATATGTAGTCATGAGTTTTACATAAATTAAGTTTGCTGATACGAATTAAAAATGCTACATATTTCTACCGCACACCAAAGCATGCCATTGAGGTAACTGAGCAAAAGTCAAATTCTTGCTGGTGATAGAGGTAGTCCTTGACTTATGACCACAACTGAGCCCAAAATTTCTGTTGTTAAATGAAATACTTGTTAAGTGAGTTTTGCCCCATTTTACAACCTTTCTTACCATGCTTCATGTGGAGTAAGTAAATACAATACAAGCCATCACTGGGCAGAAGCCATCTTTTTTAGAGAGTGCGAATACAACAGGAACAGGAAATGCATCACAGGAGCAATAGAGATGAATCATAGAGTAGCAATGTGACACAGGAAACAAATACAATAGAGATGAATGATAGAGCCGCATATAAGGTAAACATAACACCCATAACATCTTCCCCTTTTCATGTTAACCAAACAACATTGTGAAATTTTGGATGAGAACTAGCAACAATACTTCCTATAGGTTAAGTCTGTTGGGTGGTTGTGAACATCTGCCACTATGGGTGAAGACTGGCCCTCTTTCTACGAAGAGTTTCTCCAACCTCAGTGAGGTTGCTGGGCTCTTCTCACCACTTACTGGGACATTTGACTGCTGTCAGGTATGCATTAGCATTGGTCTGTGGCATCAATACTATGCGTTCCCTATTGTTAGTGGGTAAGTGTGGCCCAGTAATACCAGGTGAATCTGGCCTGTCCACTGGATATGGAGAGTCAGGCTGCAAGTCAGGTTGCTCAGCCAAATGCAGATCCACACAATTGTGACAATAGAGGGTTCCATCAACATCCACTTCTTGTTAAGTGAATCACTGCAGTTGATAAATTAGTAACACAGTTATTAAGTCAATCTGGCTTCCCAATTATTTTGCTTATAAGATCAGAAGGTTGCAAAAGGTGATCACATAATCTTAGGACACACCGACAGTTATAAATATTAACCAATTGCCAAGCATCCGAATTTTGATCACATGATCATGGGGATGCTGCAAAGGTTGTAACTGAAAAACGGTCACAAGTCACATTTTTCAGTGCCGTTCTAACTTTGAACGGTCACTAAATGAACTGTTGTACCTGTACTACCTGTATTCAGATCCATACATTTCATTTTATTTCTCCAAAACAAAACTATATGCACTAGAAATCACCAAGCTCTGTTAATACTCAAAAGAATTAAGGCATGTGAAAGAAGGACTATGGACCCTAAAAAATGCAAAAGAAACTAACAACAATTTAATTTAATTATTTTATTTAATTTATATTTCCAGCAATGCCTCTAAGCCTAACATAGATTTCAAAAATATTCATATGGTTGATGGATAGCAATTGCCTACTGTTTTGCTTCTAACTGTCCAAATAAAAGGTAGGATGGAAGATAATATTTTAGGATGCTTGACTCAATGGTCTGGGGTGGGGTGACCTTACTTATTGGTTAACCTTCTATAAGTGCTTTCATTATGCTGACCATAGCTGCCATTTTATGACTGCCCTCAACTTTTTCAAAATTTTAAATGGGTTTATTTTATTTATTTAGAAAATTTATATGGCCGCCCACTCACTTTACAAAAATTCATCATGGGGTAAGGAAGTATTTCTTAACAGAAACTTTAAGATGAGTGGACTTCAACTCCCAGAATTCCAGAGCCAGCCACTAAAATTGCTAAGGTTGAGAAATATTGGATTATCTGGTTGAGTACATAAGAACACATGAATATGTGCATTTTTCCATTACTATTTCATTTCTTTTCTTTTTGCATGTAATTAAAAGAAAATTGATCTTCCTGGATTTTGCAGAAGAATCAAGAGGATCTTGGGGAATGAGGGGAAGGAACTGGGAAAAAGAAAAGGAGTTAAATAAAGTAAACTGAAAATAGACTACGCAGCAGAAAAAGAAAGTATATGTCTTGTATAAAAAAAGTATTAGACTATTAGAATACCATAGAATGAATAGAAAATAAACAAAAGGAATGAGGGTAAAAATTACATGGAACACAGTGAAAACATAGTTTTATAGTGTTGCAAAAGTTATGATAATGAGAAATACAAGAGGTAACAACGACAAAATTAGTAAAATGCAGTATATTGATTTTATATTGGGCAACAGATATGAGACAATATTTTTGTTGTTCAGAAGCATTAAGAAATTAATGAATTAAAAATGTTTGCTGCCTATTTATTGATAGGGAAAAAGTGAATAGGCTTGAATCATTTATTTATTAATTATCAAATTTCTATACTGCCTATCACACTTGCCTGATTCTAGTGATTTAATGGAATCTCTTCATGAATATTTAAGACTCTTGAATTAGATAAGAGTGGTATGTAATGAACATATGGATGCAATAGAATAAACAAAATGCTGAATATATAATTCAGTACTGACAGTAAGCAAGAAAAGGATGTGTTAGGTTGCCTTGCTTGATGACAACATGTATAGATAAATGTACAGAAAATGCTAATGGTGATGATAGATGTATGCTAGGACCAAAATATGTATTTAGATTTGCATTCAGATTAAGCCATGTTGCTCTGAGAATTCAAATTATCTGTAATGATCATTAGATATGCTATATGATACAACAAGGGGCATAAACTGAAAACCAATCTATGACCAAAGGTATTGTGTCTGAAAGGAAAAACCAAGGAAATTTTGCAAGATACTAGTAAATGGCAAAAAAATAGAGCAAGTAAATGATTTTATGTGTTTTAGGAGAACAGATGGGTAAATGTTAGAGATGATGTTCTACTGTATGTATTCTATTATGAGAAATGAAAATTTGTTAAAAGAAACAAAAATGTCAATATGTAACAGCATGCATATTTATATTTTATTATATAAGTGAGACTTGGATATGTCAGGAGAAATAGAAAGGTTGAAAACTGCAGAAATAAATTACTTTAAAAATGCATGGGAGATACAGAAGAGATAGAATTAAGAGACCACCTCCTTAAGTGGTGATAGAATAATTCTTAGATAGAATTAAGAATTCTTAATTCTTAGATAGAATTAAGAGACCATTATATGTAAGAATCATCTCTCCAGAGATGCACAAAACCAAGGATGAAAGCCTGGTAGAGTGCTTATGGGTCAACATAAAAGGAAAAAAAAATAACATTGTCATAGGTCTATGCTTACAGGACACCCAACCAAGTAGAAGAAACAGATGAACTGTTTGCTACCCAGTTAACAAAGGTATGTAGAAAATATACCACAATAGTAATGAGGGATTTTAACTATCCTGACATCAACTGGGAGACCAACTCTGCAACAAGTGGTAGGTCGAACAGGTTCCTGACCAACATAGCTAACAACTTTGTCACCCAGAAGGTAGAGGAGGGAACTAGAAGGAGAGCTATACTAGAGAAGCTATACAGAGAAGAAGTGATAGAGGGGGTTGAAGTTGCAGGGACTTTGGGGGAGCGTAACCATGTCATATTAGAATTCAATATAATATAGACACAAGCAACAGAACATAATTAAACCAGTGTCTTATACTTTAAAAGAGTTTATTTTGACAAATTCAGAGAAAGTTGGGAAGGAACCTATGGATGAAAATCTTAAAGGCGAAATCAACTCAGGAAGCTTGGGAAACTTTGAAAAATATGATTATAAAAGCCCAGTCCAGCTCAGTACCACTGAAAAAGAAAAACAAGAAAAGAAAGAAAACGTAGTTGCACAAAGAGCTCTTGGAGAAACTGAAAGAAAAAAAGGATAACTACAAAAAAATGGAATGAGGTTGCAGGAACTTTGGGGGACAGTATAACATATAAGTAAGGCATAATACCAGCAAATAGCCCAAACCTGCAAAGATGAAGTTAGGGAAGCTAAGGCTCAGAAAAGACTTGAAACAAATGTCAAAAAATAAATTTTAAAAAGGTTTCTTTCAACAGATAAAAAACAAGAAAAAAGTGAAAAAAATAATTGGTCCACTAATGGCAGATCATAACAAGGAAGTAACAACCAGGAGAGAGAAAGCAGAGCTTTCATTAATTCATTCTTTGCAGAGTTTTCATTAATTCTCTTTACATCTGTCTTCACGCAAACAGAAAATAAAATCAACTTACCAAAAACAGAAACGTAAAAGACAGATTAGGAACACAAATTAAAATAAGCAAAAATAAGGTAAGAGAACACCTGTCAACTCCAGATGAATTGAGATCACTGGGTCCTGCTGGATTACATCCCAGAGTTCTGAGGAAACTAGCAGACATGATCTCTGAATCATTGACCCATACCTTTTAAAATTCTTGGAACACTGGGGAACTACGTGAGGACAGGAAAAAAAAACTTATGTGGTTCCCATCTTCAAAAAAGGGGGGGAAACCAGATCCAAGAAACTACAGACCAATCAGGCTGACATCAATATCTGGGAAGATCTTGGAAAAGTTAACCAAGCAACAAATCTGCGAACACATAGAAATAAACAAAGTTATAACCAAGTTATTAACCAAAAACAGATCATGCCAAACACATCTTATTTCATTCTTTGACCAAATGACTAAATTAGTGGATCAGTGAGATGCTGTGGACATAATATACTTAGATTTCAGCAAGGCATTTGACAAAATAGACCAAAAGCTACTTCTTGGCAAGCTAGAAAAATTTGGGATAGATAGCACCATCGCCAGATGGATTTGCAACTGGCTGACAAACCATACTCAATGTGTAATCCCTATTGGAACTGCATTCACATGGAGGAAGGTGGGCAGTGAGGTGCCCCAGGATTCTGTTTTAGGCTGAGTACTCTTCCATGTCTTCATAAATGATTTAGATGAGGTAATAGAAGGGAAACTCATCAAATTTGCAGATGACACAAGATAGCAGGAATAGCCAACACCTCAGAAGAAAGGCTTAAGATCCAGATGGATCTCAACAAACTTGAACACTGAGCCCTATCTAACAAAATGAAATTCAGTGTGGATAAAAGTAAGATTTTACACTTAGGCAAGAAAAACCATTTGTACAGATACTGACTGGGTGAAACTTGACTCAATAGCAATAACTCTGAGAGTGGTCTTGAGTCCTAGTGGACAATCACTTAAATGTGAGCCAACAGTGTGCAGTAGCAGGCAAAAAAAGACAATGCAATCCTATTGCATTAATAGAGGGAATTTTTGATTACTGCATTAATGCAGAGATCAACAAGATCTGGATGTAAGGGGCTGGAGGCTAAAACCTATGAAGAACAATTGCAGGAATTGGGTATGTCTAGTTTAGTGACATGATAGCAGTGTTCCAATATTTGAGGGGCTACCACAAAGATGAGGGTCAACCTATTTTCCAAAGCACTAGAAGGCAAGACAAGATACAATGGATAGAAACTAATCAAGGAGAGAAGTAACCTAGAACTAAGGAGAAATTTCTTAATGGTAAGAACAATTAACCAGTGGAATGACTTTGCCTTCAGAAGTTGTGGATGCCCTATCACTGGAGGCTTTTAAGAAGAGACTGGACAGCCACTTGTCTGAAATGGTATAGGGTCTCCTGCTCAAGCAGGGGGTTGGACTAGAAGACCTCCAACTCTGTTATTCTATGTTCTGTGTGCTAAAAATGAACATGTATGGAATCAATGCAGATTGAATACAAAAGTGAGTGATCAGTATGAAACAGTATGATCAGGTAGTTTCATCATATAGAGAGAACGAATGAGGGTCAAATCACAACTATATACAATAATTCTCAACTTATGAACAATCCCTTAGTGACCATTCAAACTTGCAACCTATCTGAAAAAGAGAACTTATGTCCCAGATTTGAAATTCAGATAGTTGCACCACCCCCACAGAATTTCAGGTTCTCCACAATTTGGCTACATTTACAACTGTTTGCAGCATACCATGGTCATGTGAACATATGATGGTGTTGCCAAAAACCAGCAGTTACTTCCAGTTTTTGAAAAAAACCATGCCACAGAAAACACTGGATTGCTTAACAACCACAGTTCACTTAATGTCCATAGTGTTGGCACATACAACTGCTACAAAAATCATAAAGTTGGGTTGATCACTCGACTGATCCCTTTTATGACCATCATAACTTACAATGGTCATGGGTAGGTTCTATTACAGTCATAACTCAACTACCTGCAAACAAAGAAAGAAAGAATGAGCTGAGAAGAAACAGAAGATTAAAGTTCATGGCTGATGAAATTGAGACCTTCAAAAAGAAAGATGAGAAAAAAATAATGTATGAAAAATAAAAGGTAATGCATGAAGAAACAGATGGACCCAGAAGAAAAGATAGGAACATCCATTACCATATCCTCTAGAACAGGGGTGTCAAACTGCCGGCCCATGGGCCGGACGCATCATCCTTCTGAAGCCACACCCACCCCATTGCCGGCAATGGCAAAACCGTCCCAATACGTTGTGCGTCGTCACATGACGTCGCGAGTTTGACATGTCTGCTCTAGAACTTTAACTGATAACATTATTAGAGAAGTGTGCTGATAAATATTTCAAAGGTGAAAGAACTTTTCTAGCCTATCCAAAGCTGGGACAGAAAGAGACAAAGAGAGGCAGAAGCAGAAAAAGACTATGACACAATGCTGTGTTTGTATGGGATTATATGTCTAAGAAGAAAATATACAAAAATTAGTAGCAGGGAGCATGGATTGATCTGCAGATTTATTAAGTATTTAAGTTTATGTAAATTACCTCATCAAACAATAATAATAACTATACTGAATTCATTTAACTTGTTTTGTTTTACTGCCTTTACATTTTAAACTGAATTATTCACTTTCTGTGGTGAAGCTCTGTGTAACAACTCAATGGACAAAAGTATCTGGTCAATAAATTATGTTGGACACTCCTGCCTTATGGATTTTGGGATTGTTTAGTGACTATAAATTTTGAGAGCTGAGATGGAAATGAATGGATTTTAAATAATCCTACAGCATAAAGGAAGACTTGTTAATACATAGAAGTGGTCAAGTCCTTATTGCATCACATTCATGTTAATTGGCTAGTGCTTTTTTGTAAAAAAAAACAAAAAAAACAGATTGAATGAGCGCATGTTTTAAAACCATGCCTAATTAGAATCTCCCACTGGTCGTAAAAAATGGAAACTATTACCTTCAGTTCAATAATTGCACAGCAATAATTTTTTCAGCCTTAAATTCATCATTACATGTTTAAGTGAAGGGAGAAAAACTAGTTACAAGTAATTATTTTAAAATAATTTTTGCAGCTACGAAACAGAGACTTTAAGCACACTCTGAATAGTGTTAAGTACGATATTGTTTTACAACTTCCTAAAATCTTTATATTTTGCATCTTTATTTTGAACTCCATCATTTCAGAAACAAAAATTATTTCAATAATTTGTAATAGCAGAAATGAAATAGAACTTAAGAATTAATTGGTGTTTTTTTTAAATTAAAACAGACTGCTGAGATTCATAAAGGAAATACAGCAGAATGGCAAAAATAAAATTTTCCTAAAATTTATTGAATTATTATTTTTGTAATCACAATAAAAATGCATGAACTTTAGAAGTCTTTCACACAATCACTCCTCTTTTGATCATTTCACAATTGAATTATGAGAATGTGTTTCACATGGGAATGCCCTTGAAGACATACAGAAACTATGGATGGTCAAGAATGCAGTAGCATGAGCAATGATGAATAAAACCCTAGTAAGACCACACCTGGAATACTGCAGCCAATTTTGGTCACCATATCACAAAAAAGATGTTGAAAGAGAAGAGTAACTAAGATGATCAAAGGCCTGGAGATTAAAACATACGAAGAACGGCTGCAGGACTTGGGTTTGGCTAGTCTAAAGAAAAGAAGAAATAGGGGAGACATGATAGCAGTATTTCAGTATTTGAGGGGCTGCCACAAAGAAGAGGGGGTCATGTTATTCACCAAAGCACCAGAGGGCAGGACAAGAAACAATGGTTGGAAACTGAACAAAGAGAGAAGCAACCTAGAATTAAGAAGAAACTTCCTGATAGTGAGGACAATTAACCAGTAGAATAGCTTGCCTCCAGAAATCGTGGGCGCTCCATCACTGGAGATTTTTAAGAAGAGGCTAGACAGACCCTTGTCTGAGATGGTATAGGTTTTCCTGCTTAAGCAGGGGGCTGGACTAGAAGACCTCCAAGGTCCCTTCCAGCTCTATTCTATAATATAATATACATGCATGTCTCTCTTCTGTTTAATAAACTGTACTGATATCAAGCAGCTTCTGGATATGATTCTAGTTATCACTTATAAACCCCTGTGTAGCACTGGTTCTATCTACTTGAAGAATTGTTTAACTTTAATATTTCTGCCTGTTTGATGAGGTCAGGTAGAATGGACATGTTCTCAGTCCTGTTGATCAAACAATGTTATCTTACAGGACCCAAGAAGCATTTCTTCTTGGTGATGGATCCTAACCTCTGAAATGAGATTCTCCACCGCTCCGCCAGAGATCTGTATTGCTCCTACTTTGGCAGCAGTCCTTATTGACTTTCTGCAAAAACATGGTTGTTCTCCCAGGTCTTAGGATAGGATGATAGTGAAGTCCTTTGTGATGTTTTGTATTTTTTATGGAATTGGTCTTTCTCCACCAGATGTATAGATGTATGGCTATTTTGCACAGTTATGACTTTTGCAGCATCCCCATGGTCACATGATCAAAATTCAGACACTTGACAACTGACTCATATTTATAATGGTTGCAATGTCCCGGGGTGATGTGATCACCTTTTGTGACCTTCTGACAAACAAAGTCAATGGAAAAGGCAGATTTGCTGAACAACCATGTTACTAAATAACTGCAGTGATTCACTTACCAAATGTGGTAAGAAAGATTGTAAAAATGGGACAAAACTCACTTAACAAATGTCTCTTATTAGAAGGGGTTCGATTGTAATTGTAAATTGAGGACTACCTGTAATCTCTATAATAGAGTCTGTTCCAGTAGTATACAAAATATTTTCTTCCAAATAAAATCAGATGTATAGATGTGCTCCTAACTATGCATTACTACCTGTGCTCCTATGTCTTGCCTTCCTGCCTAGCTGCTCATAGTCCCTTGATATTTTTTTAGGCTCTTTCTTGTATCATTTGTCCCAACATGAAAGAGGAGAAAGGGATAATAATCAGGGTTGATTATTTGAATAATCCTCTCCATCACATCTTTGATCTTTGCACCTGAGAGACAATATAGATCAGGGGTCCCCAACCGGTACCATGGACCGGGACCGGGCCGCAGCTTGACAACAACCGGTCCACACAAACAAGCAAAGCCCCATCTGTGGGATGCAGGCAGCACACAAAATCATGCACTCTCCAGTCCGTGGAAAAACCTCTCTCCACGGAACCGGTCCCTGGTACCCAAAAGGTTGGGGACCTCTGCCATAGATTGTCTGGTCTATAAATTGCTGATTCTATTCCTCTGAGAACTGAGTCGCCAATCACCACCACACAACATTTTTCTGTGGGAACTCAGCGGACTTGTCTTCTTTGTGACAGTCTGAGTTACTTTTCTTCCTGTCACTGGAGCATTTGATGAAGACTCTTCTCCAGATGTCTGCATGTTTTCTTCCACGGGGAGGATATGAAATCGATTGTTCAGCTCCAGGGGAAGGCAGGGACAGTCCCGCAGGAACAGTCTTCTCAAGTTTTTTTGTCCTCTGAGCAACACACTGCCATCGCTCTTCCTCTGGGGCTTCATTTTTCCTGGTAGTTGTTTCTTCCTTGATGTGTTCAGTTTGAATACAGACTGCTGCCTTTTCCAGAAAATTCTCATTTTCACAGATGAGTCTCAGAATGCCTAGACTTGCTCTAGATTCTCTACTTTCTCTTCCAGCAATCCAATCAGTTTGCAAATTTGAGTCCTTGTGCAAGAATATAAACAAAGCATGCACATTGCAGGTTGCCATGATGCTAGCCTCTTGCTCCATGAAAGTGTTACTTTTCAGGCTTGTGCAGGTACAAACCCCTTGTAACTTCCTTCTTTATATTCTTAGCCTGAGCCACTGGACAAGTCCCACTGCTCCCAATATATCCAAGGCAAATAGGAGTCTTTTGCTCGCTCTCTTGTGGCTAATGTTGAAATAATACTTAAATATACAACGCGAAGGCAAGTCAGGTTTTCTTCTTAACCAATCATGTCACATCTTCTACTCCCTCAAAACACAATTTATAAATCCACAAAGAAGCAGGCAGAATAATTGAGGGGGGGGGGAAATCACAAAACAAAAAAATGCTCAGTCATAAATTTGCAGTTAATGTACAAAAAGTAATAGGAAAAAAGTAAATCTAAGTTTCTTTTGTTCTGTCATTCCTCCCTTCTCACCATTTTCTTTAGAAAATCCCCCAAAATGATTTAGAGCAACAAAAAGGAAAAGTAGACTGCAAGTAAAAAAAAAGTCTCCCTTTCTAACTAACCAACTGATTTCTAACTAACTAAAAGTGACGTAGCAGGCAATTTTTATTGTCCGTGTTTGTTTAAAGAAATGGCTGTTTTTTCCCAGGCAAAAAATATCTGGAACCTTTCTTTAAACTTCCTGTCCCAGAATGTGGATACTTGCATCATGTGTTGATCAGGATTTTCTTGAAAAAATGAAAATGAAAATAAAAAATCTTTCATTGTGCACATGAAAGGTTTGCAAAATTATCCAGCAAGAAAGGAGTAATTAAATAGGATCTAGAAGTATTAAAATTCAAAGAATCCTCAAAAAATAAAGTACTCAGTAACACAAATGTATTTTGGCAATAGTTTGCTCTCTGAGTTTGCATTTAGCTTCCGAACGTTTCGTTACCAGGCTAGGTAACATCATCAGCGAGACTTTGGTAGACTTTAGTCTTTTTCTATTCCTCTTTAGCTTATATATGTCTTGTGTGCTGATGTGGCAATTGGTCGCACGACTGGCCATTCATTTGGCATTATAATTAACTGGTGATGTGCTGGTCAGTCCCATTGTTGATTGGTTATTTCAGTGGTCCAGTTTCTTACATGTTCATATGCTGGATCTAAATTAATATGCTTGTTAATTGCCCCTTTTGTAGAATACCAGGCTTCAATAAATTCACATGTGTGGTGAGTGTTGGCATGGCTGATGATTTTCGTTCCATCCCAATCAACTGGTGTTGTTCATTGTCAATGTGGCTTGAGATCAGGGATTTTTGGTCATGCCATTTGACTGCTAGTTGATGTTCATGAATTCTTGTGAATCGTTGTCCTGTTTGTCCAACAAAGAACCGGTTATAATTGTTGCAATTGATTTTGTATGTTATGTTGCTGTTGCAAATGTATTGCAACATGCCATATTTGAACCAATTAAGTGTTATACACAAAGGGCTCTGCAACATTTATATGGCACTAAATATTAGCAGAAGAGCAGAGTTTTTTTAAAATTCTCTTGCTACTGTCAAATGGTTATCCTAATGTTTACAGCCCATTTCCTGTAACTCTACATACTGTAGATTATTTATTATTGGAATTTGATTTTCCAACTGTATCTTTATTGAAACTTCATTACCATTTTGGTTTGACCATAATAGTCTACTAAAGCACCTAGGTAACAGGCAAGATTAAAAAAAAATCATCCTTGCTTTCCTGTCTGTGCTTCTTAGTAACAGAGAGGTTTTCCTTTACAATTCTATACAGAATCTAAGCAAGAGAAATACAGAACTTAGTACCTTGAAATGTGCTGTTAGCCCCACTAGGTAGAACAGAATCAATTCCACAGGAAGTTGTAAGAAATCATAATTACTTTTATTGAGATTGATTATAATAATAAAATCTTGCAACTCTGTGTTGCACCACCTCATCCTTTTTCTTATAGTTCAGAGAATGATAGAATATTTTTATACTCCAGTTCCAAATTGTATCGGACATTCTGGACTTAATTGTTTTACCCCTTGTTGCTTTGGCATTGGAGCTTGAATTTCTCCACCAGCATCACCTTTACTACTCTCTACATGTGCATATATTTCTCCTGAAAGGCATCAAACACTCACCATGCTTTCCATTTTCTACACCCTATGCATTGTTCAGAATATGCTAAAGCAGAATAGGAACACTGACTGCGATATTTTGCAGAACTGACTCCTGAAGACATATTGATTCTTTAGGAGACCAGGACAAGATTCCTGAAATGAAGTGATATCTGAAGACCACTGAAGAAAGAAAGTGTGCAACAACAGCGCCTTTTTCCAGTGTAATACAACAAAGATTTTTTTAAAAAATAAATAATCCTGCCAATCCAAGAGAGATTGTCAGGCAATATAGTTATTGCCCTACCTTAACTCTACATGGGAAGAATTATAGAAATAGCTATATTTATATTGGGGGTAGACTTTACAAGAGACAGAAAGTTTTACTTGCCAATAATTAACCTGATACTGCTTGATCAGGCACATCTAAATCACATCTCAGCTTTACTGTTTTACCATCATTTCCAAATGAATTGTAGGAAGACAGGAGTGTGGGACAGTCAGCTGAAATAGATATAAATGTCTTAGGTCAGGGGTGTCAAACTGGCGGCCCACGGGTTGGATGCGTCACACACAGGCCACGCCCATCCCGGCTCCGCAAAGGCAAAAAAATTGAGATATGTCACAATATGTCATGTGATGCGATCGACTTTGACACCCGTTTCTTAGGTAAATACTATTTGACTTAAATTGCTGGGGAGAGGGGAAAGCTTCTCTCATTATTTATATTCAAACACAAGGAAAAACTCTTAAGAAAGTCTTTGGACATATTAAAGGTATCAGATCATTTCCTGTGAACTTGCAAACCCTTTCAACATTGAAAAGAAGAGATTAGTAAGATCTATAACCTAAGGAGATTAATTGAATATTTATCAACTCTGTGTTACAACACACTTAATAGCAGCTAGTTCATAAAGTCAAGATCTACCATAGAGCACTCAAATTCTCCTAAAACAGTAAAATTTTAAATCCACATTGATATTCTTATTTGCCAACCAAACAGCTACAAAAATGCATGGTGATTTATTTTAAATTCTACCTTTATGTTTAATTTGAATATTAATTCTGCATGATAAAATGCAGAATATGAAAACTCAACACTGAAAGACATGAACTGAAATCAATGCAAATATTTATAATAAAAAGCCTGTCCAAAAAAGTAAAACTGCATCTCACTTATTATTTTAATGGAAACAAAGAGTAGAAGCCAACTACAAGAAATACATTCCATTGCTTAGAAGTGATACAGGAGATGGCCATCTCCTATATGTTAGATAAACAAACCTCTGATAGAGGGGCTTTCTTCATAAAAGCTTCTCTCTTTTTTAGTAGATCTTAATGGCTACACCAGGCATGTCAAACTTCCGGCCGGCGGGCCGGATGCGTCATGCCGAAACTGCGCCCACCCCATTGCCGGCAATGGGGAAAAAGTCCCGATACGTCACGCAATGTCACGTGACATCGCGAGTTTGACATGCCTGGGCTACACAAATTCATGATAATAATATGTCACCATATTATAAAAAAGATGTTGACATTCTGGAAAGAGTGCAGAAAAGAGCAACAAAGATGATTAGGGGGCTGGAAGCTAAAACATATGAAGAACTGTTGCAGGAATTGGGTATGTCTAGCCTAGTGAAAAGAAGACTGGGGTAACATGATAGCAGTGTTCCAATATTTGAGGGGCTGCCACAAAGAAGAAGGGGTCAAGCTATTCTCCAAAGCACCTGAGGGCAGGACAAGAAGTAATGGCTGGAAACTAATCAAAGAGAAAAGCAACCTAGAACTAAGAAGAAATTTCCTAACAGTGAGACCAATTAACTAAAGGAACGGCTTAACTTCAGAAGTTGTGGGTGCTCCCATCACTGGAGGCTTTTAAGAAGAGACTATACAGCCACTTGTCTGGAATGGTAGTCTCCTGCTTGAACAGGGGATTGGACTAGAAAATCTCTAAGGTCACTTCCAACTCTGTTATTCTGTTATTCTATTATTCTGTTATTCATCATATTCAGTGAGAAAATGTTTTCTACTCATGGAATTTTGTTTATTTCCTTTATTAACAGTGAAGCATATAATCTTGATTATTTTCAGATTATTTTTTATAACATCTCTGCTGTTGTAAAAAGACCCATCAAAAAGTACCATCCTGACTGTTCATGTTCATGGCTACAAGAAATAGCTTACTATACTCTTGAGATTTTGTACTCAGTGAAATATATTCTGCATTCAGTGAAGTCTATGTTAACCTCAATGAAATAACCTCTGTGTTTTAGATACAGTATAAACTATGATCTTATTTAAAATGCAGTGGAATTAAGGAAAAGGTCCCGCATGTCTCCATCGTAGTGTGCAACAAATATATATTTGTATCTTGGGAACAATTAAGCTCACTGAAATGAATAGAAGTTAAACCAGTCAGGATGATAAAAAACTGTGAAATAGTACTATGCTAGTTGCTTCCTGTGGCTGTAATAATGAGCTATTTCAGACACCGATTTAGTTTCAAGTAACTTTTACTTAAATATGCACCATAGCCATATTCCAGTATAATTTGTCATGCTAATATGTAGATTACCTATTTTGCCAGGAATTTGAACCACAATGAATATATTGCCTTATTAAATAATATTAAGTAAAAGGAAGATCATATAGAGTCATCCAAAATGGGTCCAAATCTAGCTGCTAGGCAAATGTATGGTTCTTGATGCTTTAAATTCTGTCTAGTACTAGAATTGGAAGACATCAGGCGGTGCTTCTCGGACAACAATCCCTGAAAATGTAAGACAGAATTTTATAATACAATGGCTAGTAATTGTTACACAAAATTGTTACACAAAACTCAGAGGCATAGTTCTTCCACCTTCTCAATAAAAAATGGCATCTTCCACAATAAGGTGCAGAAGGTGCAAGAGAAAGAAAATCAGAATCTAATGACCTGGAGTTGCCTACAAATATGTTCTCCGTTTGAAAGCAAAATTATTTGCCACAATTCTTCTATTATCACTTCAAACTTTTTTCCAATAAATCTATAATTAGAAAAAAATATTTTTTCTAATAAATAATTGGGTGATTTCAGTTTCTATTTCAGTTATTTCAAGATTTTTTTTTATCTTTCCATTTAATCGATTTCTGCAAAACTATCAAGAGGTGGGTAACAGAGCAACCTTCACAAAACAAAGCAAGATTTAACCAGTTACTGTCTATGTAGGAAGCCCTTGGAAACAGTATAAATATCCCCAAGAGGTTAAAATAGTTAAATAAAGCAAAATGCTGGAAAAACGTTTAATCTAAATTATTAAATATAATTTAATATAAATTCACAGGCTTTCAGCTGATTGTTCAAGTGTTCTTGGATTAAACAGGAAGACTTCTGAAAGTTTCTCGCCCTCCTCTCATTCAGCCTTATTCCATGTTCGTCTGAAACATTCCATCAGTCCTCAGCTATTGCTAACAATTTCCTTATAATTATCTAAGGGCTGATCTGCACTGCAACAGAAAAGTGCTGTGATCCAGCGTGTCAAGTGACATAAGTATGTCGGTTTGGAGAGTTGCTGACTGCACTTCCAAATCCTATCCTGCCTTGGCCATAAAGAAGAACAGGTTCTGTCTACATAAGAAGTGGCAGGGTAGGAAAAGAAGAAGTGCTCAAAGTCCAAAGGTAGATTGGGAAAGAGCAGATCTGCCACTCTTCTACTATTAGATCTCCATCCAATGATCAGTCTATTGGATTGATGAAGTGGCTGTAAAAGAGACATTCTCCTGAACATCTATGACAAGAGGACACAAGTGAATTATACCCTTTGTTCTGCCACCTATTTCAAGACCTGAGTTTGTTTCTCTTCTACCTAGAATCAGCGGTCTATAGAAAAACAAATCAGCACTTATCGCTACATTTAAATTATTTAGGTGAGTGTATATTTGAGGTGACTTGAATGGAGACTGTAGGCATCTTTGAGGTTGCTTGAGTGACAGGTTTCTGGTCAGATTTGGTCTGCATTTGTAACCAGTCATTTTGAGTTTTTCCATACACAGGTCTACTTGTTTTTTGAAAGGGGAAGAATGATAAACCATTTACCATTCTATTGGCAAACCTCTGTCCAAAAATACCTTGGTTGACAGCTGGTTGGAAAGAGAAGTGTGGGTGATGCTTCAGCAGTCCTACAAGCCATCAGCCTATTAGCTGAAAAAAGATTTAACAGTATTGCAAAAGATGAGCAGAAGTATTTACTATCCTTCCTGCCACTTGGGTTGGAAAGAGAAAACACCAGAATTCTTGTCAAATCAGCCCCAGTTCCTAACTATTCCAAATGAGTAAATGTTACATAAAAATGTTGGCAACAAGCAGCCACAGCAGCATCCAAAAATACCATATGAAATATGCAGAACAGTGTTACAATACAGGTAGTCCTTAATTTATGACAGTAATTGAGAAATTACAATCATAAGTCATGCCAGTCATTAAGTTGATCATGTGACTAAACCCAAATTTACACCATTGTTTGAGATGGTCATTAAGCAAATGTCACAATCATTAAATGAACCCACTGTCCTCAATGGATGATTTTTCCTGGAAACTGGATTTTTAGAATTTTAAAAAAGCAAAAACTGAGGGAACAAAATTGCAATATTGGTATGTTTGTTTCATGTACAGTGATTAATATCTCTAATATCAATTTTAGGCTTAGATAAAGTATTTGTATATGTAGTTTTGTTATAATTAGGTATCTATGGCAACAAATTTGTCTTGCCTGGCTAAATAATATTTTAATATTTAAATAATTTTTAAAAAGAAAAGATGTAATGGATATTTTAACTTTTTGAGTAAGATGCTGCTGACTCAATTGTATTAATTATCAAAAAAGTATACTTTTTATATGTTACTTTATATTTCCATGTTGCATGAAACACATCAAGCTTCAAACATATTATTTAAAGGAAGGTTAAGTATTAGAGGTAAAACACAACACTAGATTTTTACTTGGTTATAGATGCACCTATGATATAATATTGTTGCAGAATGACAGCTAAGATTTTAAAACTGCTGTTTTTAAAATAAAAACCTAGAATATATTGTAGATAATGTATTTGTAATAGGGAATAAAACAAAAAAGTGTCTAGATATTTGTCTAGACTCTAGAGAAAGAGAAGAAGTAATTATTTGTACAAAGACACATAGGTCAACTTCTTGGTGTTCTCTGAACTTGTTTCTCTTCCTGTGGACATTGCATTACCAGACTAGGTTACATCATCAGTGCATGAGAGAATGTAATATGTTGGTTATTTATATGTAGTGGTTTCTTCTGGGAAGAAACAATGCTCCAATTAAGGTTGGTAGAACAATTCTGTGGCAATGATTATTTAGCTACCACATTTACATCCTTTACATACAAAATCTTACTGTTCTGGGGAACTAAGGAAAAACTATAAATGTATAAAATGAAAAAAAAACCTTGCCATTTAAAATCAGTTGTTTTAAGTAAAGGGGTAAATAGGTGTCACTCAATAGGAACTATCTTCTTCCTTGCTTAATGCTTTTCTCTAAATATAAACTGAATATTTCTATCTTTAGACTAAAATGACAATGCAGCTTTTAAAGTTTTAAAAAATAGTCACTCTTAAATAGTAGGAAAACAATAACAAAGAGCTGATGTAAATAATTGGCATTAAGAATCAACTCAATGTTACTTTGTTATGAAAGTAAAATATCTAGTACCCAGTTCCATCAATCTTTTGCTGCTGACACATCTACACTTATGAATTGTCTACATCACACCTCTTTTCTTGGTAAACATATAAAAAAATATCCTTCAGAAATGTTACATTTTTATTCAAGCACAGAGGTTTGTTCTTAGTATTTGGACAGAAAGAGATAAAGTTTTTTTTATTGTATTCAATTTCTAAGAATAACTATATAGATAACTATAACATTATATGTCTACAAAAGATGTGGTTATTGAATATATAACCAGCCCATTTGCAGACAGATGAACTTTCAATCACACATTATAGCAATACTATATTAAATCTCATGTTGTTGCAGTATTTAATTGGATCGAAGTTATTTTAGTTTAGTTTGTATGTTTCTCTGTATTTTATAAATATTGGGAGACAATCTGAAAACTTCAGCTGTCGAGTGAAATATGAATGTGCTAAGTTCCTATTTTTGTTTTCTAATTGTTATTAACTACATAATTATTTAAGAATAATATAAAAATTAGTAAAAGAAATTACATTTATTCTATGCTAAAGTAATTGCAGTATAAGCATTCCTCCCGTTCTTGTTCCCAATGAACATATAACTGCAGTTTGCAGACTGACTTACGTTCCAAGAGCAGGTGCAGTATTCTACAAAAGAAAGCACAAATTTCCACATATTTATTTATTCTAGAATGGCCCTATGTCCTACCTGGCAGTCTTCTGTTTGAAAAACTGTGTAGTCTAGGTCCACTTTGTTAAAGATAAGTACCCTAAAGAATAGGTGCAAAGGCATTAATTAGGTAGCTAAGCAACCTGACACCTTTGCAAAAAAAGGAGTCACACACAAAAATAATCTACTCCCAATCTTGACTCAGAAATTTGAATCTCCCTTTTGGCACGGTTTTCTTCAGCATTCAAATATCGTTTGGAATATAGCTAAAGCTTGGGGAAAGTTTTCATGAAAACTATCAGTTCTGAGGAAGTGTACATAAAAATAAATAGCACAAAAATCAGTTGAAATTGATTTTTACAAATTGATTTCTCTTCTCTTCTTCCATAGCTGATGGACTGATGGACACTTCAAAGATGACAAAAATCTTCCATTTTTTGTCACTCTGCAGAACATCCAAATCTCTTCTTTATTCTGAATTGTAAAAGATTTTTCACAGATAAAATTTCATTTATAGTTTCTGATTTCAGTCAAGGTATATAATTATTTTCAAAATCTGTGTTTGAATCTGACATTTCCAATGAGGATGTGGTGAAAGGGGGGGGGAGCCCCTCTAGGGATGAGTAAAGAGACATTCCAGTTTAGAGTTTGTTCTGGAGGAGGAAACATCTGAGGTCAAATCCTTATGTCTATACCTGACATTTCCCATGGGAAAGCAGAGAGTCTGGCAAGGTTTTTGTAATATAAGTAATCAACGATAAAATTCTATTCATGAGTGGTTCTGATTGCTTGTCACTAAGATGTGTTTTCATTCAGTTTCTTAAATCTCCCTATGTACTTAAAAATCAAATATATCAATATTCTACCAGGATATCAGGTAAAATGTTGATGTCAACTTAATTTTAAATCCCGATGACTATATGCAGAATTTTCTTGGCAAGAATACGGAAATGATCTAGCACAGTGGTGGCAAACCTATGGCACGCGTGCCAGAGGCGGCACTCAGAGCCCTCTCTGTGGGCACGTGCGCCGTTGCCCCAGCAGAGTTCACCAGAGAAGCGAGCACGTGGCGTTTGGAAGCGACAGGGCAGGAAGTGAGTGAGCAAGCGGCGTTGGCCAGCCGGGGATGCCCCGGAGATGGCGAGGGACTGGCCCCGGCCACACTCACCCAGTCTGCCGTGACCACTGCAGCCACGCCCACCCAGTGGGCCACACCCCCCCGCCCTCTGAGGGCACCACAATGCTGATGCAGCCTTGGCACTTTGCGATAAATAAGTGGGTTTTGGGTTGCAGTTTTGGCACTCGGTCTCTAAAAGGTTCGCCATCACTGATCTAGCACTCCTTTACTTGGGAATATTATTTTCAATTTCTCATTCTACAGAACAGTCCTGAAATTTTCTAGTTGTTTCTAATTCAAGTACTAATTTGAACTTAGATGTGACAAAGTAGAAACTGGGACAGTGGGAAATAATAAAAATAACTACTTTCCTATCTCATTCTTACAACACTGATTCATCCGGGATCAAATATCCACATTTATTTCTTAATACCATCTTTTATCAATTGTTGTCTGATTACATATAAATCCAATCTGCAAAGCCAATCTATCTTCCCCTAAAATTGTCCAGATTAAATTATTTGCCAGTTAAGTGTGATAAATCCATTCCACAATCACCTTAAATCCACCTAAAGAAGATTAATTTATCACTTATCCACTCAGTTTTCTGCAGTGATATAAGAATGCAGGTTTGAACTTCAGGGAGGTGTATGGAGTCAACTCAGTTAGTTGTAAGTCTGTAAGGTCCATTGAATCTACTGCTTTCAAATCACATTCCATTTGTGGGTTTATCTACAGTTACTTGTCTCTGAATATTTTCACTGAAGCCTTTATCAATTCATCAAACTTTTTTTAAAAAGCTTTCAGCTAGGAATTACATGATACCAAACAGTCTATTTTTAAGAGTCAGCTTCATTCCCTTGTCTGTAATCTGATTATGTTGTTGCTTTATGTAGTAGATACGAGAGTTCTTCAAAGCAAAATAAGAAAATGGAGAGAGGAACAGAAAAGACATTTTCTGGATATTTGAATCCAAAATTAAAAGAAAGATTGAAAAAAATAAGTTCCAAACTTTTTCAGATTGATAAAATACAAAATCCCTGTAGTGAATGTCTAAGAAAAGTGAAAATAAAGTAAAAGCACTTTCACCATCCAGGAACACACTGTGATTTCCCTTACAGAAAAATCAAATGAAAACAGCGAAACAAATCAAAGGAAAAAAGCAAAAAGAGCAGATAGAATCCGGCAGGGGGATAGAAATAAATCAGCATTCAACTAGCAGTTAACTTTTAAAGATTTTTTTAAAAAAACAAAGCAAAACAAAGACTTCAAAAAACGAAGTTAAAACCCAGGCTTGCTTATGAGAATTGTCTGCTGAGAGGAAAAGATGGCTAAAAGACCAGGGACATTCCACTGCTCCCACTGGGAACTGCAATCTTCAAGATTCCCTCCTTTGGGTGGGTCTACAGCAGCAAAATCAAGATTGTCAGCGGGAGAGAAAAATCTTCCAACTAATCAGCAGCCATCTTGGGGACGCAAATCACAACCTCTCCTTTTGCAATGAGAAAGTTTGTATGGAAAGTTTTTTTTTCTTTAATCTATCAGCTATGCCAAATTATTTCCTTTACATAAATTATTTATGTTTTTTGCCTTAAAATTTAAATTCAAACTTTTTCCTGTAATACAATTACTGTATGGATCTAATATTTTTGATACTAGTACTACACACTCAAATTCAATTTAAAGAATGATCTGAAATTCAAGACCTTCTGACTGGATTCACATAACTTGCTATACTATTTGTTTTTGGTTTATTGTATAATCCAGTATTGGCTAGTTTCATACAATGTACTAAACCATAAATGTGTTTGATGTATCCCAATGGATTTGTATAATATGCTACACCAAAATCAATCAAACTATGTTATGATTTAACTCATGCAATATATGAACAGGTTCTCTAAATCACTACTTCAGTAAATTATAGAAAAGTATTTTAAGTAAGGTTGTTGTCTTGTATCTTATTGCTTGTTTATAATTTCTACTGAAATCCATAAAATGATAACTAGCAGGAAGCTTGCAAAACTGCATTGTTTCAAATTTCCATAGAAAAGCCCAACTGCTGCACTCTTCTTGAAAAATATACTCAAGTTACCATTGTGATTCTATTCCTGACAATTTACTGGATGTTCCTTTGCTTTATATCAGGAGTCCTCAAACTACGGCCCATGGGCCGCATGTGGCCTGCCCTGCCTTTTTATCCGGCCCGCATCAACCTCCCGGGCAAGCCGTCCAATCGTGAGGAGAGAGTGGGTACATGGTGGCGAGAGCCCCAGCCAATGGCGGGACGTTAAGTTGGTGGGAGGAGATGTTTGTTTTCCAGTTTCTCCCTCGCGCGTCCAAGTGCACGCTCATGTTTTGGCCACCCCCCCTTCCTCTCCTCCTCTCGCTTCTTCGTGTTTTTACCTCATGGCCGGGCTGAAAGGTTTAGGCCTCACTTGCAGCCTCGGCCTCATTTAGGGCAGCCAAGCCGGGCGATGATGATGCCACTGCTGCTGCTTCTTCTGAGGCGTCCCTCAGCCCCAGCCCCAGCCTCCGCCATTGCTGCCGCCACCTCCATGCCGGCCAAGAGGAAACT
This sequence comes from Azemiops feae, assembly GCA_023970755.1. Classification (NCBI taxonomy): domain Eukaryota; kingdom Metazoa; phylum Chordata; class Lepidosauria; order Squamata; family Viperidae; genus Azemiops; species Azemiops feae. Next base: position 1,444,123 of record JALGBA010000021.1, on the reverse strand, counting down.
GGTGCCGCTGGCCCTCAACAACCCCCAACATTGCAGAGGGACCCAGCCACACCGGCAAGGGCGACGGCTCTGAGTGGGCTTTACCCCCGTGAGGGTCGGAGTAGGGCTGCTGGAGTGGGGCACCGGTTATGGGTCTGAGGGGAGTGGGCGAAGGGCGAGATATTTGTGAGGCGCAGCTGGGGTGAGCGAGAAAAAAGGAGGAGAATTTGCTCCTGGAAGGTTATTTCGGGGTTGCGAGGGGTTGTGTGGAGTTGAGGCGATGAAAGGTCCGGAATGCCAATCAAGTAGAATATTTCTGGCTCAGGGTTAAAATGAAGGGTCCTTGGAGGGGTCTCTGAGGATGGTGGTTTTCTTGCAGACTTTTTCAGGACCTAAAGTGGGATAATAAGTGAACTGATGATGTTACCTAGTTTGGGTCATGAGACGTCTACAAGAAAGCCACCAAGCTCAGAGAGCACCAAGGTCTCCACAGCTGCCCTCCTTCTCCTCTTCTCTTCCTCCATTCCACAAACCCCCTCTCTTCTGGCATTGCTGATGTTACCTAGTTTGGGTCATGAGACATCTGCAAGAAATGCTGAATGGAAATGGTACCTTGCCTTTCTGACAGATGTAACAGAGCTACTCAACAATTTCAATGTGCAACTTCAAGGAAAGGGGAAGCTCATCTGTGATATGCATTCACATGTGAAAGCATTTGAAGTAAAATTGGACATACTCATTAAACAAGTGAGGGAGGAAAACTTCTGCCATCGTCCCACAATGCAAAAACTATTTGCGGAAAAACCAGCAGTTGCATTCCCAAACAAAACATGTGTGGATTCACTGGAAATGTATATTTTCTTCACTTAAAAACTCATTCAAATAATTAACCAATTCATTTTTCTTTTTTCTTTTTTTCATTTTATACTTGATTTTAGATTGTTCTATAATCATTATTTTTTTTCCAAACTATAGTCTGGCCCCCCAACAGTCTGAGGGACAATGAACTGGCCCCATTTAAAAAAGTTTGAGGACCCCTGCTTTATATAAAGGCCTAATCTACACAGACAAGAATGCTGTTGTTTCCGTTAATCTTCCTAAAATAATAGAACATTTCACTAGTAACAATGGCAGAGTGGGGTTCAGCTTTATTCACAATTGAGAAATTTTAGATAAACATGATATAAAAAGAAAATCATATGATAAGTTTCTTCATGGATTTTAGACCCTGTTGTTTGGTCAAAGTAAGTGCAGAATACTTACTAACAGATGAAAGATACACTACTAACTTTTCCTTGAACCCTCCATCTTTGCCCTGCACCTTAACTCTACATTGCTTGTGTCGACTGCTTTTCAAACCTCAACGTCTTATGTTCCTCTTTGTCATCTCAGCAAGGGTACAATTTCAGTGAGTTTTATTGTACATGAGACCATAAGAAGTACAGAAAAGGAAGACACAATCAATTAGAGATTAGAACAAAAACAATATTATAGTACCGCTTTACAAAGCCTTAGTAAGACCACATCTGGAATACTGTGTCCAGTTCTGGTCACACAATATTAAAAAGATATTGAGACTCTGAAAAAGAGTACAGGGAAGAGCAACAAGAATGATTAGGGGACTGGAAACTAAAACATATGAACAATGGTTACAAGAATTGGGTATGTCTACTCAAATGAAAAGAAGGACTAAGGGAGACATATTAGCAGTGTTCCAATATTTGAGGAGCTCCTACAAAGATGAGGGGGTCAAACTATTTTCCGAAGCACCAAAAGGCAAGACGAAAAGCAATGGATGGAAACTAACCAAGGAGAGAAGCAACCTAGAACTAAGAAGAAATTTCCTAATGGTCAGAGCAATCTACCAATGGAATAGCTTGTCTTCAGAAGTTGTGGGTGCTGCATGACAGGAGGCATTCAAAAAGGAGTGAATAATCATTTATCTGAAATGGTATAGGGTCTCCTTCAGGGGGTTGGACTAGAAGACCTCCAAGAACTCTTCCAACTCTATTCTATGTTCAGTATCAACAAAGGTTCAAAATTTTCTGACACATATGACGCAGATCTGCTATGTTTTAAAAAAAACTTTTAAACATACTATATGAAGCTGTTTTTCCAAAGATTGTACAGTACCTCTCTAAAACATGCCTTCGGTAAAGTCACATGAAGTTAATAGTCATAGTCAACTAACTGCAGAGCAGTACATAGTCAATAGATAAATATATTCCAAGATGCTTCTGTACAGCAAGAGTGAGAGCAAAAGAAAATACAGCCTATATTTAGTTGGCTATGCCTCCCAAACAAGTAGTTTTTAAAAACCTGGTAAAGAATAAATTATAATTCAGAGGTACAGTATATTGATTAACTTTTCATCACAATTAAGCATAATTTGAAAAGTATTAAGAGTTTTGATTCTTCCTAACACGCATATATTGTCCATCTCTCTACCAGTAAAATATATAACAGATTAAATTGTACAATGATTGTCTTAGTATTCTTTGAATTAAATAGAATTAGAATGTTCCACTGATCAATTTATCACGCAACATAACTTCCTTAGCTAAGACGCATGATACACCTTCTTCTAAATGACAAAAGTGTAATTCTTCTTTTGTCATTATTTATTGTGTCTTATGGGAAAGTAGCACTGCTGGCCCCTTTAGTTAGCAAGCTGAAAGAGCCTAGTGTGTTCCTTTAATTTTCAAAATACATCATATTTAAGAATCAATGAGGAAACCAAATTATGTTAGCTACTGGATAATGAAGATCATTAATTTCAGCTTGCAAAATATACCAACCATTAAGCAACTGTTCATCGTAAAGGTTTATTAGTGTAATAGTAAAATTACATTCATTAATAGAGGCTGTTACACTGCATCAACTGAATTCCTGGCCTCCCATATAAATCAGAAGATGCATACCTGTTCCAACTTCATGACTCAAAATATTCTCTTCTATAAATATAAGAATTTATAAACAAATAAATGAAGGAATATAGTACATGATCTACAGCTTAAGTCAAAAATTAGATCAAAGATGAAAATGTTCTCTCCTACACAAAGAGATATACAGATAGTCCTCGACCACCATTGAGCCAAAAATTTCCCTTGCTAAGTGAGACAATTGTTAGGTTTTGCCCCATTTTACGACTTTTCTTGCCACAATTGGTAAATGAATTACTGCAGTTGATAGTAATATGGTTAAGCTAAACTAGTTTCCCCTTTGACTTTGCTTGTCAGAATGTCGCGAAAGGTAGTCACTGCAACTGTCATAAATACGAATCATCTGAATTTTGATCACGTGACCATGAGGATGCGTACAACAGTCATAAGTGTGAAAAACGATCATAAGTCATGTTTTTCAATGCCGTTGTAACTTCGAATGGTCATTAAATGAACCATTAAATGACCATTAAATGTTCGAGGATTTCCTGTAATAGGACCAAAAGACGTACACTGATATATAGACACTGATAAAAGTCAACACCAGCCACCAATGCTATTTGTATACCATGACTGGGCTTGAAACTTGACTGAAAAATTAATCCATTTTCTGTAGGATTCTCTGTAACTGAATTGCTTGATAAAGCCAGTGGTGGGATTCAGCCAGTTCGCACCTGTTCGGCAGAACCGGTAGCTAATTTTTTGTTGCCCAGGCCCAGAATGGACTTCCGGAAGCGGCATCCACACAGAGAACCGGTTGTTCACATATTTGAATCCCACCACTAGATAAAGCCCTAGGTGTTCACTCTAGCATGTTCAAATCTCCCAATTCTTTTTTTTTCTTAAGACTACCAAAAGCCTTAAGACTACCAAAATCTCTGAATTTTATATGTGCTTTTACAGGAAGCCAATTGAAAAAAATTGCTCTAGTTTAACATTATTTGAGTGACAGGTCCACTCGCTCCGTCAGTCATCATAAATGGCAGCCTCTGTTTTGTAGCGATTCTGCTTTATTGCGTGGATCAAGATCTGGGCTTACTGTAAAACCTGAGATGAATGTGAATATAGACTACATAAATGTTGCATGCACAGCCCTGTGTGGAATGCAGGTAGAAGTTAGTGCAAGAATTTTGTTTTCATATCATGGACCCTATCAAGAACATTTACTCAATTCTAAAAGATGATTCTGGCAACTTGAATTATTTTCATGACAATATTGAATTATTTTCATGACAATATTTGATGCACAAAGCTGCTTTCCTTAATTCAATATCTGTTTGAGTACATTTCCCATTCTGTAGTTACCATTATCAGGCTTTCTAAATCTAATATTACCAGTCAAGCAAACAAAGAATAAATAATATACTTTCAATTCAGATATTAAAATTAAAACAGAAAAGAAAAAAGATAATTCTTAGGAATCTAAGTATTGAAGCCATATTACATTTGGAGTTGTAATATATTTCATACAAAAAAAAAACCCTCATACTCTGCTGCTACTACCCATTACAAAACTATTTATAGTGGCTGTTGTTTATTAGGCATAGATGGCAAAAGTCAATTCCAATAAGAGTAAAGACATAAGACAAACTAATGATGTACAGCCATATCCACTAAATAACCTATGGCAACTTTAAGAAAAATTATGGATTTACAGAAAGATAGTAAAGGGTAAGATAAAACAGTTATCTGCTTTACCTGAGCTTACAAGGCCAATTTACAGAATAGCATATTAATACTTTTCTATCTTTAAAATATCCAGCAGTTTAGCCAGCTTCTCTCAGCTAAACACTATCCATGGATAATTATCACTAAGTAACATATTTTCTAACTTGCTTTTTAAATAGTCCAACATAGAAATCATCATTCAGTCTCTTGACACCGAATTAAATTACTTTAAGGATCATTAAAACTTGAAATTATTGATAAAGTATTCTACAAGACTCCAATTATTTATCAAAATGATAACATTTATAAATACATGGAATGGGATTGCTTTCAAACGTACTACTTGTTTTACATTTTACAGAATCTCTTCTCTGTTTATCAGTTTAGAAACAGCACTACTGATGAATAAACTGGGAATTTTATATTATGTGTCAAAAGCACAAAGCATTTGAAAAACTCTGCCAAGAAAAGCTGAGTTTTAGTATTTCACAAGTATGTATCTGCTTGGCAGGCATTGATGGAAAGAGGGCATTCTCCTCCAATTAGTTTCTGAAGACAAGAAAAGGATCTATAGATAGAGCTACCCTGCCAGAAAACAGCAGGCTTGGTTACAGCTGCTGTTCATTTTGTCATTTCCAATCATAGAATCAAAAGAGTCATCAATAGCGCTAAAAGAATTTTTTGATCTTATGGTTCCTTTTAGAATATACATGATTTCTTTAGCCTGTAGGCAATTACAGGAAAGTGACACAACTGAGAATGTTCGCAGCTACAACTTTAGTTCAGAGCAGAAATAACTAAGAATGATTACTTTAAAGAATTCTACAAGAACATAATAAACTGGTGACTAGAATTTTAAAAATGGATCTGTCATTCACAAAGCAGTCAAATATTGTGGCATTTTACAATATGCATGTTACAATTTAACTTATCACCAATAAATTCAGAAGGAACACCACTAGAAAAAGTTGAAAGGATCACGCACCTCGGTTCTAATTTACATGAAAGCTGGGACATGACCGCTGAAGTAAAGACAAGGATAGAGAAAGCTCGAACAGCATTCTTCAAAATGAAAAAGGTCTTCTGCAGTCATGACATAAGCCTAAGACTGAAAATCAGGCTTGTCAGATGCTATATTTTTTCTATCCTGCTCTATGGAGTAGAGAGTTGGTTTCTGACAGAAGGCCACCTGAAGAGACTAGAAGCATTTGAAATGTGGATTTACAGGCGGCTGTTACGTATAAGCTGGGTTGACAAAATCAGAAATGAGGAGGTGATAAGCCGCCTGGGAAAGCCAAGGGAAATCATCAAAACAATTAAAAACAAAAGTTAGAATATTTTGGACATGTGATGCGACACCCAGAAAAATACGGCATACTCCATTTAATCCTCCAAGGAAAGATGGAAGGCAAACGAGGTCCAGGCAGAAGAAGAACATCATGGCTTCAAAATCTAAGGGACTGGTTTGGACAAAACTAAGCAGCACTTTTTCACGCGGCTGCTGATAAAAACAGGATCGCCAACATTGATTGCCAACGTCCGATAACGGATATGGCAGAAGAAGAAGAAAGAATGTTACAATTTGCATGTTACAACAACAGCAAACAATATATTGCCCTGGGAGCTATAAAAGAGATACTGGAGCAGTGCATGTTTTAAAATCCCTACTCAAAACTCAGAGAATCTTCTTCCATCAGAGGCCATTTGGAATCATAAAGAAACCCCTTTGGAATCTACATTGGGGAAGACAGCTGATGGGGGGATATTTTTTAAAAAAATTACCTCCATTAGCCTAGAAACCATTCTAGAGTGAAAAAAGTAACACTCAGAGTTGCTTAGGGTAGCAGCTTAACAAAAACATTTTCCTTTTATTCAATGTTGTCCAGAAAAACACAGTTTTACTTGTCTACAAATAAACACTTATATGGAAGAATTTTTTTAAAAATCCCAGATTTTAAATGCATTATCTTCTCTCCCTCCAAGCTGGCATCTTCTAGATTTTCTAAAGTCCAAGCCTCAAAAGTCTAAAGCAGCATAAAGAATGGAATGTCCATTGATCTGGGGGTTAATTGTATTTTATTGTATAGTAAACATTTATAGTTGTATATTTCTGCTGATTATTTTATTGCCATCTCATAGTATTACTTCTCTTTCGTTTATCATGGCAATGGTGTTTTATTTGTTGACCTGATCAACATACTGGAAGGGAAATCATAAAGTCAATGAAATTTTGTGTTTCTAGCAGTGTCTCCTTAGAGCAGGGCTTTTCAACCCATGGTACACGTACCACCAGTGGTACGCGAGCACATGGCTGGTGGTACACGTAGGACGGGTTGAAAAAAAATGGGTCCTACTGAGAGCCCAGGATCAAAGCGCGCAGCTCCAGCTGATTGGCGGCGGCCTTGGGGGTAGCAGGCAGCCTCACGCAGTCTTCAGGGGAGATTCTGCTGGAGCTGCGTGACGCATTGCCTGCCCCCCCCCGCCCCCGCCCAGATGCCCTCACCTCCCCCAAGCGTTTTTTTTTCTCACCTGCTTTCAGCAGCATTCCCTTTCTCCTGTCCTTCTCGGCCTTCGTCATGTGTTTGTGAGACAAAAAAAAAAACCTTCCATGAGACTTTCTAACTTCTCGCGAGAAGTTAGAAAGTCTCATGGAAGTTTTTTTTCTTTTTTACCCCAAACACATGGCGAAGGCAGAGAAGCAAATGGAGGGAGTGCAGCTGAAAACAGGTGAGTAAAAAAATGCTTGGGGGAGGTGAGGGCATCTGGGCGGGGGCAGGGGTGCCAACCTTACCCTGCATGGTGGCAGGAGGGTTAATGGCGGGTGCAGGGGGGCCAGGAGGAGCTGCGCAAAGCAGGCAGAGGGGAGGGCGCCGGCAAGCGAGCGAGCTGGGCAGGGGCGCGGAACCGGCATTCCTGAGCACACGCCAATTCGCGCCTCTGCCCATCTGGCTTGCTGGCCGGAGTGAAGGGGAAGCATCTGAGCACCAGGCGGCTTCCGAGCGCCCCGTGCGGCTTCCTAGCGCCCCGTGCGGCGGGCGGCTTCCGAGTGCCCCGGGCGGCTTCTGGTGCCGGGTGGCTTCTGAGCGCCGAGCACAGGCGACTTCTGAGCGCTGGGCGGCTGCTGAGCGCTGGTGGCTCAGCTGTAGCTGCACACAACGAGCCTGGCGCATTCTCACCACACAGAGCGACTGGCAAGGTGAACCAGCGACATCCTGGCCCTGCCTGTGCACGCGCAGAGGCTGAGGCGCATGCGCTCTCCTCTGCCTCTGCGCACGCACAAGCAGGACCGTGATGTCGCTGGTTCACCTCACCGGCCGCTCCATGTGGTGAGAATGCACCGCTGCCTGCCAAAACCAGGCTGGGATCTGGACGTTGTAGCGCAGGACAATGGAAGGGAGGGAGGGAAGGAAGGAAGGGACAAAGAGGGAGGGAAGGAAGGAAGAAAGGAAGGAAGGAAGGAAGGAAGGAAAGGAAGGAAGGAAGGAAGAAGAAGGAAGGAAGGAAGGAAGGAAGGAAGGAAGGAAGGAAGGAAAGGACAATGAGAGGGAGGGAGGGACAATGGAAGGGAGGGAGGAAAGGAGGAAGGGACAAAGAGGGAAGGAAGGAAGGAAGGAAGGAAAGAAGGAAGGAAGGAAGGAAGGAAGGAAGGAAGGAAGGAAGGAAGGAAGGAACAATTAGAGGGAGGGAGGGAAGGAGGAAGGGACAAAGAGGGAGGGAAGGAAAGGAAGGAAGGGACAATGGGAGAGAGGAACATAAGGAAGGCACCCACCCCAGTCCCATCGCCCTCCACCAGAGACCCACGGATTCCCCCCCACAGGCACCCCGCAACCTGAGTGATGAGCTGGCCACGCCCCCCCGGCCATTGATCACGTGACCCTGGGACACTGTGAATGTCATAAGTATGAATCAGTTGCCAAGCATCCGAATGTAAATCACATGACCCTGGGGATGCTGCAACAGTCATAAGTGTGAAAAATGGTCATAAGTCACTTTTTTAGTGCCGTTGTAACTTCAAACAGTCACTAAGCGAATTGTTGTAAGTCGAGGACTACCTGTACTTTCATTTTTTTCCCTTTTTGGGGGGGGGTCAAGTTTTTGACACCTTGCTGGGCGACTGGTGGTACTCGGATATTGCCTTATCCTAAGAGTGGTACAATGGGTGAAAAGGTTGAAAAGCCCTGCCCTAGAGAAGCTTTCTTTAAACGTAAAACCACTCTTACAATAATGCCATACTTGTTCAGTTTTGCTGAACAATTGGCAATAGAAGTTTCATATAAAACAAAGTTTGGGCTTTTGGGCCAACATAAATATTGGGTTTGTGGGAGTGGAGAGTCATGGGGAAAGTGATAAACATTTCCACAGGCTATTAAGCTTCATAGTTAGCATGGTCCTGTAGAAGAGAGAAGGATTCCCAAAACAATTGTGAAAAAAGAGTGTTGGGGGGAGTGGCTTTAAGAAACCCATGTGAACATGGTTGGTATCAACATTACATGATCTGTCTTTTCCAAACTTTCTATCACTTACTTACAACAACAAATAGGAATTCACTCAGTTTATAAATCAAAAGGTAAGCAATATCTGATTAAGACTATAGACGTGAGATGAGCAGTTAGAAGACATTGTTAAGATAGGGGGGGTACTTGTAATAATCGTGTTAACCATAAAGGACGATCTGTATAATGATTTTTTTTGTCTGCTAGTGGGTTGTAAATTGTTCCTCAAGCATGATTTAAGCATATGAAAGACTTTATTAGAATATTGCTTATTGTTAAAAAAAAAAAAAGTTGGAAAGAAAAAAGGGGTTCAATGAGCAGGATACTAAAAAAAAGTTCAGAACTAATTGTCCAGGCAGTCTCCAAGAATCAAATATAATTGAATGAAAGAAAAAAAAAGAAGTTACATGGGATTTTTACTCCATAGCAGCCATATGCCTAAGTATCTGAAGATGAAGCATTTAACCCTTTCAATTAAAGATTTTTGCCCATCTGAAATTTCATTTGATGGTTTTCTATTCAAACATGTGTGGCATGCATGATGATTAAGAGCGAAGCATTCAGAGAGGACAATTTTAAGCAGACAAATTACTATCAAGTGAAATAGTTACAGTAAATAGTTCTACTTTTCTACTGTTAATTGAATTATAATTTTGTATGCTTTCTATGAGTTTGCATACATTATATTAAGTCATACTGGCAGTTGGTGGGTTCAGACATGTGAAGTCGAAAATAAACATTGGGATTTATAAACTATGATTTATGGATTACTGTGGGGCACAAATTCAGTCAACGGTACTTATTCATGAACAAGCGATTTAGCATACTATCAGTACGCTAACTATGATGGTATACTAAGTGATGATACCTGGAGGCTCTTTGCCAGCTGACATAGTTAAATATTAAAATCTAATCTAGATCATTATTAATCCTGTGTGAAGCTTAGATTTGCTTTGTTTTATTCCCCAAAAACTCCATATTGTTTCTTATCATGTCCATATTTATAAATGGTGAAAGAAACGTCTGTATACATGCCGTGCTTAAACAGAAATCTCATTTGCTTTTGTGAAAGATGCAGAATTCTAAGAAAAAAAGAATGTTGCAGCTTTTTCATAACATTCTTCAGCTCTTGAGAAAGTTGGGAGACTTCCAAGCTTTGCAAGTGTCAAAGGACACCCTGAGGGACAATCAGGTACACAAAGCAAAAAATCCTGATAACCACTGTTACCGAAGAAGCAAAAGGACCACTTTGCACAGTCCCTCAACATATATCCCATAATGTTTTAGCTTTAAAGCAGGGATCTGCAACCTTGACAACTTTAAGACTTGTGGACTTCAGCTCCCAGAATTCCTCAGCCAGCTATGGGAGCTGAAGTCCACAAGTAAAGTTGCCAAGTTTGCAGACCCCTGCTTTAAAGAGATGCCTTGCTCCAACTTTTCTCAAGAAAGCAACACTCCTTAGAAGTTTGTGCAGCCCTACAAAATATATTCTTTAAATCCTATATTTTCCTCTATTTCTCTGTAAGACAAGTTTATGACAGAGCATTAAATCACTTCCATACAAGTGAAAATAAGCATTCAAATGGGTTTTACACAGTATTCTTTGGAATGAACTTGTTTTAGTGGAGATAATATTAATTATTCACCTAGGAAACCCAATGCCAATCTAATAAGTAAACCAGGAGAAGTTACAACACATCTTAAATAAGTTAAGGTTATGAATAATTATTACTGAACTGCTCTCAATTCTCTTCTATTGTGTTATAAATCACTTTTGGAAAGCTGAGTCAATGAGCCAGAAGTCGGGGTCATTATGTGATACATAAATCAATCTTGTCAGTTAACTCCTGAGTTAAGCCTTTAAATACTGCTTTTCACATTAGAAGTACTCCTCAAAGGCTTTCCCTTTATTTTAAAAAAGCATACTTGAAATGCAATTTACCACTATGTAAGAAAACCTAAATAATCACTGCACTTGAATAAAGTTAAACTGCATATGCAGGATACAACAGGAAAAAAATAACAGCTATTAGAAGCAGAATTTAAATCATTTCAAAATAACTCTTTTAAGTTAGTGCAGTCTCCCCCACTGGAGGCACCCCAAAAAATTTACATTGCTAAGATCATTATGTGCAACCAGAAAAAGGGCCAAGAGTTGAAGCAGAACAGAACACACCTGCAAGCCACAAAGTGGTAGAAAGGCTGAATTAGTCACACTGACATCACCACTTCTTATTGTTCCAGAGCTCAATCATATTTTCCTACTTAATCTTTTTTTAAATACAAGATTTGCAATAAATCCAGATCAGAATAAGACTCTATTTTTTTTCTGATGTGCGCTCAATGACTTTAACAGCTGCATGATAATGAGAAATTAAACAAGTATAATTGATTATTTTCCATCCATCTGAAAATTTCAAACTATACCTGTTGAATTTGTATGGGCCAAACTGTAGTGACAATAGGTGCACACCACTGGACGGATCAAAAAACAAAGGTTAGGGACAGATCATCGAAGAGGAAACCTAGTCACTTAGAATTGACACCAACTTGATAGCACATAATCAAACAATCAATTTGTTATAGGTTAATATAATAATAAAATACTCTGGTACATTTGTTTATACAATTGATAGATTGGAGCTTTTATCAGAAGATGTTAATATCATTAGAATAAATGTTTACCCATTTATTGACCTAATGCATTTCCAAGACAGTTCTTCTAACTGTACTGAATGTCACAGAAGGTTATAAAAATATTTATAGAATATCATATTAGCCATTCCAAACCACATTTACGCCCTACTGACATTAGCTGGGTTTAATTTCAAGTAAAAAGTATAGTACGTACCACAGCTTTAATAGTTTTAATTCCAGTTAAATAATCTAAGCAGGTAAAGGAATTATTTAACAAAAGTTGGAAGACGATTCCTCCAGTGCTTTTTTTAAAAATGTTAAAAAATCAAATATCTCCAAGATTATCTATTATAAGGATGATATTAGCAATCATCATGAAAGAAATATGATTTCACACATATTTAGAAGCAAAACAGCCTAGCACCTGGATGAATACATAATTCTCGTGACATAATGCAAAAAAAAAAAACCCCACCCTAAAGTAATTATTACATATATGGTGAAACATCAGGTTCATTCTAATTCTCCACTATAACATCCAACAATTGTAAATTAGACAGTGTTTGATTTCAGACTTTACCCTTATTCACAACTAAAACTTTTGAATAGGATTAGCTCACCATTTATATGCTATTAAAGTCTATATACACACCAATCTTTCTTTGGCCAATGGGTCTTGGTCTTCCATAGAATAACATCAGCTCAGAATAAACAGCATGGAAAGTATCTTAACTGAGTTTTCATATTATGTTTACTCACTATGTTCAGCTTTGGTTGTTGCCCAGACATTGATAAAACTATTGAAGGAATTTGCTATCTTAACCATATCATTTCTTTTCATGAGTAAGAATGCTTAGTGCCAGGGTATTAGCATCTTAAGAAGTACAAACAATTATTTTTGAATTATCTGTAGAAATATGGTAGATCAGTATTTGCTAACATCTGTAATTTATGAACAACAGTATTATTTTTTTAAGAGAGAGTGATGGATTAAAATCCCATTTTGATACTTTTGTCTGGATAGAAATAAGTGCAAACTATCACAAAATTTGTGATGACTGAGGTAACAATCAACGCACTCAAATATTACTCAAACAGGAAATTACATGACAAAATCCATTTGAACATCTTTTAAAAAATAGATAAAGGAAAACACTGATAATAAACACCAATCTACTAATTTGGTCCTCAGAAGCACTTTCCAACGAATTCACTGTCTCCTGGTAGCAAGCAGAAAATCAAAGTGACAGTCCTAGAAATTAATGAGTAAAGGACATGCTCTGTAGCAGATCAGGTTTCCAATTAATATTTCACATTCTGCAACTAAACAACTAAAAAAAAATGGCTAGAAAAATTATTTCTACAAAATGCGCACCATTTTCCATGACTCTAAACTTGAGATGCCATGCTATTGCCTAGATTTATCCTCATCACATGAACCAAGCAGATCCCTTTTCTCATATTTTCTTTCATCGAATAATATCTTCCACTATTTTTGTAGCTACCAGGATTTGTCAAAAGCCAACACAAACTTCTCTCAGTTGAACTTTCCCCAAAACAAAGATTCTGGATTGATGCTATCTTGAGCTCCGGACATCCTATGGAGCAGAAAGCAAAGTGCTGGCTGGAGGATTCAGAAACATCAAATGAAAAACCAAGGGAGTCCAGTATGGAGATGTTCAAGAAATGTGATAAAACTCTCTTAAGAAAATATTAGTGTCTCAAGGACAGAAATTACCAGCAGTGTGCACTAGGATATGGAATCTGTACATCTTCAAGCTATTCAACGAAAAAGTACATTAATCATTTTTGTGAATGCATCATTATTATTCATAGTAAATATAAATAATACAAGCAACAAATTTCTTCCCCAAGTACATCTTTGAAAAAACTATAAAGACAATTATAGGGCTTTGGGCAGGTACTTTTAAAAGATAAAAATAGAAACATCAATTATTTCCAAAAAACTATTTTCTAAACAACACAGGGCATACAATGCAGTCAGAATAAATAAAGTGTTACTTCAGTCAGAATAAACTGTTACTACAATAAATATTATCTTCTTCCTAGGATGTATTCAGTCTGAGGCTACATCCAATGCAAACATCTATGGGCATAAATTTCAATGAACTAATTCCAATTAAACATGTATAGCTCAGGCTGCACAAGTTAAATTATGGCTTCAATATAAACCTTCAAGCAAGAATTTCAATGGTTCAAAACCCATTAATTTAATTCCAGTTTTAATCTAATATAAAGAAAAATGGAAAAACACTTTTTCTTTTCAGTAGCTGCATTGTTCTAAACACTTTTAAAATATACAATACAGTGTACTTAATATGCCCGATTAAAAAAAGATGAAGCAAGCAGATAGAAAATGCAGGCTTACGATGCTTTCCAATTCACAACAGTTTTATATCCCATCTGAATTCTGTCATTCATTGAGAAGCATTTTACACACTGACTGAACTTCTTGGCTTTGACCCTTCTAAACAGGCCAAATAAGATATGGGAAAGAAAAGATACAGTGACTGCTCAGCATCAGCTGTAACCCTGTTGCATGCATGCATGGTGCAGCTTTCAACTTGACTTACTTTTTTCCATGAGGCTTAACACTACAACCCACATTTAAACATGTAGTCCTGTGGCAGTAGAAAACTATTGGTTACCAATTATTATATATGCCATGATGGAATATGACAAACAGGCAGACTCAAAAAGCTTAACTCATTTCCATCAAAGGGGATTAAAGTATTCTTCTATCCACTCTTCCTAGACCAGGGTAGTCGGGAACCTTGGCTCTTTTATAACTTGTGGATTTCAACTCCCAGAATTCCTGAGTCAGCATGGCTGGTTCAGGAATTCTGGGTATTGAAGTCCACAAGTCACAAAAGAGCCAAGGTTCCCTACCCCTGTCCTAGACCAATAAAGGGGGGAAAAACTCCTTCTTTTCCACCTTGAAAACTGTACGAATGGCCTATTTTTTGCTTGGTGGTCATGTTTTTGTAGCTTGGAGATATTTTTTTTTCATCCCCCCACCCCATCCCAACACTTTGCAGAAAGACATCTCACCAAAGAGCATAGCTTAAGCTTTGCAGCAGAGTTTCCATTCCCTGGACCTCAGAAATGCATATATGGCATTTATTATACAGCACGTTTCTCACAAGCATGCAGAGAGATGGGAAATCTACTTTCCTTCCTCTCCCCTTTCCTCAGTGCTATTTAACACATCACCATCAATCAAGGGTTTTATTCATTCATGGACACCGAACTCCTCCAAAGTAGCATTGTCTCTTTTCATTCCCTTTTTCTTTAAAGGTTCCATTAAGCCATAGGATCGATGCCTGCCTTCTTGATACATTACCGAGAGAAAGATGGGGGGGGAGTGGGGGAAATGATGCACTTTTGAACTCAGGGCGAAGTAAAACAAATATAAAAGAAGAACAACTTTTGCCCCCCTCCTCCTTTTTTAACACTCCAAACCCTGCTTGCCACCCCAATGGAAAAAGTTGGTTGCTTGCTGCATAGGGCACCTGAGGACTAATTTTAGTCCTAAAATAAACTCAGTCTGCAACGCAGAATTGGCAAAGGTGGGGGAAGCTCTGCTAGATTCATAAAGGAGAGAGGGAGTCGAAGCCGGAAAACTTCCCCGCGGAAAGATAATCACGCCTGCAGCCCGGACCCAGGTAAGCAGCCTTGGGGCCGGAGGGCAAAAGCAGAATGCCAGAGCACCCAGGAACACCAGGAGGGCGAGCTCAGCTCACACTTACGTCTCGGAATTTGTTCCACTGTCCAACCTCCTTGTCGTATTGGGAGATAGTTGTAAGCCATTGCTTATCGTCCAGGAAATTCCCGCTGTCTGACCTGCCCCCGGCTGCCGTCGCCGCTGCAGCTATCGATGCCGCCGCCGCCGCCGCCGCCACGGCTTGATTGCACCAAGCGGCTGCCCACACGCACGCCAAAGCGGCTACCTTGAACATCTGGGGCAGAGAGAAACGAAAGAGCGTGGTTATCCAAACACCCAGGCACCGCGAGAGGCCCTCCCCAACCAAGAGAGTTGGGGGCAGGCGAGGGGGTGGGGGGTGGGGGTGGGAAGGCGCGCTGCTAGTCTAGAGAAAGCGAAGCAAACGGGGGAGACGGTGAAGCATTTCTCTCCTCCGACAGAAGAGTTGGGGTTTTTTTTTTTTCCCTCTCAAGGGGAGAATAGTTATCTTCAAGAAATAAATAATTTTTTAAAAAAGGCAAGAGAACCAGCCAGTCCATCACCTTGCTGAAAATTCCACCGCCACCGATTCCCGACCCCAGCGACTGAGAAGGCAGCTCGCTGCTGCTGCCGCTATTGCTGCTGCCAATTGTATCTCCTCTTGAAGATGCTGCTATTGCACTCGCCGCTGCCGCCGCCGCCAGCCGTCCAGTCAGCTCCTTGCACCCAGCGCGCGCTCTCCCGGCCGCCGCCGCCGCTGCCTCGCAGGCCCTCCGCCCCCGCCCGTTCGGCTGCTTGAGCTGCTCGGCGCGCGGCTCTAGGCGAGCGGCACGCAGAAGCCCCGGCTGGCTCCCCTGCGGTTGGGCCGTTCGGCTGCCAAGCTAGGCTCAAATGAGGCGACAGGCGGTGAACGGAAAAGAAAGATTCGCCCGGCCGCTTTTATTTTGAAAGAATATCGGCTCTGGGTTGAAGAGGGGTGGTGGTGGTAACCTGAGAGTGAACAGCCGTTTTCCCCGCCTTTTTCTTGCTCTTTTAGCCAGGGCTGGAAAAGGGCAGGAGGCAACCCCTGCCAGGAGGCCCGGAGGTTCATCCCATCGCCTTCCATTTATCAGGCTGGCATCAGCCTCTGAGCTTTGCCACTCCTGTTGGTGATGGTGTGTGTGCGTGTATGGGGGGGGGGGGAGACATGGAACGGGGTATGCCAAATAAGGCAGAGGTGGCCCCTACCTCAATTTTCTTTCTTACTCCCCTTATTCTGTGGGCTCCAAGGTTGGGGCAGCTGGGAAGAAAACGCAAGCGCTTTTTCTCTCAGCCACCTAATATGAAAGCGGCATCTAATCACCTCGCTCTTCATCCATTCCTATCCTCTTCAATTACCAATTTAGGTTTATCCTTAGGCTGTGTTCACATGACACAACACACTTGGTTATTTTTAGACCCGGTGTGCTATACAAACTCAGACTTCGGGTGCCTGGATGAGGTGACTGCTTTCTCTTTGTACTGCACTGCCCTGAAAGATAGCAAAGCAGAGGCATTTGGGGCTCTGCCTCTAAGCTTCCTGATCTAATCCTCTCTGCTGTAATGTCCAAGAAGGTAAGCAAAAGAGAGGAAGTATGTGCTTGCACACTTTGGTGTTTGTTCCCAGAAAGTGGCAAAATTTGGGGGGGGGGAGGCCTAGGAGAGGAAGTTCCAGGAGATTCCTGAATGGAGAGGCAATTTACAAAATGTTCAGGTTGGGGCAACTTTCAATTTATATCAGCATTTATGGAACATTGCATCTATGAAGGCTGTTGATGAAAGAAAATTATAATAATACTATGGTGATCTAGGAAGGCTGTGGCAAAATACTTCTGAAAATCTTGCCAAGAAAGTGTAGGGACTAGTTCAGGCATTCACCAAGAATCAATACTGACTTGAAGGGGCAGAGCAGGGCAGGAAAAGAAAGGGAAAGGAAGGGGAGAGGAGAAGAGAGGTCTTCCGGAAAGGGTCAGCTGCCTGAACTAGAACTGGAGCAAGCATTTATGTGACTCAGCCTTAATTTATTTCCTCTATTGCCATCATTCAGAAAATATCATCGCCTACATCTCTTCTGGTAATTCACTATACCAGTGATTAATACTAACTACACAAGAGAAGTAATAATATTAAATTTTCCTCCCTGTTATTTATTTCTTCTTGACATAATCATATGGGGACTTTCCAACCAATACATTACATTCTTCATTCATCAAGATGTTGTGGCTGCAAGATCTTTATGCAGCTAACTGATCAACTTAGAAAGTGTACCACTTCCCACTACAGGTGACTTCCTATTTTTTCATCAGTGCCTTATAGATAGGTAGATAGGCAGATAGGTAGGTAGACAGACAGATTTTTTTAAAAAAAAATCAAAACAGAAAATAATAAAAAGTGTAAGTGCAGAAAGGAAAAAAGGACAAAAGTAACAAAAAGCGGCAAAGAATGACATGCCGCTTTCTTGGTATAGAGATAGATATAAGAATACATTCAACTCTTACTCTGAAGCTACCATATATCTACATTATTTTGATAATCCCATGTAATACTAATAATCAAATCCCAAAATCAGCTTTTCATGTAATTCAGTTCTTCTAAAACTGTTTCCAAGTAAAAAATAAAATATGCCCAAGTCATTTTTTTCATCAAGGTTGTCAATTTCACCATCAAGGCCAGTTCCACCTGCTTACCACAAATTCTTCCATTGTCGGTATTTGTAAGACCTTCCATCTTTGACCATATAAAAGTCTCACGCAGTTATCATGTATAAGAACAAAGTTCCATTTCCATTAAGACCAAAAGAAAGGCCTCTAGTTTCAATTATATATTCATTTTTAAACTCTCGTGCATCAAAATACATACTCCATCTCAATATTTTCTAGTTTTGTAATATAGTCACCAAAGATTTTTCTTAAAAATGTTCCCTCTCTGATTACATTTACAATTTGAAATTCCCCTACCCATGTTTGACAATTTATCTGCTATCATATACAAGATACATTTTCTCAAATGCTCTTTAAGATTATAATTCAATGTAAATTTCAACTTTTTTTCCACATATTCTCCCATTGGTCTAACTATATCATATCCATTTCCCCCATTTTATTATATAGTTTTTACCTTGTCCATCATGTTTCCATTTTCAATAAAAGCTTATACATGTGTGGGAAGAATCCAGAGAAAGAGATATTTTGGGAAATATTAAAAAGGCAGAATATATTTCCCCAAAGGATTTTAAAGGCAGAAACCCACCCCCCCCCCCCCAAGTCTCTCTGCCCCAGACAGAAACCAGGTCTGCAGAAATGCAGATGTGATAATCTTATCAGAAAGATTGGAGTCAGGAAGCTGGGATTAGAAAGACAAAGATCCCTAGAATCAACAATCCCTCACACCCAAAAACCCAACAGTCATCAGCCACAGCCCCAGGGAAGCAAGATATGACCTTTGGGACATAATAGGATTAACCCACCACCATCAGAATACCAGAAAGGCACACTCAGACTCAGGTCAAAGTTCACGCCACAGGAACAACTCCAAACAAAAGCCCCAAAAGGTATAAAAGCCCACCACTCTGCTCCATGTAGTCACTTCTTTTTTTCCAGAGCCATCTTTCTGTCTGGCTCTCCTCTTCAATAAACTATAACCTTCTTTCTAAAGCAGTCTCCATGTTTGTTTATTCCCGGCTTGGAATAGACCCTGATGAAGATTTTTCTTTCCACACATGTTAACAGTAATATGATGATCATTTCTACAGAGCTTTAAATCAAATTCAATTTTACCCTTTTCAAATTGATAATTCTTTTTATCCAACTTAAAACTTTTCATTAATTTTTCTTTTGTTTTTAAGTTAAACTCTCCTTAGGAAAAATTCAGCAAGTCAGCAATACGTTAACCATTTTTGTTTAACTATCATTTTCCTTTTAAAAAAGGTTCTTGTTGTGACAACCATAAAGGGATTTAGATGATAATTTTACCTTATATCTATTTCAAATTTTCTGTACGGCATGTCTGATAAAATGATTTTTGAAATCTATCTTACATTCACCTTAACTTTGTCATACCACAAATACCCATGCCATCCAATCTTAAATCTTGTCCTTTTATTCCAATAACCTCATATTTTTTATTTTCTTTTATCCAAACTAAACAACAAGCTACAAAATACAATTTCACATTTGGTATTCTTAACCTCCCCCTCTTCCTTTAGCATTCTGCAAGAATTTGATTCTCAGTTTCTTATCCTATGAAACAAATTTATAAATATCTTTTTGCAATTACTTAAATGGAACATCAATTGTCAATATGGGTATCTGAAATAGAAATAACATTCTAGGTAAACATTCATTTTAATCACAAATTCTTCCCAACAATGAAAATTGTAACTTCTCCCATCTCAATATCTTTTTTAAATTCATTCCATACTTTAGCATTGTTATTTCGAAACAACATATACTTCATATTAGTCAAGGTAAACCCCCAATATTTAACCCTTTTCTCAACTTTAAAACCAGATTTCTTCATCAAAACATCTTGATCCTATGTAATCATATTTTAACCAGCATCTTTGTTTTCTGTTTATTAATCTTAAAACCTGCTAACACACCAAAATGTTTCATTTTTTTCATCAAAACTTCAATAAATTTCAGGGTCTTGTATGATCAAAACCAAATCATCAGCAAAAGCTCTCTATTAAAAAGTTTTATTTTTAAGCACATTATCTTCTCATCGTATCTAATTCCTAATGTAGCTTTTTGAACACTTCAATTTATATCTTTGTTGTTGAAAGTTGAAATCAGTCCTTCCTGCTTATCCAAGTGAAATGGAATCCTTTTCTGTTTCAAAATGTCTGTTAAGAAGAAGGAGTCTTTCCTCTTATGAAGATCCTAATGGGAACCTCCTTTAAAACAATTATGTCAACATTATCAATCTTCATTCTTACCTTAAAATGACATTGCAAAACTTTATCCCTCACTTTTTTTCCTCAAGAAATGTACCAAAACATCTCTCAATTGTATTTTCCAGAAAAGGCTGCTTACTTCAATTCTTATACATAAAATAAAAAAAAATATTGGGGCAGCCGGAAGAAACAGTCTTACTTATTGCAGGAAATGAACCTTCATATCATTAGTAAGACTTCATTTCAAAGGCCATCTCAAAGAGGAAAGAATACCTAGATCGGATTGAGAAAAAAATGAGGGATAAAGTTTTGCAATGTCATTTTCAGGTGTGACAATTTATTGTGAATTTTGTTTTCTTTGTATCTATTTGCATTTTTATATCAGTATTATATATTTGATATGGTCAATTGACAATAAAATTTGCTCCTCCTCCTCCTTTTTCAGCAGGAATCTTACAGAATAGCTCTGAACTACAAACAAAATTCCTTCTCTGGAATTCCTTGAGTTCCAGCATAAGCAAATTGTCCAGCCCTCTCTCTAGCTCCAAATCCCTGGGTTTTGTTGTTTTTTGCTTCTTTCTCTAAAAATCCCTATTTTCTGTTTTTTCTCTAAAAAGTCTACCCTAAAATCTTATCCATTTTTAATCCAAGCTGTTTTCCAAATTTAGCTTCCAGATATTTCACTTTCCAAACTGAAAAATACCTGTCAATTAATTTGATGCATTTTCTAAGAAGGGCCTTTTGTAGAACAAGATTTGAGTTGTTCAGTTCCATGTGCTTCCATATGGGGTATCCTAGCCATCAAAGATATTGCTTATTGTTAACCGTATGCCCCTTTTAGGCTTAAATATTTAAAATCCCTACTTGAAAAATAAACCACTCTGATCTGAATAGCACATTGTTCTATTTCTTCCTTGGCTATAACATATAAATTGTTAAAAAGAACTGCTAAGTTTATAGGCAAGGCAGTTCAGCCAAGAATCCATAATGTTGAACAGATTGGAGTATTATGT
Source organism: Azemiops feae (assembly GCA_023970755.1). Classification (NCBI taxonomy): domain Eukaryota; kingdom Metazoa; phylum Chordata; class Lepidosauria; order Squamata; family Viperidae; genus Azemiops; species Azemiops feae. The sequence goes on along the minus strand of JALGBA010000021.1, from coordinate 1,422,776 downwards.
AAAGGTGATATATTTAACCTAATGTTGATTTTATATTTTTTATATTTTATATTATTTAGCATATATGTATTTTATTATTGTATTTTCTTTCTACCTATTTTATTCTGGAAATAGATCTTGTATTTTACCTTTATTTTATTTTACTTCATATAACCATTAATCAGTGAACAAAGTATTCATCTAAAAATGAAATGGAATAAGAAAATGAATGGTACTATTTTGCATACTGCATATACAATACAAGTATAATGCTGGGGTATGATTCACTAGTGAGTGGCTATTGAGTATTTTCATTGACATGGTTTCTGATTAGCACAATTGGCAGATTTGATAAGTTCCTTTAAAATTTTGGTGCTTTCTTCTTTTTACTAAGCTGAACATAAATAAAACACATACTTTTGCTAGCAAAGTACTAGTTTTATCTCTCATTTTCTGACATAATTAACATATATTAACATGAGCTATGGTGGCTAGTACTGGTTAGAATGCAGTACTACAGGCAACTTCCGCTGACTGCCAGAAGTTTGGCAGTTCAGTTCTCACCAGCTCAAGGTTGACTCAGCCTTCCATCCTTCTGAGGTTGGTAAACGGAGGACCCAGATTGTTGGGGCAAGAGGATGACTCTGTAAACCGCTTAGAGAGGGCTGTAAATTACTGTGAAATGGTATATACTGTAAGTCTTAAGTGCTATTGCTATATATATTCTGTCTTTCTCAAAACTGACACAGATGAGCTGTTATTGACATCACAGTCCTAAATATATCTAGCTGAAACAAACAAATTAATATAAATGATCCAGAAAGTATCAGTTTTCACCTTGAAAGACAGCTGTGCTGACACATGGGCCGAGGAGCTGACCTGGTTGCCAGTAGGGCTATTGTGAGGAGATATAGATACAGTGGTTCCACTGGTCCAATCTGATATATAGATGTTGGCAACTTGAGCCTTGCAGGATACCCACCTCCTAGAGAACATACTGCCAATTGACCTAAAATTGGGGATACAGGGGGGGAGGGAGGGAGGGAGGGAGAGAGGGAGAGAGATCCCTGTTAAGCAAATTATAACAACCCTTTGAATGATAACAAAGACTTTAGTACATCCATTTCCAGGTAAGTCACTAATGGCACAACATCCAGAGTTCAGAAAGGCCTTCTTTCCCACAACTTCCAGCAGGAGCAGAAACATTCAGCCTTGTCCTTTCTCTCTTCCTCCCACTTTATTCCACCATCATTCTCTCTAAGTGAAGTATAATTCCATTAAGAGTCAAAATTGATATTACATTGAAAGTGGTAGGGTTCCGAATTAACAGCTGCTCTTGGGTTGAATCCAAGCATGTTTCTCTTCACTTCTCATAATCTCTTCAGGCATTAGATTATGACTACTACGACATTGTTTTGGCCCATGATGGAGGTATTTAAATGGGTATTATAGGCATATTCATATTTTTTCCATCCCAAACCAGTGGGTGATCTTCCCTAGCAGCTTTATCTGGATGGTCAACAGGATTGACTAGGCCTTGCGGCACCCTATAATTTATTAATGGATTTTTTTTCACAATATCCTATTTGTTTCTTTAAGAATAATATAATAACACATAGGAATTATGTGTTTCTTCTAGAAATTCAAGAAGGGAAATATTCATAGACGTGAAATGCAGTAATACAGGAGTCCCCAACCCCTGGGCCATAGCCCACCACTGGGCCGTGGCCAGTTCAAAACCAGTTCTCCTCTCCCCCCCCCCAGGCCGCCAAGCTGTAACAGTTGGAGACCACTGCAGTAATAGAAAACCGGGGTGCTTATTATAGAATTTGCTAAGTCAAACCCAAAATTGATTACTTCAAACCAGATATTTATTTTCCCAGGGTGGAGAAAACTAGATCAAGAACATTTTTTTCTGGTACTGACCTAGTTCATCAAGATTTTTTTTAGTAGAATAGAATGTGATATTATGATATCTGTGGCAAAAAAAGAAAAGAAAAAAGCAAAAATTTCGAAATTATAATTGATAGAAATTTTTCCGCAGTTCCTTGCTAGATAGTTAATTTGATTTTTCATAGGCTGTTAGGAATTGCATAGAAAAAAACAGTGGTGCTTTTGATTGTATATAATAAAGCTCAGATTGTTTGATAGATATTTGAGCTGCCTAGACATATTAAAGCAGGTGACAAGCTTTAGGTTTCTGGGTGTTACCATAAAGGAGGACCTGACCTGGAGTGCTCATGTTATAGCATTGGTTAAGAAGGCCCAGCAGAGATTATATTTCTTGAGACTTCTCAGGAAAAAAACGACTGAATGAAAAACTGCTGGTGGTCTTCTACCGTTGCTCCATAGAGAGCATTCTAACCTATTGCATTTGATTATCTCTACTTATAGCGCACACACCCTCCCCCAATCGCTACTCTAAAGCAGACAATCAGATTTCTTGGCAGATTGGGCTTAGGTCAATATGTTTGAATACCATATTCTATGTGTAATCAAGCTAATCTCATATAAGATTTGAGATGATGAACCTGGCACATGCCATTAAGATATGGATGGACAAAGAAATGAGAATCACCCTTTCTCTCAGTTTCATACAGTTCTGGGACAGAAAAAAATAATCTGACAGTTGTGAGAACTGTCGTCCTCGCAACGAGCTGTGGTCCTGAGCACATATGAGGTATGAGGCCATATTTGTGAAGCTGGGCCAGAGAGACAAGCTTACGGTGCAGCTATTGTACCATGCTCCCAGGTGCATTGTAGCACCCATTCCAGAAGTAGTTAACCTCATACAGGGATGGTTGTGTATTCTTTAAAATGGGCAATTTTGAACTTCCTTCTCTTGAGTTCAGAGACAGCTCATGGGTTTATAGCTGCCATGACAACTATGGACTCTTTCCATGTCATCACTTGTCCAAAATACATAACCGACCTTTCTTTTCAGTTGAATGTGATTTGATTCTTGGAGACATTTCCATCAGTTTCTTGTAATGGACAGATCATTTCCTTATGATAACGAGATTAGCTGAAATCACTAAGCTCTGCAGGGTGAACAGTCCAATAAAGATAGGGGTGAGAAGGCAGAGTCAGATGCTCCAGTGTGGTCCACTCCTTTATGAAGCACGAGTGAGAGATCAACTATGGATTTGGGCTGAAATATTAATTTGTAGATGACATTGATTTGCACATCTCCATCCCAGGCCAAATGAGAGATGTGATAGATACCCTGAAGTGCTGCCTAAAGTCTGTTAAGGTCTGAATAGAGAGAAGAAGGCTCAGATTAAGCTAAGCAATGACATATCTATTACTTTAGAAACTGCTTGTTTCCTTGACAATACTATATTTGACTCTGAGTGGGGGTGTACTGCCTTAGAGAGACCAGGCTCACAACCTGTAAGGGAGATGTATCCTGGTTTACAATTCAAAGGTGTTCGACTTTGTATCAATTATAATCTCTGGAATAGAATGTACAGTACTAAGGACAGTCACTGATGTCTTGTCATATCTCATTTAGATTTCTTGGGACTGTCTTAGAAGATCATCCGGACACCCATCTGATCCAAATACAGCAAGTCATATGACTTACTGATGTTTTGATACTGTCCTACCATTACTGCTAAAAGTTAATCTAGTTACCAGTATGAATTTAAATGCAATTCAAGATGCTGGTTGCTACTTTTAAAGCCGTTAATTACTTGAATCCTAGTTATCCAAGAGACTGCCTATCCCCAATTGAATCTGCCCATCTAACCTAGAGCGCCAGAAAATGCATAGGGTCCCCTCCCATCAGGAAGTGCAATTGGCATGTAAGGACCTGCCTCTGTCAGAGCAATTCTGTGAATTAAGTAAGATTTAGTTTTATTTCATTTATATATGATTATATTTTTATATCATTGTACTACTATTATTTTGTTTTATATTACTTGAATCATTTGATAAAATTATGTCTTTCAAATTCAATAAATATTGTCAATCATTTAATCTCCAATGGGATCTAGGTTGGATTGAGACAGTATATATAAACGTATTGTAAATAAAACAAGCAAGTGTTCTTGAAAAAAGGAAAATGGGTTGTCAACAACGAAAATAATAGATTTGTTGTGGTTTACTGCAGCTATAAAATGACCGACTTTTCAAAACTAGCTGGTACCATAATATTGCACAGCTATAGAGCTACTTCCAATCTTACGTAGTCCTCATCTTGTTTGTTTGTTTGCAATATTTTATATTGCCAGTTCCACTTCCAGTAGTTTGCAATTTTATATGAATTCATATAAATAAATCACATTATAGAATTAGATAGATAGATAGATAGATAGATAGATAGATAGATAGATAGATAGATAGATAGATAGATAGATAGATAGATAGATAGATAGATAGATAGATAGATAGATAGATAGATAGATAGATAACCTTTATTGTCATTTTTTACTGTGGGCACAATGGCACACATTAAAAATGAAATTTAGTTGCTTGTTTTCAAAGTGTACACATACATAATACACATTTAAACATCCTATATACAACATATGTATAGACCTACACCTTTAAATATAAGTAACATATAAATATTAATCACAATATTAATCACATACATGATGGCCTGATGTCTGCCTTGTTAAAAGCTCGATGGAAAAGCTCTTTTTTAAACCATGCTCCTAAAGGTTTCAGAACTTCAAATTTCCAAAGACAATCTAATTTACAGGCCTCTTCAACCATAATCCATCATATCCAGTATACCAGCTGAGATGGGACAAAAACCTTTCTAACCATGGTCTCCATCTACTTATATAACTGTAGCCATAAGTCAAGAGGAACCACAAAATCAGACACTTCCTCCTTTAGGGGAAATACCATGTGATCCAGTATTATAACCAAAACATTGAGAGCCAGACGTTTTTTGAGCAAACAGCTGCTCCAGCTTGTAAAAGTTAAGCTGCAGTTTGTTCTTCCCCAATGAGTCCCTCTTAGCTTCCAGATAGCAGGTCCAGACTTCCACTGCATCTCCAGTCTGACCTGAGTTAGATCATTAGCACGCTGATGACATCTTATCCTGAACTGGCAGGTGGCCTGTCCCAAAGGATTTATGGATAAGAAGACAACTTATTCGACAATGATACAACTGTCAGATTAATCTTTCCTGCCATCTGCTATCCACTACAGCAGAGGTCCCCAACCTTTTGGGCACCAGGGACCGGTTCCATGGAGAAAGGTTTTTCCACGGACCAGAGAGTGCATGGTTTTGTGTGCTGTCTGCATCCCACAGATGGGGCTTTGCTTGTTTGTGCGGATCGGTTGTTGGCATGCCACAGCCTGGTACCGGTCCACGGACCGGGGGTTGGGGACCCCTGCACTACAGTTATCACACAGAAAGGAATGGAGCTGCTTTGATCAATGTATCATACCCCTAATAAACACAAGCAACCCAAAGAATACCATGATAAATTGTGTATCTAAATTTCTTGGAAAACATACAAGAATCAGAAGTCATGCAATTCCGCTCTTTTAGCTGTTCTATTTTGATTGTTTTAACCCTCTTGTAAGTGTCCAGAGATACTTGGCAAGCAGCTGGCCTTCAAAAATTTTCTCAGCAAACTTCCCTCTAAAACCATATGGTTGGAAACCAGGCAATAATTGTTTAAAACAACTGGAACTAGGGAGGACTTTTTCAGGAAGAAACTACACAGCAACTCTTTCAAGGCAACCTGTATCATCTCTCCTGGAGAGACATTGACAACTTCCTAGATCAAAAGCCAGGTTCCTAGACTCCTGAAAGAGGTAGCTGGGGTGTGCATTAAGCCTGCAGATGATGGTGCTTCTGCTGCTGAACACTGTATTCATTTTCTTAGAACTGATGAAGTACTAGCTGAAATCAGTCTCAGGTTAGTCTCAGATTATTATGCTAGATGTTTCCCCACCTACTTTCTCTGATCTCACCCATGTAGAATCCAGACCTGGGTGAATTTTAATAATTTTATCACCAAAATACTGAGAAAACATCTTTTCACACCTCACTCTCATAAGAGGAGCAGGTCACCTAAATAAAGCTGCTAAAATGCAGCTGCTAATGCAATAAAGGAAGCTATGTAAATTCTGCTTTGCCAACCTTATTGCCGCTGTGTAGATTTGAACATGAATATGCAAACGATCATGCTGCATATTGACCTTACCTATGATCTTTAAAGCTTTTATCATATAAATATTGCTTATTTTATAAACTGCTAAAAATATAAATAGTAAGATCTATAACTTCAAGAATCCAGTCTGTCAAGATAAGATAGCTGTCATCCATAACATTCTGCACCCAACTTAGAATTATTCATGTCTGCTGCTTTAAATAGTCTGAAACACTGAGAAAAGAGATAGAGTCATTTAGCTTCCTGTTCATGCCCCCATATGACCTTTACTAGAGCCCATTGGTGACTAGAAGGACAACAAATGAGGCAAAATTGGCTAATCACATTTTGAAATAAATGTAGCAATTCACATTACCATGTAAATGGGACTAATAAGACAGGCAGGAAATAGCAGCATTGTTTCTTTGACCTCCAGTTTGACACTTGGCCAGACTCTCCAAAAGCATGTACTACTAAATAAAAATATATTTTGTATATAAATGCATTATCCCTTGAGTCTTATACAATTCCTACCAGCAGTTAAGAAGTATGTAAAATGCTACTTGCTGTATTCCATTCTCAACGTAAGCTTTTTTCAAGCCTTCCATCTTCACATAATGTGTCCCTTATCTCAGTAGTATGTTATCTTTGACTAATGTAAAAAGTTTGAACTCACAAATAATCATATTTTTCACAAATAAATATGGTCTCCATTGTTCAAGTCTTAGAAGATACAAGAAAATTAATATTAATGAGAAGCAGAAGAACAAATAACTTAAATCTAACAAGTTATTTTATATAAAAAAAAACTTCTTGCAAAATTTATGTTCCCATGGTTATTTATTCAAATATTAGCAAAGAATGGAGGGATTGGAACTTGCATTTCCCATTCTGTTCACTACAAAAGCTCTAGCTCTTAAATCCATGTAACTGAGTGGAGAACCCCAAGGGATTAAGTTTGTTCTACTTTTTGACAGATACTTTTGCATAGCCTGGGCTAAAAGACTAAATCTGCAGAGAGTTTTTCTTAAATTGGTAGCCCTTGAATCACAGGGAATTCAAAGTCATTCCTAATTAGAAAGGTAGTTGGTTGCTCATGCTGCATTTCTTTGTATGAGTACAGAACAGACATTTGTCTGAGATTGTTTTTGGTGCAGATATTTCACATTTACCAGAGTTATCATACAGTTACAAGGCCTGAAGGGACAAGACTTTCTTGCCCATCACTTCAAGGCAAAATTTGGATCCCCTTAAATAGAGATATGCACATAATCCAGTCCATTCAATGCCACAGAAAAGCATATGGAAATATTTTCTATGTAAATACTGAAGAGGCTTGGGGCATTTTGATGAATACCAGATTTGCAATGACATGAACGTTTATGAAATACAGACCATTTCATCATTTTCAATTGGCAAATGTGCAGCCAAATGTTCATGAAATGCACATGGCTACTTTCATCAGCTAAGAGGTTTTTAAATGAAAAAAAATGTAACTTTGCAGGTGACCCGGGTTTCTTTCTATTGCATTTGTAACTTTCTGTGAAAGCCAGGGAAAAGTAGCTATCCAATACCTTTTGACTGGTAGAATTAAGAGCATTTTTTAGGTGAACTTTTATCCATGAGATAATTTTCACAAATAACATCCATTGACCTTTAATCTTTAATTCCTTTACTCTCATCTGGACAAAAAAGATAGAAGTAGGAATTGTTTGGAATAACATAAAGCTGGGTACGGCTCTAACTGAAACACTGAGAAAAAGTATTTTTTTACTGTAATATTTTGCTACATGAACCCCTTTTAAGTCACTGTTCATTATTATTTATTTAAAAATTGATTGGTGGGAGGGTCACAAGAGGGAAGAGTCCCTCTCTCTGAGATAATCTCAACTGGGTTCTGGATGGGCAACACCCTAGATCCCAACATAGAGGTGATAGGGAGTGGCATCATTCGAGATACTTGGGAAGCAACACAGGGGCCCTGCTCCTCTGATCACTAGATGGAAGATTCTATTTGTTTAGCTGGAGACCAGGAGGGATCAATTGGGATTATTGCTATTGTAACAGCCTCTCTGCTGTGCAGCAACTTCCCTGATTGAGCTTCTTGACTCCATCACCAGGCTGGCGATGGAGCTCCCCAGGCTTATAATCTTGGGGGACATGAACTTGCTTTCTCTAAGCACAGGATCTGAGGCACCTTGGCAATTCGTGATCATAATGAGAGCCACGGTCCTATCCCAAATTATCCAGTGCTTGATCCATAATAGTGGTCATATCCTTGACCTGGTTTCTTTCTCTCTTTTTTGGAGATATTTACTACATTTGTTCCCCAACTCTGCATGTAGAAAAGAACTGGTAACTAGAATGGTACCAATATTCCCAAATAGATATATGTAGAAGCATTGGTAGTTTTATTATCAATTTCTTTTCTACTGATCCCCCAGACTGGGATATGCTCTTTTTACAGCTGTTGCTTTTTACATTGAAGCTTTCTCTACCAACTACATAACCCTATCATTTTTTCCCTACTGAGTTTAGATTTTGTCATTTACATTTTAAACTCAAGACATTTCTGAGCAGCAGCTTTAATAAAAACAGAGCTCTGTGTGTAGAATGCTTAAAATATTTGGAACGCTTAAAAGTATAGGGCAATAAATGTTCCCAACAGGAGCAGCTTCCATTTTCATTCAAAGATTTCTCAAAGTTCATCTGAGGTATTTGATTATGGCATTTTTCTTATGCAGTTGATGTGGCATGGAAGCCTTCCAAGCCCCTTTTGTTATATTTTTGTCAACGGTTTATTTGATTAATTATCCTCTATTTGCTCTCTACTCCTCAGTGTGATCAACACATTCCAGATTACTTCATTATTTATAAGTATTGGTTTCCTCTTTAAAATGCTTATAAAATCTCCTGTGTACAATTCAGGAAAAAAATAAGCACACACAAACACAAACTTTTTATGTTATCAAAATTAGATATAGCATTCCTATGCATCTCACTTATGGACAGGTTTTACTTAGCTTTTTGAGTGGGCATGGCTTCAGATGAATAACTTTGTTAGAAGAAAATTATTGGTCCTGTTTCTGAGCCATGTCACAAATGAACACACTTGACAACTTGCTTGAGGTGGAGGATGGTTTTATTCAACAGCCTTACATGCAGTATAGCTGTCGAATTTGGCCACAGATTGAACGACAGAGACAGCAATATTTATACAAGAATCTGGTTTTTTGTTGTGATTCTTGCGGACATGCCTGTAGATGTATTTGCTGACTGGGGAGGAAATATGAGGTATGTTAATCCTAGTCTTTTGTGTTAGAAATGTTGGATTTTGTGTGGGGATTCTGGTGTTGGGGAGTTGCCTTTGTGTGGCTAAAAGATTTCCATGTCTTAGGAGACTTTCTTTAGTCATGATTAAATTTGCCAGAGTTTGCCAATTTATTAATGGGAGATACGCTTTGTCAATTTCAATTTATGTGTCATTATAAGTAGAAAAACTTAAGCGGTGATTTGTTTGACTATCTGCGAGTTCCCTAGGGGACAGGGGTTAGGGAGTTTGGGAGTAGAGTTGGCAAGGAGTGAAGTTGATGACTGGATGGCAAATAGGTATTTTCATCCCACAACCTCTAGTGCAGTGGTGGCGAACCTATGGCACGGGTGCCAGAGGCGGCACTCGAAGCCCTCTCTGTGGGCACACATGCCGTTGCCCCAGACTTGCCTCCGCCAGCGACCCCCCTCCTCACCAGCAGCCTCCCTGGAGGAGAGTCGCCCCTGAGCGTGGCCCACGCGGAGCAGTGCAGCCAAGAACATGGCAGCCAGGCAGCGTAGACAAGACTCTGCCCTCATGCCCCATCACGCACAGTTGATGCTGCAGGGCGTGGGCAGAGGGCGTGGCCGCCATGGTGCTGCTGGGCTGCCTGGGTGATCTGCGGCGGGCCCTGGAGGCGGTGAATGGCCCTGCGGGCAGGCAGGGTGGGATGGGGCAGGGGGTGGGGCAGGGGCGGGACCAGTTTTTGGGCACTCGGTCTCTAAAAGGTTCGCCATCACTGCTCTAGTGCATAACTAGAGGGGTCAAGTATGTCCTGTTGTAATTTCCCTCCACAAAATTCTGTTGCCTAAGCAAACAAATCATAAAAACCACACAAGAAATAGAAAATCATGCTGGTTTTAACCTTAGGTTTATCTAGTCCAGCATTAGTGGTCACCCTACAGCAGAGGTCTTCAAACTTGGCCCTTTTATGACTTGTGGACTTCAACTCCCAGAATTCCTCAGCCAAGCATGCTGGCTGAGGAATTCTGGGAGTTGAAGTCCACAAGTCATAAAAGGGCCAGGTTTGAAGACCCCTGCCCTACAGTCAAATGGATAGTCAGATAGTGGTCTTGCTAAATTTCTATATAGAGCCATTATTATACTGGCAGTTCCATTTTCAGTTTTCTTACTAATGTCTTATTAACTGTGAAAATCCTGATTTATAACTTTTGGGTCATCACAAGATTTTGAGCACTAGGTAAGATAATATTCAATATTAATCTATTCTTGTTGTTACCCTGAATGTTCCAGGACACAATCATTTATGGCGGAGTGGGCAATTAATTTTCTCAGTGGGCTACATAAGAAATGCAAACTGTTGTGGAGAACTGCCACTAGACCACCTCTGCTGCCACCCTATCCCCTGCCCATGCTGTTCCTGCCTTGCCCCCTGGTGACACTGGTGCAGCCCTCCCAACACCGATGCCCCCCCTTCAATGCCCCCTCAGTATTGACACCCCCCCAATTGCCACCACTCTGCCTCCCACCCTCACCACCACCAAGACCACAGACTGTACAGGGATAGCTGAAGGACCAGATGTAAAATGCCCCGATCTGATTTATGATATTTGTTCTAGATAAGGGTGACTAAATTCATCCATTACTGTTACATCTTTTTCAGCTTCCTTCCTCATTTCATTTTCCATCTATAGGACAGCTTTAGTGTCTTAGTCAGAGGGACAAGAGTGTGATTCCAGCACCAATTTTCTTTTAAGTATTCATACAAGCATGCCCAATGATTTAGTGGAAATGTTGGCTCCATAGGTAAGTCCTAGAGACAATGGGACTCTATGCTGTCTTCAGGACTTTACCCTCAGAACATGTTCCTTATATACTATAAAGACCTTATATTCCAAAATAATCATATCTCTTTCTTATTTGTATTGCAACAGATGTTTGTTTTCTTGTAATGGTAGCACTCTAATTGCCCCATGTTGGTTCAGAGATCCTTCAGACACTTGCATATAAACTTTAGATTTTCTGTGGTATAGACCTTTCCACTTGATTTTATGAATCAATACATCTTCTTCTTCTTCTTCTTGTGCCATATCCGTTATCGGATGTTGGCGATCACGTTGGCGATCCTGTTTTTACCAGCAACCGCACGAAAAAGTGCTGCTGAGTTTTGTCCAAACCAGTCCCTTAGATTTTGAAGCCATGATGTTCTTCTTCTGCCTGGACCTCGTTTGCCTTCAATCTTTCCCTGGAGGATTAAATGGAGTATGCCATATTTTTCTGGGTGTTGCATCACATGTCCGAAATATTCTAACTTTCGTTTTTAATTGTTTTGATGATTTCCCTTGGCTTTCCCAGGCGGCTTATCACCTCCTCATTTCTGATTTTGTCAACCCAGCTTATACGTAACAGCCGCCTGTAAATCCACATTTCAAAAGCTTCTAGTCTCTTCAGGTGGCCTTCTGTCAGAGACCAACTCTCTACTCCATAGAGCAGGATAGAAAAAATATAGCATCTGACAAGCCTGATTTTCAGTCTTAGGCTTATGTCGTGACTGCAGAAGACCTTTTTCATTTATATTTACCTTTTTTGATACTGGGGAGCCAGCTGCCACTCACCAGGCCTGTTGGTCCACGGGAGGTATTGATTCCCTCCAACCTGCCATTACAGTATAAAAGCCATAATGGGTAGGGCCCCCCAATCCGCCACCCAGAGACGCGCTCTGTGGGGGTTCCAGGCTCCCCCTAAGAGGAATCAATACATACAAGACTCCAATACAGTCAGTACATAGAAGAATCCATTTGATTCTTGGAACTGGGTGGCCAATCAGTTTGAATTACTAAATTTTAAAGTATTTTAATATTAATTTCCTAAATCTCCCACTTCCTAGATGTTCAGCTCACCCCACATTCTGTTATCCTTTCTCTTTCTCTGCCTCATCTGCCATCTCTCCAGTATATGAGATCCTTGTGTTGCTATGCCAATATGTATAGGAGAAAATTTTTAAAATCAGATGGAGGGGTTGTTCATATAATTCATTTGGTTAATATAGATTATTATTATTTAATAATATAAATATTTAATTGAATTTAATTTTTACCATCAAACCCATAAGGTAAACAATGCCTCGAAGTTCTTTTGAAGAGTTTCATCTGTCGGAACCATGACAGTGGCATTCAGTAGAATAACCATTGCAGATTATTGATCTAGTAAATTTCACAAGAATAATACATGTAGAGTTTTCCACAATAAAGGTAGTCATAAAAATTAGGACATGTTGCAATGGAAACTCTTCATGTGAGTGTTATTATGTAATTGCATTATTGTTTTGCTACACTCGATATACTTAATATTTTATGGCTCTCTTTTGTCATTCTTTGGCTACAGACAAATCAGACTAAGTATGGGAAATGGTGAACAGTTTAAACTAATGAAGAAACATTAGAACAAATATCAGAGCAAGCCATGTAGACAGTAGAATAATATTTGCCAATACATGACAATAAAGAATCAGAATTTAGATGTTAGCTGAAATCAGTTGCTATACAGCCAAGTCTTCCCAACATGAAATTTTCCTGATGCACAAGCATCATATGGAAGAAGACTGGGATAAACAATAACAACAACAACAACAACCCATAAAGAAGACTGGAACTAATCAAGAAGGAATTCAGCCTAGGAAAAAGTTTTTTAAAAAGTTAAACATTGCCTTAGCAAGAATTAAGTGTGGTGTGAAAGTCTGTGTGTTAAATATGATAATAGGATAAAAACAGGTCAGGTGAGTGTTTTTCAGCAGGCTATATGGGAGGCCAAGACTTCAAATTAGAATACCAGCCTAAAATGGTATGTTTAGCAACTAGTTGTAACAACTAAAGTGATGGGTTAAGAAATTTTCTCCTCTATCCCCGACAGATACAGTATAGTACACTACTTTTTTCCAACATTTTTATTTCACAATGATTACAAAAATAATCCCTATTATGCAAAGAAAGGGTTTATCTTAGGTATAATTTCTTGCCAAATAACATGAATGTAAACCCACATTACTAGTGGAACAAGCCAGCAACAAGTGAAATCATGAAATACCTGTACTTTAATCAAAGAATCCATTGCTCTAAGATCTTCAATGCAGCACCATGACTGCTTCATCTCAGAGAAGCAAAACAAACCTAAATTTAATATACTGAATTGAAACATTCAATGTATGATTCACAGAATCCAGAGTAACTACTTCAATAAAAGTGAGGATTTAATAGTGTGATACATACACCTATATATGTATGACACTGTTAAATATGTGCATTATGTATGTATTGTTCTGCAGTTACTTTTTTTACATAAGTGTTATATATAACACATATATTCCAGTAAGAAAGCAGATTTTCTTAAATATCAATTGTAAAGCATTAGATCAAAGTTACCTGTATTATATTTCTTATTTTCAAAAAGTATACTTTTTGTCTTCTTTCATCAGAGTTGCTATTTTGTACAATTACTTTGCATCCAAACCTTCGTAAAAGAAATATAGGCTACCTTGTTTTTATTCATTTATTTTACTTTCTTAGTTTTCATTGTATGCTGCATCTGATAAAAGAAAATCAAATTTCTTTACTCGCATAAATGCTTCCTAATGTAGCTTATATTTTATAGCATGACTCATACCCCCCAAGCCTAAAAGCAGTACCAAGATGTCCTGTAGTGTTTAGGAATAAGTCTATGGATGCTCTGTGTGCAGAATAATTATCTCATTTTAACTTTCAATTACTATACCTTTCCAAGCAAAGAGGATTGTGCAATATATTGGACAAGAATAAAAACCTTAATTTCTTTTAGAATGTCCCAGTAGTCACAACCCCAGGTTTGTTGGCAATAATGGGCTATACTAGACATATACTTAATAATGTGGATTTCTTAATCATGCTTTGTTGCTGAATTATTCTGTTGCTGATTTCTTACTTAATCTTACTTTTAATAGGTGTTCTTTTAAAGCACAACCTGCACTAAGACATATGGTTTTTGTTTGTGTATATATAGCAAAACTAACTCCTCTCTTGGACAAGAGTATTGGGAGGTCCTTGACATAACATGAAGTTTTGAGGCTCATATATTTCCTGAAAATCCTGATATGGCTATCAAAGACATCTAAAAATTGCCTTGATGTTTTGATAAACTAAAGAGAACAGTAGTGATTCTTTTTTATTACTTATCCTAACTCATTAATTTCAGATAATTTAAAACTTTCATTACAGATAATCCTTACTTAAAGACCAGTTACTTAGTGACTAAAATTTTGATGGACCTCCAACCTCCCCAGAACTATTGATGACCCATTTTTGAAGTTCTAACAGATATACCCCACAGTTATGTAATTGCATTTTGAGCACTTGGCAAACAGCTTGCATTTACAATCATCTGCAGCATCCTGGGGTCATGATTTTCAGTGTTTTTTTGTTGGTTTCTGGTATTGACTTCTGGTTTCCTGCAAAAAATACCATCATTTAACAACCACTGGAAAAAAAGGTTGTAAAATTGAGCACAGTCTCAGGGGACGCACTGGCAACTGCCATAATTTATGACCATAATTCCAGGCTCAATTATTATATAAATAAATCAGGGACTACCTGTAGATAGTTGAAGTGGTGGATAGCTTCTGCTTTTTAGGATCAACCATCAACAATAAAGGAACCAGTAGTCAGGAAAAATGCTGCAGAATACCACTTGATAGAGTAACCATGAAGCCCTTAGAAAAGATACT
The DNA here is from genome assembly GCA_023970755.1 of Azemiops feae. Taxonomy (NCBI): domain Eukaryota; kingdom Metazoa; phylum Chordata; class Lepidosauria; order Squamata; family Viperidae; genus Azemiops; species Azemiops feae. The sequence continues at coordinate 1,407,655 of JALGBA010000021.1, read as the reverse complement.
CAGATATCAGGATGTGTCTATGCTTGCAAAGGTCAGAATCTTGCAGACAATGAGTTTCCCACCTTTACTTTCTATAGAAGCAAAAATTGGACTTGGAAGAAGAACAGACAGAGTATGGATGCTTTTAAACTTCAGTGTTGGAGAATACTTTTGAAAATACCATTAATAGTCAAGAAAGCAAACAAATGTACATCAAACAAATGAATCCAGTGTTCTCATTCAAGACACAAATGACCAGGGTCAAATGATACTTCAGACACATTATGCAAAGACCTAACTCTTTTGTGAAGTCTAAAATGCTGGGAAAGTTGGGGAAAAAAGACAAGAAGAATATGACCAGCGGTAAAATTGAGGAACTTAATTACAACATAAGTGTGTATACTGTTGGAAGACCTGAAAGAGGATAGATCCTCTTGGAGAAAATCATGGTTGCTAAAAGTCAATCCCAACTTGATGGCACATAATTAATCAATCAATTAATCACTTTTAGATTATGTGCTGGACACACCTTTGAAGTATGATCTCCAGCATGTTCTCAAAAACTAAAGGCATTTCTCAACCTCAAAAAAAAGTTATGTTTAGGGGAGCCCCAATCCAGTGTAATGAGGCTGGATTATCTGAGGATAGGTCTATCTGAATATTGATGTGCACTAGTTTCCTTAGAGCTACTATTTTTCCAGCATTTTTCCAATTTCCAGCAATACACCAGAATCATAGACCAGAAGCAGTGAGATATTTAACTTTTAGCCAGATCTCATTTCTGGCTACATAGATAATCAGTGCAAGGCATTGGTAGAACCAAATGCCATATTCTAGTACCAGGCTGAATATACTGCGATAAAGTTCAAAGAATAATAGCATGCACAAGCTGTGATATTACAAAACTCTTCTAACATAACTGATCCACCTAACTAAATAATGTTGGTAATTTTCCTATCAAGTCTTACAAAAGAGCAGGAGAAGACAATGCATGGATACAAAACCTATTATGAAAATATATATTAAAATTGTATGTCTTGCATTTTTGTACATACCATTTCTGCTATGAGTGTGATTATTTTAAAATGAATTATTCTTGTCTACAATGGAATATTTAAAGAAACAGAAAAAAAAGATAAAAATATTTGCTAGAATACTGTAAGTATTTTTATAGAAACCAGAAATATGCCAGAACATCTGATTTTTTATACATTGAGATATCTTATCAGTGAAATATGTTTCAAAAATGTAGCAGAGCTTATGACTTTAAAGGATATTTCTATGTCTTGGAACCAAGAGATTATTTGTATGTTTTGACATTTTATGAAGACACAGCAGCATAGAGGGGGGGTTAGTTTTGTCTGGTTTTATCCCATTTATCACAACACTCTGTCAGGACTGCCATAGCAAACCATTTTGGGGCAATCTGTATCTGATTTTCCCCCACTTCATATAAGGAGTACTTGGTACTACAAATGGTCTTCTTTCTCCCCTGGCTGAACAATGCTTTCTTCCAATAAAGACTCCCTCTGAGTGTTTTCTTTACATTTATGACAGGAAGAAAACTGGAAATTGTTTGGAATGTAAAGTACCCCCAACCATAGATCATGCACATATAAATACAGGTTGGAGATGGCTGCCATCTCCATTGGTTGCAATTGGTTGTAGACAATTACAATCCATCTTTGTATAAGATAGATGCATCATTTCAGAAACATAGTCATGGAAAAAGAGACTAACACTATTGTGATTTGTAAAATATGTTCCATATATGTATTTATGCCCATAGAAAATGTACCAAATGTAAACTAAATGAATTACTGGGAAAAAAAGTAAAGGGTCTAGAGGCATATCTAGCCACTCTGAAACTCAACCTGCAAAATGAGAAACTCCAACCTAAGCAAGAAGACTATATTCAAATTGAACATAATAAGGAACAAATAACGTCTAAAAGAAATGACCCCGTATATGAACCTTTGCAGGAAGACCGATGGAAACATGTCACTCATAGAAGAAAACAGCAACCAAAAACAATGCCCCTGCTATCTAGTCCAGCCCCTTTGGAGCTGAGCAATATATTTCATATAATCCCCCCGGAAGAAAGCATGTGGACACCTAGAAAAGAGGCACCATCGTGTTTCCCTAGAGGTATCATCAAGTGCTCCTGTGAAAGGAAGAAAAGTAGCTCAGACTTCCCTAGGGGGAAAAAATGCAAGTGTTAATGATAGGAGATTTAATTCTCAGGGGAACAGAACCAGCCATCTGTAGACCGGAAACTCAATGTAGGGATGTATGAGATCATTGTCTCCCTGGAGCAAAAACATCAAAGATGTGGCTGAGTATTATACAGAAATCAAGCCCACGGATTACCTCCCCTTTCTTCTCTTTCACATTGGGATGAATGACACGACAATGAACCTGAAAACAATATCAAGAAATTACAAGCAGCTAGGGAAGAAAGTTAAGGAATTGGGAGCACAAGTGGTGTTTTCATATGTACTTCCAATGATAAGTCAGCATCCAATGAGGAAACAAAGAATTTTAGAAATGAACCACTGATAGAGGAAGGAACTAGAGAGACAGCTATACTGGGCCTAATTCTTACTAACAGAGAAAAAATTATAGAGAGGGTTGACATTGGCAGAACTTTAGGGGAGAGTGATCATGTCCTACTGAAATTCAATATAATGCAGACACAAACAATAGAACATAATAAAACCAGAAACTTAAAAGAGTTGATTTTAACAAACTTAGAGAGAGCTTGGGAAGGATTCCATGAATGAAAATTTTAAAGGGAAAAATAACTCAAGAAACCTGTGAAACTCAAAAAAATATGATTATAGAAGGCCAATCCAGCTCAATGTCATTGAAAAAGAAAACAAGAAATCCAAAAAGAAACCAACATGGTTACAGAATGAACTCTCTGATCAACTGAAAGACAAAAAAGGATGAGTATTAAAAAAATGGCAAGAAGGACACATAACTAAGGCAAAATAGCAACAAATAGCTTGAACTTGCAAAGATGAAGTCAGGAAAGCTAACGCTCAGGATGAAGTAAGACTTGCAACAAATGTCAAAAATAATTTTAAAAAGTACTTTCAACATGTAAAAAAAGGAAAAAGGAAGGAAACGGTCCACTAATGAGAGAAGATGGCAAGGAAGTAACAGGCAGTAGAGAGAAAGCACAGCTACTTAATTCATTCTTTGTATCTGTCTTCACACAAAAAGATAATATAGCTGTAAAAGACATAACTATAAAAGTCAGACTAGGAATACAAATTAAATAAATAAGCAAGAAAATGGTAAGAGAACACCTGTCTGCTCTAGACAATTTCAAATCACCGGGACCTGACGGATCACATCCCAGAGTTCTGAAGGAACTGGCAGACGTGATCTCAGTACCACTGAACTATATCTTTCAAAGATCCTGGGGCACCAGGGAACTACCAGAGGACTGGAAAAGAGCTGATGTGGTTCCCATCTTCAAAAAAAGGGGGGGAAAACAGATCCAGGAAACTACAGACCGGTCAGCCTGACATCAATACCTGGAAAAATCATGGAAAAGAAAATCAAGCAACAGATCTGCAAACACCTAGAAACAAGCAAAGTTATAACCAGAAGCCAACAAGGGTTTGTCAAAAACAGATCATGCCAAACAAATCTTATTTCATTCTTTGACAAAATAGCTAAATTAGTGGCCCAGTGAAATGCAAAAACATATGAAGAACAGTTGCAGGAATTGCGTTGTCTAGTCCAGGGCTTTTCAACCTTTTCACCCATTGTACCATTTTTAGGATATGGCAACATCTGAGTACCACCAGTCGCCTAGCAATGTGTCAAAAACTTGATGACCAAAAAAAGGAAAAAAGTGATAAAGTACAGGTAGTCCTCAACTTACAACAGTTCGCTTAGTGACTGTTCAAAGTTACAATGGCACTGAAAAAAGTGCCCCCCAAGCCACAGCCAAGCAAGACACCTGCCTGCCCACCCGGCGGCGCTCTTCCTCCTGTCCGAGGTTTTCATTGTTGTGAGCATTTCTGTTGAGGACTGGCAGCGGGGGTGGGGTGGGGGGGTGTTTGGTTTTTATTCCCCCCGTCTGCTGGGTGGTTGCAGCAGGTTTTGGTCACTTCACATGACCGTGGGACACTGTGACCGTCATAAATATGAATCAGTTGCCAAGCATCTGAATGTAAATCACAAGACCCTGGAGATGCTGCAATATTCCAGCTGATTGGTGCTTCTGGGCTCAGCAGAAGCACCAGGATCAGTGCCAAGCTCTAGCTGGAGCCTGGCACTGATCCTGGTGCTTCCGCTGAGCCCTGACAGCCCTGCAGCTCCAGCCATCTCTCGCTCAGGCTTGTGCGGTGCTGCCACCGGTTCAGCTCATTCCCCTCCCCCGCTACTTTTCTAGGATGGTCGCGTACCACCTGCCAGGTGCCAATGTACCAGAGGTGGTACCCGTACCACTGGTTGAAAAGCCCTGGTCTAGTCTACTGAAAAGAAGAACTAAGGGTGACATGATAGCAGTGTTCCAATATTTGAGGTACTGCCACAAAGAAGAGGGCTCAAACTATTTAAACAGATTTCCTATTGAAATATACATTGCATTTTTGTCAAAAATTATACTAAGTATTTTTAATCATAATTTTAAAATGAAATGTACATATAATTTTTCAATCTCTTCAGAAAATTCTTGTTCTTTTGCTGATTAAACAGACTCTACATACACACTCACAGATCTTTTTTCCTCTTCCAATACTACAATGAAATATTCAGGAACTGCAAATGCTGATAAAATCTTCCCATTAATCCAGAAGACATACAATGAGTTATTTCATTTTGCTTGTTTTGAAGAGCAAAATACTGAACCATCCAAACTTTCAGTACAACAAAATTTATTTCAATAAGAAGAGATTTAAGTAGGAGCAATAATGATATTATTCCTACTTAAACTGATATACAACAATAATATATTAATGAATAATAAAATATGTTCACATCCTGAAGGTTTACTATAATTAAGGAGCAATATTAAAGATACTCAAATTGTCTGAATTTCCTGAACTTGACAACTTTCTACATCAATGAAAAAAATATGTAGGATTTTCCTTACATAATCATGGGAGTCCAAAGAGTATGATTATATTGTACAGATTAATCGCTATTGCTTTCAACATCCAACAACACATTATATCCAATTACATATTAGCCTAATTAGATGAAACAGAAAAGGAGCAAAATATGCAATAAAGGAGGAAATGCCAGTCTATTCTTAGAAGTCATTCTGTAGTACAATAGGCTTTATTCTGACACTAACAGCAAAATAAGTTTGCTCTATTCTTGACCCTCATGGTGTAAGATTTTAGTTATGAAACTGAGATCACTGATTCAAATATCAGCCTAACAATGTATGTTGGTTCAAGCAATAAACTGCCTTAACATCTTGGGGGTGGGGACAGCAGGGTAGCTATATAGTTAATAATATCTCTCCTAAATGGTTACTAAAAACTAGAAGTTCATGAAGTGATATTAATTATGCCCAAAATTTATTTATTCATTCTACTTGTATAGCAGCCTACCACATCCAAGTGATTCTTGGTGGATCACAACAGGTAAAATTAACAATCTAATAAAAATATTTTTAAAAACCAACCTGCAAACATATAAAGCCATTAATAATCACTAAAAAAACCAACGATCAGCAGCAGAATCTATCCTTACATAAGTTCAACGCAGCTATTGCAAAACCATGCTCTAATTTGTCTATGGAGATTCTCAGTCAGTCAGGTCATGGTTGTCCCAAAAGGGCTTTTCAAAGGGCAGCTGGGCTTTCTTGTATTTTTTCTTGAAAACATTTCGCTTCTCATCCAAGAAGCTTCTTCTGAACTGAACTGAAGAAGCCTTTTGGATGAGAAGCAAAACGTTTTCAAGAAAAAAACCAAGAAAGTCCAGTTGCCTTTTGAAAAGTTCTTTTGGGACATGTTGTAATTATTACATTACATTCCAAGGTGAAGTCTCAGTATACCAGACAGAACCTGAACACATGGGCAGGCATTCACAATCTGTCATAATCTATCTTTTTTTTTTCTGCCTAGTATTTTCCTACAAGGGCAAGGCCCACATTTTTTTGGGAACAACTGAGTGTCAATCCATGGTTGTGACCAGATTTGACCAACTGGCTTGTTGCCTGAGCCTGACATCATGTGTTGAGAGAGAGTGACTGGCCCAAGGTCCTCTAGCTCAGAGGTCCCCAACCTATGGGCCGCGGCCTGGTGCTGGGCCGCGGGGTCTTGGCCAGAAGGCCGCAGAAACAGCTGACCGGTACATGCACACGTTTCCCTCTCACGCTAGCGCCCGTGGCCCCGTTTGCACATGCGCACGGGTGTGAACAGGACTGCTAGCACTGGGCGGGTTGCGTGGCCTGTTTTTGTATGCGTGAATGGGGCCACTAGCCACCACAGGGTGTGTGCGGCCACACGCGCATGCATACAGCACCAGCGCATGCTAGTGCTGTGCCAGTGTACCTGGCCACATTTGCGTGCGCATGCGCACCAATTTAGAAGCTACTCTGAGACCTGTGATCTAGCTGACTTTCATGCCTAAAGTGTGAATAGAAGTTGCAGTTTCTAGCCTGGTGCCTTAACCACTAGAGCAGACTGGCTCCAATTATCTACATATTACCCTACAAATATGAATCCTCAATCATAGTAACTACCTCTCTGTGTGATATAAGAAGATTGTTGGGTGGTGTGTTTTTTTTGGCCTCTTTCTTTAATGTATGTATTCTGATTTAAATCCAGTGGTCTCAGTTTGCAAATTATTATCATGCTGTTATCTACAGAAACCAGGAGAGGGCAAAATTACAGAAACTTTTTGATCATGGGAACTCTAAAATAAGAGATTGCATCCCAGTGGGATATTGCATGAAATTACATAGTAGAAAAAAATCTATTTTGGTGAAAATTATAGTCAGTTTGCTTAGGGATATGTCCTCTCCTATTCAAATTATCTAGTATCTGCTTGACAAGATTGTATTTCAAGAGATTGCAAATGTTACTTTTTAATTCTGTTACTTACAGTAATTGGAATGGTGATCTAAAATTCATTGGGGTTATTTTTTAATGCTGATTCGTGGCTGGAGTAATGTCACATTAAGAACAAATACAAAATAAATTGTATTCACAATTACTTATGAGAAATATATTCTCACAGCATAAACAGGATTTTTCGATGCTTCATTCAATTAGGGCATTTTTTTTTTTTTTGCAATACAAAGGAGGACCAAAATAACTAACTTTCAGTTATGATGTGGACATGTGGGTTATTTTAAATTATATAAGAAAGCATTAAGTAATTATTTTCATAATTTATAAAAATACATGATTAGATTAGATTAGATTAGATTGGATGTGATTTTGTGCCTTCAAATCAAAGTTAAGTCTTGACAATTGCCTGGATTAATCCTTACAATTTTTTTGGTAAGTTTTCAGATGTGGTTTGCCATTGCCTCCTTCCTAGGGTTGAGAGTGTGTGACTGGCCCAAGGCCACCTAGATGATTTTGTGTCTAAGATGGGACCAAAACTCCCAGTTTCCCAATTTCTACTGGCTTCCTTAACCTACACTAATTTAGCAGGATTTTCTAACATTCATTATATCATGTACTAGTCATTCAATGGTATTTGAGATCCATTGCTCTTAATGGATGAAGAAACTTTCATTGGAACGTGTGGTGATACAATATTGGTGCTAATTATTTTTTAAGGACGGTTTCCAAAATCAGAGTAATAAAGATGAGAGGGAAAAAAACAATGCTTAGAATGACAGAATATTTCAAATATCTTGGGGATAAAATATTACACTTGCTTCCTAAAGAAACAAACTTAAAGCATATAAAGTAATAATACATGAGACAGTTTTCTAATTCTAATGAAGGGCTTTTTTCCCACTTTTAAACATTTCAAAAACATTTTAAAACATTAGAAGAAAACAAATGGATTTCAAAAGCTATGCATCTCATTAGCCCTTGCTTTGTTTTAAATATTTAGAGAGGAAAGTTAAAAGAATCTATTTTAAAATTATATGAAGTGAGAACAATTTCTAACTACAAATCCTTTGAGAATGTACACATTTAATTAAGTTTGCCCAAAAGCTATGTAATTAGCTGTTATCATGTTATCTGATTCTTTTGACAAAGAACATTTCAAGGTGTCTACATACCCAAATTGTGTTTCATTTACTCCTGGTTAGTTATTAGTGATGGTTTCAAAATTTAAACTAAGTAGTGATAATTACTTATAAAAAAGATTATATTATCTGAAATTTGGCATTTCATGAGTAAGAAAGTTATAATTGATATGCAATGTGTTTTCTAAAACTTGTACTTGTGGGTAAGAATCAGGAATGTGCAATCTTCTTACTCGTAGTTAACTATTCACCCTCTCAGGAATCCAAATGCATAATGAAACGTGCTCTCTGGTCCCACCCTTACATTATCTTCCTCCTGCCCAACCCTTCCATCTGCATAACATGGGAATGTCTAAAAAAATTTCCCCTGTATGTCTTTATCATGTCATGCAAAGAATGCGATCTTCCATACTTTATTCATTGATTCGGTTGACAAGAAGAATTCCCAACATTTCTTTTGCTGAAACTTTTATAAAACGGTTGCTGGGAAGAGCCATCCTGTTGATGAGGAGTACAACCTCTTCAATAGTACAAAGAACTATTTCACTAGCCATATCTGATGCTACCTATCACCCAATTCCCCTGTCAGGATACTCACCAAGGATGTTTTGCTTCTCGTGAAAGAGCAGGTGGACACACTTCAAAGCACTGGGTTGCAGTCACTCACCATTTTTATTTTCTAAGGAACTTTTTTAGGGAAACCATTTTAGGGAAACAAGGTATTCTTGAAAGTAAAGATGACAATGAAAACTGGTGTTTTGCTTTGTACCATGCCATTATCCTACTAATTTATATATATTTTTAAAAAAGTGTTCAAGCTATAAAAAGTCAGATATTGCAAAGAATGTGGCATGCACCAAGGGAGCCACAACACATCTGTGGGCATCATGCCAGGGATTGCAGGATTACAACTTCAATAATAGAGTACACCCAAACAGTTGACTTGTAGTACTCAAATATCAAATATTTGCAATAGCACAATCCTGTACATGTCTACAGTATTCAACAGAGGTTGAATGTGTTGTAATGGTTTCCAAGTTCATCTGGATATCCATTTCCCTTCAGCTTGTCCTGAAATCCTGGTACAGGATTACACTGGAGAAAAGGTCTTCATAAAATGGCAGGTATTAGAGAAGACAAGGGGATACTAGTCCTCTGTTTGATGCCGTAATTCTGGAATCTCTGGCACGATAAACACAGATGTCAATTGATTGTGGGACCTCCGTTATGAGGAATCCTCCGTTATTCAACATGCACATGCACACACTTGCAAGTGTGATGAATTGTTGAGGTTTCATACCAATGCTACCCTAGGGGAGAAAAATGTGCATTGTGCAGAGATGGAGTAAGCACATAGGCATCCTATTCAAAGATTTATAACTGTATTATAAATCTCATCAATCCTGATTATTTTGAACAAAAGAGCAGCAGCACACCTGTAAGAATATCAGAACTGAAAAGGCTGTTGAGAACTTGTATCTGCACAAGAACTTAGCAACCTCCCTGAACAGTCCATTTGGCAAGCAGTCTAACTTTGGATGCAGCCTTCCCAGGGGCCAGAAGTCACACCTTCTGGATTAGCTTTTCCAGTTTGAAAGAACCAATCAACTTTGCCTAATCAGCTGTCTCAGAGCAGACAAAGGAATGGCATACTAATACTAATCCCTGGACTTCCTATCTCCATGAAGCCTGGATTCTAGAAGCCAAGGATCATACTTAGATGAATAGTTGCCTTTCTTCACCTTCTGCAAACATCTGGACTCTCTCTCCCTGAGAGTCATGTAGAGAGTAATTATTGTTTAGGTTCACGTTAGGACAGAGATGGATAATTTTTAAATACTCTGCAGTTAAAAACCTTGGAGTTTTGCTAAACAGTTCCTGACTAACAAAATTCAGGACTTATTTTCAGTTGAAGTGAAAAGGTAAAAATACCTTTTTACATATTTTACATTTTACATATTTTACATATATATTGCATCTAAAAAATGTTAAGACTTTAAATGGCTTAAAACATTATTTTTGCTTAATAGATTAGCATTGCTCTTACTTGAAGTTTCTTGTCTCTGGAAAGCTTGTTACAAAGCATTACTTCTATTTTCTTCTTACAATGAAGAGTTGCACTTTCTAGTAATGTCAAAATTTCTTGAAGACAATTTGAGAAGTAAGTATCTCTGTTGATTCTTTTTTAGGTTGTACCATTGATTTTCAATAGTGAAAGCACTGAACAGAATAACAGAACAGAATAACAGCGTTGGAAGTGACCTTGGAGGTCTTCTAGTCCCTGAGCATGTTCAGGATACTTCCAGATATTGCCATTTTAGCAATTCCCATTATGTTAGCTGAGGCAGTGTAATAATAGCTCTTCTGTAGTATTAAGGAACTTTCAGTAAATCCAGTCTTTTTTATTGAAGGACTAAAGCTCTGCAGAGCTTCTTCCAGTCTAGTCCCCCACTGGAGAATTCTTGCCTTCTCTCTCACTCAGGCAGTCTGGATTCTTTTTAGTTGGATTTCAGGTGAGGGCACATTATGAAGGTACCACTAATTGTGCTTGTCATTTACTTCTGGCAGAACTGGGATGGAGGTGGTGCAACAGTGCTGATTCTTCTTGATTTTTTAGCAGCTTTTAATATTATCAATCACTGCATCCTTCTGGATCAATGTGAGGGTTAAGTGTGAGAGTCAGGAGGTTGCAGATCTGGAAAATTCTGCCAAGCCTTGCCAGCAAGGCCAACTTTTAGAAAGTTTGTCTTAGTGCTACAATACTATCATTAAAACAGTAGGTTTCTAAAACATTATAAAATATAGCAATCTATTCTTTGGCAATAATTATGAATAAAAGTGGTTCACAAGCTTGAAGTCTTTACTTTAAAAGTAGCAGCAAAAAGTGAAAAGCCTTAGATGCTATTATTATAAGCTATTTACTTTTAGATGAAGAATTGGTGGAGGAGGGAAAATTACAGAATGAAAGTCACTTTTCTCAAGAGGATTGCTAAGAAAGGCAAATCTGGCTTAAAGACTGAAGAGGTAGAGAAATAATAGGAAGCTATTGCATAGAATTATTTAAAACAGGCACACTTAACTCTGGAGTCTTGAAAAAATACTGTATAGTAGAGCTACTTTTTTTAGTAATTTGGGAATCTCTTGAAAGAAAAATCATTTCTTCTAATTTCTATCTGTAGGCATCATCGCTGGTCACCAGTTGCTGGTTTAGAAAAAGTCACTAGATTGCATCTGGACTAGAACTAACCAGTACAGAAGCAATACATGAACAGATTTGTGACTAATGGAAGACAGAATCCAAATATAAGTATGTGCAAATGTAGATCCCATAAACTGAAGTAGTTGTGGACTACTATATATACCAGGATAGGCAATGTCTTTACCTGTTTCATTAAATTGTTTCTTCTAAAATCCTTGGCGATACACCTTTCATTTTAGACTTTGGTGGTCCCTACTGTGGTCCTGTTTTTGTTTTTTTTTCAGAATGCCAGATCCCAACCCAATGTTATACTCTCAGTGCATATACAATGAAGCTGATTAGAAAGTATTAGCAATCTAGTCTCACTCCATGATAAAAGTTGCTTCGTATTCTTGAAGCATTTCCACACATTAAAACACTGTATCCCAAAAAAGCCAACACAGTGCTGGGCTGCATTAACAGAGGGATAGAATCAAGATCACGTGAAGTATTAATACCACTTTACAATGCCTTGGTAAGGCCACACTCGGAATACTGCATCCAGTTTTGGTCACCACGATGTAAAAAAGATGTTGAGACTCTAGAAAGAGTGCAGAGAAGGGCAACAAAGATGATTAGGGGACTGGAGGCTAAAACATATAAGGAACGGTTGCTGGAATTGGGTATGTCTAGTTTAATGAAAAGAAGGGCTAGGGTGACATGATAGCAGTATTCCAATATCTCAGGGGTTGCCACAAAGAAGAGGGAGTCAAGCTATTCTTCCAAGGCGCCTGAGGGCAGGACAAGAAGCAACGGATGGAAACTAGTCAGGAGAGAAGCAACCTGGAACTGAGGAGAAACTTCCTGACAGTTAGAACAATTAACCAGTGGAACAACCTACCTCCAGAAGCGGTGAATGCTCCAACACTGGAAGTTTTTAAGAAGAGACTAGACAGCCATTTGTCCGAAATGGTGTAGGGTTTCCTGCCTGAGCAGGGGGTTGGACTTGATGACCTCCAAGGTCCCTTCCAACTTTATTATTATTATAAGTAAATGCTTTGCCACTTACAAGATGCTTTATGTGCCAACATATGACTCATAGGATAGTTTGCATGCTGTCAATCTTTCATGTAATTTGTGAAGGGTATGAAATGTCTGGCAATTCCTCAGCAGTTTCCTGTAGCATTGGTCCAACCTACTCTAAGTTTGGTTGCTGTAGCTGTGAAGCTATCCATTCATCTGGACCTTGACTCTGCCATTGGTTTACCTCTTCCTCTTCTGAGTATCTTCTAAGATGAACATAGCATCAGCTATTTAGAGCTGCAGATAAAAGGATACTGTTATATTCAAATACCTCCTTATTTTTTATTGTATTTGATTACATTGAAGCATATCATCAGAGAAGCTTCAGAAGGATATGCCACAGAAAACAATACCAGTTTTGTGTTGTGGCAAAACGGATGCAGGAAGGCAGGGCTCTGCCTTCCATGTCCGATTTCACCCTGCTGGAGGCCTAAAAAGGGCCCAAAGTCGCCCTGAAGAGGCGATGAAGAGGAGGGATGCCTTGTTGATCACGGAGAGATGGTGGTCTTTCCGTTCGATCCAAGGAAAGCCCTCCAAACCGGCAGGGGAAAGACTGGCTACATTCTTGTGGCCGGCTATTAGCTGCTGACAATCAAAGAAGAAAAAGCACCAATTAACACATCATAAACAGCGTGTTTGAAACTGGGTGAGAATATTGATCCTTTCTTTACTATTTTACAACTGAATTTCCTGGGAAAGGCTCCCAAGAAACTAAAAACCTCCAAATGTGAATGGAAGCAGCATTTTAATTTTATGGGGGACAGAAACATACAATATTGAAGTGGAAGTAACTTAAAGCTACAGTTTTGATAAATTTGAGAAATGAGATAACTGTTAAGATTTTCTCTTTGAAAAAAAAAGAAAGAAAAATATTGAGGCAAAATATAAATCAATTCTTTGTCTTGAGAATGGAAAATGGACTTTGAGTGACATCTAGTGGTGGATGTGTGTACAGCACTATAATTTGCTTCCTGGCTGCTTGGTGACTCCTAACTTGGGAGAACAGCTGGCAATAAAGGAAAATATTTTGGCATTCTTATCACCCTGACCTTCTTGGATTATAAATACCTACTGAGCTTGGGCTTTTAATCTCAAGAGCTAGTGGGAGAGAAAGAAAAAATTGACTTTGGAAGACATAAAAGAAGGAAAATATAAACAACCATATACAAACAAAATAATGCAAGACTTAGCCATAACAATGAAAATGCAAAAGATCCTTTACCCCTTAGGTCTGCAAAATACATCTGATGGCAAGGAAGAAGATTTTTAAAAATGGAATATAGAGCTGTTAGGGGAAATGTCACAACTTGGGAGACAGGGAATGAAAAGAGAAATTGAGGGAGAAGGAAACTGGGAGTTGCTTAAGGAATATAAATGGGCGGAATTCCCTCTCAAAAATACCCTACCTAAATTGTCTTCTTCATGCCAAGCAATTTTCACAAAAATAGAAAGAAAATTCCTGGGCGATTTAATTGCCCTGGCTTGGAAAGCTACTTGGCAAAGAAAGAAAGTGAGAGTTAGATTTAAAAAACAGAAGATTTGACCTTTTAGAGGGGGCATTATATGTTTAAATACTTGTTTGAATAAGATTAAAAGAACAGATGACCCTTAGATATAATTAGACTTTTATAATGAAAGATATGATTTAGAATTAAAATAGCATTTTTTTTCTTCTTTCTTTTTTTGATATGGGAAATATAAAAATAAGAGGAGGATTGGTATGAATAATTTTTTTAGCTATATAAATGTAATTATTATTGAGTAAAATCATAACTGACAAAGATATTTTAAATACTGATGGGAAATTAAACCTTAACAAGAGCACGAAAAACAAGATATTGATTTATGAATTGATATTATTGTTATTTTTATAATATTAGTAAAATATGATGAAGATGCTTATATCTAACTTTGTATACATCAATGGTACCAAAAATTGTAACTGTGTAATGAGGGGGAAATGTAAAAAATATGGGGAAGAAAGGAGGATCAGGGAAAAAATACTGGATTGTGTAGTACTGAACAGATTTATATTGAAGAAGTGAATGTCAGATATGTGAACCCAGACAACATGTCATTTACTAAGCACTAAAGATTGTAATTCTTAAAAATCAATAAAACTTTTTTTTAAAAAAGAAAACAATACTATCTGCTGTCACTGCCCATAATAAAGTAAGTGCAAAAGGATCACCAGTAAAAAACAAAAGAAATTCTCAAGCACCTTAAGAATATGGTAGGGAAAAAAATGTATGTTTCACATGGGTACAAAACAACTGAAAAAATACAAGGCAGGTTTTTACACAGCATTAATTTGTACAGACTCACACATACCAAACTACAGTAATGAGCTTCATCTACAGACAGACATTATTTTTTCAATGTCTTAGACATCAGCAGCAACACATAAATAAGAAAAGTCTCTTTCCCTCTCTGCCACAACTGGTTAAACAGAAAAATCAACATTTGTTTAAAAGTCTTTGTGATCAGAAAGATTGTCTAGAGAATGATACTGAAAAAATAAATTAAGAAGATATATAAACAGAGTGCTAGGGAACAGATAACCTTCACACATTTTCATTCAGTGTGAAGTACCAAAATTCTCATGACTGCAAATACCACTGTAAACAACATACAATTGTTTTATTTTGCTACATTTGGCTTTCAAAATATATAGGACGCCTGAGGTAATATGATCAGAGATCTGTTTTATAGCAAAACTCCCGAAGTGGAAGCCACTTGAATAAAATGCAGAGATTCATCTAAGTGAAATCTAAGCAAGTAACAATACACTTGAACTACAAGCTGTCATTAGGTGAAGATTTAAAGAGAAGGATAAACAAAACTATAATCTAGAATGTTAATAAAAATCAATTGAGACTGTATAGAATGGAAGACTTGCATGATTAATCAGAGAATGGATGCCTTTAATTATATCATGGAAGGAAATGAATATAACTGACCAGATATAATGGAAATAAATATGGAGGATGGGATCTTTTGTTGATTTATTTTTAAGAGTAAGCTATCTATAGCCCATTAAAGCCAGTGAAAAAGAAATCAGCTATGCTTTTTATAGATGGGACTGCTGATGTAAATGTTATACATTGGGCTGCCCTTGAAAATTATCTGAGAGCTACAGCTAGTTCAAAATATAGTGGCACAGGCAGCAATGGGTATTTACTAGCTGGCTTCCAGATGCATTTCAAGTTGCTAAATGTTATCTTTAAAGCTCTTAATGGCATAGGACCTTAGTACTCTTTCTCCCATTGTTCCTGCCCACCCAGTACGTTCAAGCAGAGTGGATATGCACCACGTCCCTTCCATTATAGGACTTAATGGGATTTGTCACTTTATGAAATCTTCAAAGTGTGCCTTTTCTGCTGCAGCCTCTAGCCTCTGGAACAATATCTGCCCAGGCATATGGATGACACCTTCTCTCCCGGGGCTTTGAAAAGCCCTTAAAATCTGGCTTTGGTCCCATGCCTGGGGTTTATGTGTTGTGGGAGTTGATTTACTTTGTTTTAATGGTTGCTTTTAGCCTAGCCTGTCTTATTTTGTTTTGCTTTATTTATGTTTTTAACTGTTTTAATATAATGTTATATT
Source organism: Azemiops feae (assembly GCA_023970755.1). NCBI lineage: Eukaryota > Metazoa > Chordata > Lepidosauria > Squamata > Viperidae > Azemiops > Azemiops feae. Next base: position 1,391,627 of record JALGBA010000021.1, on the reverse strand, counting down.
TTGTAACCCACACAGAATCCACTGGGATGGACAGCTATATTAAATTTAATAAATAATAATAACAGGGCAACAATGAGAAGAATCTAATGCCCATTAGTCAGATGGATTGCAATAAGGGAATTTAACTGAACCTTTACATTAAAATTAAAAGCTATGCAAAAGCTTATTATAGTGCTCATTAAAAAGGGGGAAATGTTAGCACTTCAAGCTAACTCCAAAACATGCTGTTTGATTATATCTAGAAATGGTGACAACACTATTTCACTGGGAACATCTTAGGTGGCTTTTCCTATCAACACAAGCTAATGACATCAAATAGTTACCACATTAGGCATATTTTTTTTCTATTGAATTTAAAAAGAAATCTCCGAAAATACTATCAAATAGGATTCTGCCTCAAAGCTAAAGTAGCTAATAATGCAATTTTTCTTGTATTTTGGGGTTCCTATAATTTTAATTACCAATTCAAATTCCACACATGTTGATCATGCTAATTGTGACATGTTGTAATTGCTAAATTTCAGTTTTTGTATGAGTTCTCAGATATATCTTTATTCCCTCCACAGATATGCTATATTCTCAAAGAGCCATTGAATTTAATAAGCATGTTTCTATACAGATGGGCATAAAATGCTGACTATATCAAACATAGGAACTGCTAATTGAATTGAATATCACAAAATAATTTAATTGATGTGGTGGTTTTTAGCATCAGGTCACAGGCCTCCTAATTCTGTCTTTATCATCTAATTTTTGAATTTTGTGGAAGTAAGGTAGATGGAAAACTCATAAGTCCCTAGATGTTTTGTTACTTAAAAGGGCAAAGCAGAGAAATAAGATACTTCTATGGGAAGGCTATAAAGCAGCATTTGCATCTGTAAGATAATGATGGAAATTGCTCTAGAACTATTTGTTTCACTTTAAGAAAGTTTCAAATGGACCATAATTCCACTTGAAGAGAAATGAAAATGAAAATGATTTGGCACATAGAGATAAGGTATCAGAATACTACAAAGTTAAAATTTCACAAGGGATGTTCCAGTTACATTCCCCCCCCCCCCAATAAAGTGTTTCCCTTTGAAGCAAAGGTTTTTGAAGTTTTGAAAAATTTATAGTTACAAGGCAAGAAAAGTAGCAGATTTGGGGGTTGGGGGTGACAGTGGGAAAATTTCCATCATTGCTTCTGAAAAGGGGTCTGAGATAGGGATGAAGGTTAAGGCAGAGAGAGACAAGGATGGAGATAATTATGCTTTCTCTATCTTTTAGCTCTCTGGGAGGGAAAGTTTTCTGTACTAATCAATGATTTGATCAAAGCTATTAAGTAGTTAGTCCTGAATGACCCCTCCATACAGTGGTGGGATTCAAATATGTGAACAACCGGTTCTCTGTGTGGATGCCGCTTCCGGAAGTCCATTCTGGGCCTGGGCAACAAAAAATTAGCTACCGGTTCTGCTGAAGTGGTGTGAACCGGTTGAATCCCACCACTGCCTCCATACATGTAGATCTTTGAATTAAATAAGGAAATTGTCTTTGGTTTTTACTTTTACCAGTTTTTTTCTTAAGGAATTAAATCAGAAAACACATCTTTCTGGATCTAGCTTCATAATCATAATAATCATAATATATAACATCTTGTCTAATTGAAATACTTGACAGAAATAATTTACATAGATGTCTTTTATTGCTCCTGCTGAGAAAAATTCTTCATCCAAAATTTTGTTAAGTCAAATGTGTTATATCTTATTTTCTCTCTCTCTTTTTTTTTGGTAACCAAATTCTCTCTGGTTTTAATTTTTTCAAATAATGTTTTTCTTTTCCTCTCTCTTTTATGAGAAGTATTTGCGTGCCTGTCAGTAGCGGGAGAAAAATAATGATATTTTGGAAGACTCATTCCTCGAATCGCATGCCCGTTCTTTCTCCATATTGTGCAATGCTTCAGAAGCCTCATTCCCTAAATCATATAGGCATTTTGAGGAATGAGGCTTCCAAGGCATTGCTGACTTGGAGAAGGAATAGCGAGAGCAGTTTGGAGAACAGAGCAAGGCAACCTTGGGAAGAATTGCTGTCTAGCATAGGCCATAGGTAGCAGGAGAAAAAAGGTGAAGATCAGTGGGGGATGGCAGACCTGTGAAGCACAGGGGCAATTGTGGCTTTGCAGAAGAATGCTGGCATGGCTGACCATAGTGGAGGCATAAGGTGGCATTTCTCAGTGGCCATGATGGCAGCACATTTTATTTCAGCATTGTTGTAATTTCAAACAGTTGCTAAATGAATGGTATTATGTTGAGGACCACCTGTACCTTTCAGAATGAATATACTATTTTCCAGAATTATTGTTTATTTCTACAGATAAAGTACCAGGTTGAGGTAAAGTACCTGTCCTGAGGTATTAGATTGTAATAGTCAGAATATTAATGGAGAATAAATTAAGGCAGCCATTTCTTTTTTTAAAAAAAAAATGACCCTGCTTTCTCTCATGCCATGTTGAATATAATAAACCGAATTAGCAGGGTGCTAATTACTCTGGTAATGTAATCTGTTTTTTGTTTTTTTTTAAATGGGGCAGGTATAAATGATTGAAAATGGCTGCTAAAAATTTTAATCTCTGACAATCAAGATAATCTTTTCTGTCCAGTAGTTGGAACCCAGAGATTCTCTTTTCATTTTAAATTATAAATGAGGCAGTTTAGATTATTAAAAAATGGCAGAGGGTATAATGTGTCTAGTTTTGCTTATTTGAGTAGTAAGGCAGGGCCCAACAGAGAGAAATGCAGATGTTTCATATTCAGTGAATAAAACTTCAATGATATTGGAATAATCCAATAATGTAAAAGGAAGATAGCTATGAAGAGTTTTTTAGAAAGTGGTCAATTGGCTGCTCCAGTCACTGACTATTATTAAAAATTTCTTCTCTATAAAAGGGGTATTTTTGATTATTTCATTATATTGGATTATTCATTATTTTTCTTATGAAGAATTTTTATTCCTAACTATGAAGAAAACAATACAGAATTTAAAATGTTACCTATGCTTCTTGGTATCTTAAATGAGATTCAAAATTAAAAACAAAATATTTTATGTTAGAGCCGTAAAAAGAAAAGCCAAATACAAATGATTGATTTCATGTATATATGTTGAAGAAAGTATGCAATCTGTTTTTTTTTCATACTTACAAGGAATAAATAGCATCACTTAGCAGATTACCTACAGTGAAGAAAAGAAAAAGAAAAGAAAGAAAAGAAAAGAAAAGAAAGAAAGAAAGTAGCTAGATCCCAGTTCCATATGTATGCAAACATTTGTGCATAATCCTTTTGATAATAATTACATATTATGCTAAACTAGACTAAACTAGAACTGCACAAATTGTAGTCTATGAACATAATGCTGCTTACCTGTCAATTCTGAAGCTTCTGAAGTCTTTCCCCTGTTTTTGTAGTTTATTCAATCAGTAAAATAGGGGCTCATCAAGCATGTACCAAGCATGTACTGTTATATCTTCATCAACGATTTGGACGAGGGGATAGATGGGGAACTCATCAAATTTGCGGATGACACCAAGCTGGCACTCCAGAAGACAGGCTTAAGATACAGGAGGACGGACAGACTTGAACACTGGGCGCTATCTAACAAAATGAAATTCAATGGTGAAAAAAGCAAGGTTCTACATTTAGGCAAGAAAAACCAAATGTACAGGTATAGTATAGGGGGTACCTTGCTCAATAGCAGTAACTGTGAGAGGGATTCGGAGTCCTAGTGGACAATCACTTAAATATGAGCCAGCAGTGTGCTGCAGCTGCCAAAAAAGCCAACACAGTGCTGGGCTGCATTAACAGAGGGATAGAATCGAGATCACGTGAAGTATTAATACCACTTTACAATGCCTTGGTAAGGCCCACACTTGGAATACTGCATCCAGTTTGGTCACCACGATGTAAAAAAGATGTTGAGACTCTAGAAAGAGTGCAGAGAAGGGCAACAAAGATGATTAGGGGACAGGAGGCTAAAGCATATCAGGAACGTTTGCTGGAATTGGGTATGTCTAGTTTAATGAAAAGAAGGACTAGGGGTGACATGATAGCAGTATTCCAATATCTCAGGGGTTGCCACAAAGAAGAGGGAGTCAAGCTGTTCTCCAAGGCGCCTGAGGGCAGGACAAGAAGCAACGGATGGAAACTAGTCAAGGAGGAAGCAACCTGAACTGAGGAGAAACTTCCTGACAGTTAGAACAATAACCAGTGGAACAACCTGCCTCCAGAAGCGGTGAATGCTCCAACACTGGAAGTTTTTAAGAGACTGGACAGCCATTTGTCCGAAATGGTATAGGGTTTCCTGCCTGAGCAGGGGGTTGGACTCGATGACTCCAAGGTCCCTTCCAACTTTATTATTATTATTATTATTATTATTATTATTAATTATTATTATTATTATTATTATTATTATTATTATTATTATTATTATTATTATTATTATTATTATTATTATTATTATTATTATTATGTTGCTGGGAAACTGCATCTGATTTGACCACAAGTTGTAAATGCTTAGATTAGTCAGATGTAGCTTTCATTGAGATAGTCTAGTGCAGAATTCATTTCCTATCCTGACAGAACAAAGCAATGTTGGATGGGGAATTCTGCGAGCTGAAGCGCACACGTGTTCAAGTTGCCAAGGTTGAGAAACACAGATTTAGAAGAATGTAGATTTAATGCTTGAGAAAAGACTGTTTCTGCTATTTAGATGAGATTCAAAGATGTTTTCTGAGGGCAAATTAGGGACATTTTAGTATTAAATATGGGAGATGAGTACTTAGCAAGAGTTATTATTTACTCTGAATTTTGGATGCATACTCAACTATCATAGGAGATTGGCTGCAGTTGCTTCTTCATTTGGTTCATATTGATCTAACTTGGGGACATTAATTATGGATTTTCCAGAGACAGAGCATTAATGTATTAAAAAAGCAAACATCTTTTTATCTTTATGCTTGTCATACAGCTTGAAGAAGAGTTACATAAGCTCAATTGCTTGAATTTTTGAACTACAATTTTTATTTTAAATGGTTTTAATAAAAATATGTTTCATTATTCTGCAATATTAATATGCATTTATGTTGTGCTAAAAATGTATGTTATTTTATTGGTTCCAATTTTTTTAATTATTATTATTATTATTCCTCTAAGTCTATACCCAGTGTAGTATATTTCAGCCTTTTATTACCTGGAGCCCTCCAGATATAGTAGACTACATACCAAAAGCATTGCCATTGAACTGATAGCAAGGCAGTTCTGGAAAGCCCCAGATTAGGAATGTTAACATCCATTAACAACTTTGTGTTTGAATCTGGATGCAGTCTAATAAGGGGCATCACTTGCATTATCCTATTTTAAATTAGGAGTTTTGTTAAGTTCTTAATTTTGGTGAGGGCTATCCCAGAAAACCTCAGATGCATTGTGTTTTATCATTTTAAGTTAAAAGCAGGTAACATCTGTCCTCTCTCCTACTAAAGTATTGTCCGTGTGTGTTTGTGCATGTCGCTCTGTCCGTGAATAAAGTCGTATGCTGCTTGCCATTGTCATTATTAATACTCTGCCTTTCTTCTTCCAGCTTGAATTTGAATGCTAATATCAGAAATGTTTTAAATGTATTAGTCTTGAGGATTTCAGTAGAGATACAAAATAGAAGCTATTGAATATGACTCTACCTGTCTATCAAATTTTTATTTACTTGTATTTATTTTTATACCAAATAATGCTTTATTACATGCGGCCAGATTACTGATCCATGGGAATTATGGTTTATAAATAATTATAACCTTGTTATGTAGATTTGTAAGTCAGTTGTAGTCTCTGAAAAGCTTATTCCCTGGGAAACTCTGATCCATTTAAAAAAATCGAAAAAGAGGTGGAAGAAGGGGAAATTAATAGTCAGGGGCCTGGATGAATATTTTAAGTTAATCAGTGCAAGTCTTCCCCCCCCCCATGCTTTAAAAGGCTTATTCAGCCCTGGAAGATGAGAACTTAGGAAAAGGCCAGGTGAAGCTATATCTGAGTAACATATGAAGCAACACATGAAGAATCATGGCATTTATAGACAAATTCTACAGTATATATATATTTAACAATGTGTAGAAATGTTAAACAGCAAGTGCTATAAAACTTAAATTTAACAGGAGGACGGAGTGACCACTAAATCCTACTGTAAATTAATCAGAATTCTATATCATTTGTCTAATCACCTAAAATTGATGTAAATTGCATAATTTGCAGAACAATTTCAACTTAACAGCTAAACCTTTGATTTAATTTCTTAAATGAGAATGGAGTCTAATTGGAAAAATTGTCCATTGTATCTATTAAAACAAGGATACTGAATTGCTTTTATTATTTTTTCATTATTGGTGAGCCAATAAATGTAGTATTTAAATATGGTTTAAATATGCTCTGGCATGGGCCTCCTAATGACTAGCATCAATAGATTGCTTTGTAAGCTGCCAACTTTTTTCTTTCAAAGTTTTTAAGTGTTTGTTCAGCAACAGCAAACTAAGCAGAAAACTGGTGCAGTTTTTTCCAGTCATGGAGATGCAAGGGCAAGCTATATCTTTTAATCTCAGACTGACACAAAGAAATAAATATTATACTTGTGCTTCAAAAAAAAGAAAGGAATTGGAGATCTAGTGAAAGAAGATAGCTCCCATTTATCCTTCTACCTTAGCAGAAAGTTTTAATATAATTGCGAAAGATATTACACACAACTGTTTCAATACATACCCATGTATACAAATTTATAGAAGCTCTGTCAGTAGCATATTCAAGGATTTGCAGTACAGTTTTTCAAATGCAAGAGATAACAAGCCTGTTTCTTAGATCCCAAAGCTTTTCCACATGGCAGTCTAAGCTGTTTGTCTCCTTTGGTGCTCACATCTTTATTTAAGCCAACTTTTGAAATACCAGTCTGAATTGCTGTAAATTTGCAATTTGAATAGAGCAACGCTCAGCTAAGACTATACTCAACGCAAATTGGATATTTCCTTGCCTTTTGTCCTTCTCATGTTTGCAGTATTACAAAATGGTGGTGTCTCCCAGTATCTGCCTTTTCCTTTTATGCTTTGATCTCCCTCACAAGTCCCCCATATTTATTTTCCATCCTAGATAGCCTCTCTACACTGCCATTTTAACTTTATACAATCTCCCATTATTTCTCCTCTTAATTTTTATTATTATTATTTTTTATTTGACATTGCATCGATGCTACCCTAGTAACCATCATCTCTTATTTTCAACTAGCAGCTGTTTCTTTAGGAACTTGATGCAACATTCCTTTTTAGAGGTTTTCTTAAAGCTACATAACCAAGGGGAAAGATGAGTAAGCCTTCTATACTCTGAGGAAAAATCAAAAGACACTTATAATGAGGATTGAGTGCGACAGAAGATCTTTGTCAGCCCCATAAGGTAGACCAAACCAGGAATCAATTCCATAAAAAGGTTAATACTGCTTTTATTTAGAGTGGCTATAATAACAGAATTTTACAAGAATGTGCTGTGCATACTCGCTTTCTTTCTTCGCGTGAATTGAGGACATATCTCTGGGAATCTTTTCCACAAACTTTCTGCTTGTTTTAGACTTAAGATATGTTTCTCTCCCCCAATGACTTTGATAATGAATCTCTATCACTATGAAGACCATCTTCCTTACTCTATATCTTTATGAAGACTGAGAAATCACCATCAAACCACCCTTGAATCAACTGCTAAGATTAGGGTGCTCTCCTCTGAAGGGCTTAAGGCAGCTTGAACAGAAAAATACTACTTTTGAATGTAGCTGGAAAAAGCGGGTGAATTTCAAGTAAGAGGATATTTATATTGCCCATTCCTGAATTCCAGAACAGGAGTGACACATACTGACCACAAGCAATATGATATGCAAGTATGCTGAGTCCTTCAGTCTAACAATAGTCACCCAGCTGCTCAGAGTTATCTCAAACTGCAAGATGGGTATCAAATAAATTTAATAAAAAATAATATCTAAGCTTCATTACTTTAAATCAGGGGTCCTCAACCCCTGATCCATGGACCAGTACTGGGCCACGGCATGCCAACAACCAGTCCGCACAAACAAGCAAAGCCCCATCCGCGAGATGCAGGCAGCACACAAAACCACGCCCCCTCCGGTCCTTCGAAAAACCTCTCTCCACAGAACCGGTCCCTGTGGTGCCCAAAAGGTTGGGGACCTCTGCTTTAAATTATTTATTATTTTGATTTATATAGCTGCCCATCACTAATATTTGGCAAGTTGATTTCATCAAATCCTGCCAGATTAATCTTACTTCTCTTTTCTCATTGTGAAACTTCTTTGGTAGATTGTGAAAATGCTGAAGATGTAATAATATCTCTTGATTTCAGCAAAGTCTTTCACATTATATTCTAATTAACAGGTTTGTTAAGTGTATGGATGGCATAGCAAGTATCAAATGGGGTAACTCAGTTCATTCCTGGCCAGAAGCTCTTCAATGCTTTTATTTAGTATTTGGATGAGCTGAGCAGAGGAATGTTTATTAAAATTTGCATAAGATATGCAGCCAGGTCTAACACCAAATCCTTGGAAGTCAGAAGTAAAATTAAAACTGCTCTTTATGATAATGATATTGAGAAAGTGAAAGAGGACTGGAAATCAAAGATTGGATTCAAGATATGTATAATTTATAAATTTTTGAAAAGGTATTTTTTTTTTCTGCCAATCAAAAAAAAGAGTTCTGTTTGGTATAGTTTTCATATTATTTGACAAGAACAGAGTATTTTTATGAATAATTTGATATTAATCCCAGAAGAAAGGTCTCTGATTTCAATTGTATTTTAACCTGTAAAATTTCCTGAATTAGTCTCTGAATTTGTATCCTTTTTTTTTTTTTACATGTCTACCAGGCATGATAAAAGAAATGTTGCTTAGCATTTCAGCCATAGGATTTTAATCTTTGTTTTAAAAATGACTCTCTATGCCAGTAGTCCTCTTCTTTTTTTTTTTCTTCAGGACACCCTAAATTCATAAAACATTTTCTATGGCATTCCAGAGAGTCACCTACCCCTAACCCATTTTCTATAGTTCTATAGTTCAAGAATGCATACTACAGTAATGGGTTGAATTGTCAAAATGGGATCTGTAAATATTAAAGCTAAAGAATAAGAGAATAACAGAATTAGAAGGGACATTGGAAGTCTTCTAGTCCAACTCCCTATGTCATTTCAGATTAAAAAAACACTTTATTCTTTTTGTTTTTTCAAGAGTTTGTCAAATAGGCTAATGCCATATGTAATGACATCTGGTCAATAACTAATTTGTTAGCATGCCGAGCATCATTAGTGGTCTAATTCTATCATATGGGCAGAGAACACAGCAAGCAGAAAGGTCTGGTTTTCCCATGAAAAAAGCTGAACTTGCTAAAGATGAAACCTGAGTCATCGCCATCCTTAATGCTGTTGGCTTCCCATCAGACACAGACTATAAGCAAGGATATTAAAAGGTGTTACAAATAAACCAACATGTTTCAGTATCTCATAACTATCATCCATGCAATATATTTTCAGTGTTTTAAAATACTATGAGTCAACCCACAAGTAAAAGCTTATTAGGACATAATTTCTCTTTGATTATTTAGTAGGATACCTGGACTTAATGAGAGTCATACTGCTTTTTGTTATACTAGAAACACATTTATTTCTTCCTTAACTATTTGTAATCTATCCCTGTATTCAGTGTTAGGTTTATCAGTACCAAAGTGGTCAACTTGCACAAGTAACACTTCAAAAATTGCATGAATATTACCAGAGCCCTTTTAACAATCAGATGACATTAATTCTTTACTTACTGCATATATAGAATCATCTAGAATCATCAAGAGCCATTTCCTATGCTTTAATATAAAATTGTTGTTGTTGCATGTGTTCATTCACCACCTCTAGATGGATTTGTAACTGGCTAACAAACCATACTCAGTGTGTAGTCCTTAATTGAAATAAATACACATGGAGGGAAGTAAGCAGTGGGGTACCCCAAGGCCCAGTATTCTTCAATATCTTTATAAACGACTTAGATGAGGGAATAGAAGAGGAACTCTTCAAATTTGCAGATGACGCTAAGCTGGCAGGAATAGACATGTCAAACACAAGGCCCACGGGCCAAATCCAGCCCACCGTGTGGTTAGATTTGGCCCCCGGAGCCGTCCTGGAAACAGCAAAGGACCGGCCCACAGTGCCTCAGCCAGGTCAGGCCCAGGTCGACCAGGCGCTGATCTACAACATGGTCAGCCTTAGATCTGCCACGTTGCCCTGTAACCAGCGAGAGACCACTCTTGCCCCACCCTCTGGGCGCGTGTGCAGGAGGCAGCAAACGTGTGGGGCCTGGCATCCCTGGGGACTGCGTTCTGAGCACTGCCTTTCCCTTGCTGGCTCCAGGGCAGCGCCGCGGATTTAAGGCTGACCACATTCTACACCAAGTTGTAGATCAGCACTAGTGCCTCCATGCCCCACTCGCTGGCCTGGCCTTGCAGCCTGCAATACTTCCCTTTCACTGGGACTGCCCTGCCCCCGAGTGGGAAAGCCACAGCCAGCGGCGGCACAGCCACTGACAACACTGCCAATCTCTCCCTGGGACCCGTGCATGTGTTTGTGTGTGTGTGTGCGCACACATTGGGGGGAATCTCACCTCTTGCAGCCCCACACTGTGATATTGGGAAAGAAAAGAATGGGAGAGGTAAGAGAAGCTGTGATGGGAGCTTCTTGCAGCCTTCCATGGGGCTGGGGGCAGGAGCTGAGGGGGGCAGGGTGCGATGCGATTGACGGCACATTGAGAAAAAGAAACAAGTACTCCAAAAAACAGCTTTCATTAGTTTGCAGCCTGCCATCGCAGAAGGTCTCTCTTGAGGGCATGGGGGATGCAAGGTGTGAGAGACACACACCCCGCCAGTGTGCGCTCGCGTATGCACACACACACACATGTGCGGGTCTCGGAGAGGTGAGCTGAGCCATGCAGGACGGTTTAGGGTCTCCTGCTCAAGCAGGGGTTGGACTAGAAGAGCTCCAAGATCCTTCGAACTCTGTTATTCTATATTCTATATTCATTCTTCCTGTTCTCTGAGATTAATCTGGGATGGGTTTGATATTGTTTCATTAAAGTAGCTTTTCAATAAACATTTGGAATATGTACTGAATTTTCTTTTCTAGTACTTCATTAGGCTTGGCACTTAGCACTATTATCTCAATATTGCTTGTTTCAGCAATGCTGGGCTTTCTTCACTTTCACAGTCCAACTATTTCCTAACAGCATTAATTTTGTCTGAAGAATAATTAAGTTGGGTGGTAGTACATTCCTTCTTGAGGAAGAGAATGGTCCTGCTGTCTCTTTTTTTTAATATATATAAACAAGTTTTATTGGGTTTTTTTGATTTTACATGAAAGTGCTTAGGAATCATCATGGAGATAGGGTAGTCAATCATCCAAAAAAAAAAAAAAAAGCATAGTCATACATATATAATTCAGGTTAATTCTTTAAAAGTTCCCTCTCTATTTCCCTCAATTGATATAACATAATCAAATTAATACATTTCTAAATAGAATTTAGTCAATCAAAAAAAATATCAATAATATTTCACCTATATCAGGCCAAATCCTGTTTTTAAGCTTAACTAACTTACAATTACCATGTTCCAATTTAGCCTTAAATAAACACATAGTTTACATTTTGGGTATCCCAATTTCCCTTATTTCATAAAATAATAATTATTTCTAGAATATACATATTATTCCAGCCATTATATTTTTATACTTCCCAACTATATTCTATTTCTTATTCTACTCTATTTCAAATATATATTTTATAAATCAATCCATATCTCTAAAAAACCTTTTTAACTCATTACGTAAAGTTTAAATCCCATCAAAATAATTATACCTAAAAAAAAACATATTGTTCCAGAAAATACCTTCTTATTTCATTTCACATCTATATTCCATTTCTTCTTCTATTAACTTCTTGTTTACCACCTTTTCCATATTACAATTCCAAACCATAATCAAATCAATAATTTTCATCTCAGTAGCATTAACTCAGTCAAAATCTCTAAAAGCCTTTTTAACCCATCAGGTAAAATTTTAACTCTCATTTTTAAATCTAATTCTAGCTTTCTTTTTGTGCCAAGCAGGTTTCCATAAAAGAGCCTCTAAATCATCAAATCTCAATATTTGATTATACATATTTCTCAACAATTCAGTCTGATCATATTTCTCTGCTCTTTTTTCCAATATTGTCTGCGCTGTATAATCAGTTTTGTTCAATGTGGTGGTTACTCGTTGATTATCCGTGTTGTCACAGTTCTCAATGCCTCGTATTTGCAAATCAGTTCCTATTGCTTTTGGCATTGTAGATGTTTTAGTTGAAATCCATCTTTGATCGTCGAGGTTCTCAATGACTTGCATGTGGGATTGTATGATATCTTCTTCTATGTTGATTTGTTCCTCCTCTATTGTTGTTTGAGTTGTGGGGTAGTCAGTTGGAATCTGGAAGTCAGTTTGAAGTTTTGTAATAAAAGCATTTATTCTAGCATTCACTTGCTCATTAATTTTGTAAATTCTTCCCAGCATAAGTTTACAAATAGATTGTGGATGAGATTCCTCCATCTCATTAAGTTGTATATGTAGTTACATGCAGGCCTCTTTGAAGTTGATATGTTCTTCCTCTGTTGGTCCTTGGTCTATAAGTTGATCAGTCAAAATTTGAGATTCAATTTTTAGTTCTGGAACCTCATCTTTAATGTTCATTCTAAAAATCCTTTGTTCTTTAAGTTCCAATATTTTTTCTAGTATAAGTCCATAGCCAAGCTGTGGGTAAAACTCCATTTCAGTAATAAGATAATCTTAGTTTTTTGGTGGAGGCTCAGCTTAAAAAGTAAATACAACAATAAAATTCTATAATAGGAATATTATAGAATATAATCTCCAAACAAAAGAAAAAAAGCAAAAAGGCCAAGAAAGAAAAAGAGCAGAAAAAAGAAAACCAAAGTCAATACTAAAAAAAGAAAAAAAATATCCAATTTGTAATCCAATTTATAGTATCTTCGCAAAAAAAAAGATAATAAAAAGTGCCTTAAAAATCAATTCTTCATAAAAATGTTTGTAATCCAAGAAAAAGAAAGAGTCCAAATATCATATATCTGAGATATATAGTCTGTACTGTGAAGCCAAGTTAAAATAATGGGAGAGAGGAAAAAAAAAAAAAAACCTTCTTTCAGCTGGTTTCACAGTCAGATAGGAATGTCTGGGCATGGAGCCAAGTTGTTAATCTCAATAAACACCAGACAAAGGAAAGAGAAAGTTCTCAGGGTCACCATCAGATACAATGTTGCCAAAGCTTAGAGAAAAAAAGGCAGCCCAGAATGAAGGAAAAAAAGTTTTAAAATAGACAATACAGTTAGAATAGCTTTTCTAAACGTAGAAAAATATCTTTGAAGAAATAATCTTCCCAAATTTCTGTTGGAATTTAAACAGTTTTATCATTTTTTTAAGAAATTCATCTTCAAAATATAAAATAGCTTAAACCGCCACTTATTTACAGGAGGGGGGAGAGGGAAAAAAACCACTGCACCCCCCTCCCTAAAGGCTTCTGCTTAAGCTAAAGACAGGCAGGCAGAAAAAAAAATCCATCTTCACGGATAAGATTTTTTCAGGATCCCCGAAATCCAACAACAAAAATAGTCAGTAAAAATTAATTATTTTTCTCAGAGCTCATTTTCCCAAGTATCCAAACGCTGCTCTCTTAAAGTAGGGAAATAATTCCAGGGGCTTTTCACAGGGAAGTAGTTAGGGTACAGAGAGGGAAGGAAAGGTCTCACCCAGATCTTCCATGGTGGTTTTTTTTGCTTAGCTGTTCTTGTGACTTTCAGCTGGAGCAGCTAGATGATCGGCCATGTTAATGGCCGATCTTTTCCCTGTCGGCCCAAAGGAGCTGTCTTGGACCGCGGAAGGTACTGCCGTTCCCTCCGCAGTCAACGAGTGTCCTCCTCAGCGGTGGTCACCCCTCCAGGGTGACTTTCGACCCTGTCCAGGGTCTACCGGCAGACGGAAACCGGCCGGCGAAGAGAGAGGACTCTTCGCACAACCGCTAGCGCTGCAAACTGGAACCGGAATGTCCTGCTGTCTCTTAAGGAGTGCTGGTGCATACATAATTTTTATCCAGTTTCAAACCTTCCCTTTTTAGAGAAGTTTGTGGAGAAGAGGGTTGCACTGCAGCTTCAGAGGACTCTGCATGAAACAGGTTGTCTGGACCTCCTTCAGATTCAGCTATGAGCCATGGAACTTTTTTTCCTGTCTCAGAAAAAGAAGAACATTCAACTGCCTTTTATATAATCATTGATAGCGCTGGGTCCCAAGGAATTCCCACATATCATTGCAGAGAATTAAGTTTTATTTCTGCACCTGATGTATTTTGATAATCATATTCGCATTCTATTCATCGAAAGCAGCCCCATGAATATTGTCGAAGTAATTAAACAACAATATTTTCATATGATTGATTTGAATATAATTTTGTCAGAGAAGGTTGGGGTTCATTTTATAGAAAGGAGATTTGCAGATTTAAATCACTTCAGTGAGGAAATATTAATGAAAATTTCCCCTTTCACTGTATTTACACAGCATTGTCCTTTTAAATCTTCAAAACTTGTATTAAATTAAGATATAAAATGTTGAGGTTTTTTACAGCTTTGATTTGCAACCTGGAATTGGAGATGTCAAAACAGTGTGTTTAAATGTCAAGTATGCTAAGAAGAAGACGGTATCTTCATTTATCAGTTAAGAGGTAGAAGCATATAAATGAGAGCTTTGAGAATAAGAAATTTAAGTTTTACTATAGGACAAACATGATACAGGCAATTTAACCTATGAAAAGCAAGATGTAATTAGTATTTTTATTTGATCCTAAGAAGTAGATATATTTTTCTTATTTATAGACTCATAACTAAAGGAGTATTATAGAAAATGACACAATTATAAAATGATGCTTGTTTTATTGAAGAACCAGATTACAATGGATTAAAAAGTTGGTTTTATCTGTAATGATTTTTTGTCATTACTTTGCATTTTACTTCACATTTTACATGCTCCTTTTCAGATAATTTTGTTATCATTACTATTTACATTACAATGGGTGAAATGATAGTTTACTTTTATATTAAGAAAATTTACCATTACATTTTATACTGGATGTTTTATTTGATTTTTATTTCCTATTGTTGCCAATATTGTAAGTATTTTAATTGCAGGATATTTTATAAGAGAAATTGGTCTATATAGTGTATCTTCCTTATACTTTGGCATCTACAGAACTATACTGTTCAAATGATGTATTTGGTAGCTGGTAGCAAATTCAGAGGTTTTGCTACCCAATAAATAGGATGAATAGCAATAGCATAGCACTTAGACTTATATATCGCTTCATAGTGCTTCACGGTCCTCTCTAAGCGGTTTACAGAGTAAGCATATTGCCCCCAACAATCTGGGACCTCATTTTACCAACCTCAGAAGGATGGAAGGCTGAGTCAGCCTTGAGTTGGTCAGAATCAAACTGAAACATAATTTACATAGTTTACATTCTCATCCTTCCACAGGCTGCTTTTATTTTTCTGTAAAGACAAACGTTTTTTTCCTCAGGACTTCCTGGACTGTTTCTTCATGATGTCATTCGAGGAAGGATTTTTTTCCCCCAAAGACCCTGGGACCTTTCCAATATAAAACACTGGAAGAACTTCTTCTGTCATCTTATCTGATCTGTCAATTGTTTCTGGACATTAATAAAAATACAATGGACAGGAAGTATGCACTAAAAGATGGAGAACTAAATGGGGCATGTTACCTTGGTCTGCTCATCTGTGATTGATGCCATTTCCCTCTAAAAGAAATCTATGGCAGATTTCTCTTACATCCCTAGCTGATGTATAGACTAAGAGCTTATTATTACAATATGTGCCATGTACATATCTATGTACATAATATACAACTTACTCTTTAGCCTTTATCATGAGACATGATTTACTACAATGAATGTAGAATTTCTTATGCTGTTTTTTATTTGGTGATATAAATTGTTGAAGATCTACCAGATCTACCAAAGACAGATCTATCTTTCCTTACTCATTTTATTAATAGGCTTTTTATTCAAATGCTAGTGTAAAGGAATTCTACAATTTTCTGTTAGAATACTCTCTCTCTCTCTCTCTCTCTCTCTCTCTCTCTCTCTCTCTCTCTCTTCTTTCTTTTCTCTCACTCTCGCTCTCTTTCTCTCATTCTGAAAAGAATTACATTTTAAAAAATAGGTTTACTTAACTCAGATAATTTTAGCTGTGTTTCACTGAAATGAATTAAATTAATCACCTCCCAAAGACTTAATATCTTTAAACAACCCAGAATTTACAGGAGTGAATAATTGCAGTAAATCAAAACTGCATTACAGGCACTGACAATTTCCAAGCATGATGCATGAGTGTTTAAGTGAGAAAACTGCCACCTGGTTTCTGTTGTTCTAAACACATTCCTTAGTAAATAAATCATGGTGAAGATTAGTTTTTAGAAAGCATTTGCAAAATTGTTTGGATGTATGATCAAAGTCTCCTTAATTTAGAAATCAATAAAATCCACTAAAATCAGTTCTCATATGTCAGTAAATGGAGGAATCATTAATAGGGAATTTCTTATTTTTATTACAATAGTGGCTTTCAAAGGAAAGATAGTGAAGAGGACATATCACTGGATAATATTAAAACATTTATAGTCTGAATAGAATTATCAAAGCATAGAATTTGTGCCATTAATTCTAGCATGGAGAAATAAGACTGAGTTTGAAAGTGAAAGTGAAGGACTAAATCAGCTTGGGAAGATAACAAGAGAATATATTTATTTTATAAGTATGCATGAGAACCAAATGAATGAATAACATCATGCCTAGGAAAGTTTTATTTATTTTATTTACTAATTAAATTTATATGCTGCCCATCTCACTATCAAGCAACCCTTCCCAAGTTTATTTCCTAAGGAAACAAAATGATCTTTTAAATACAAGATACCCAACCCATAAGCTTTTTCTTTCCATCTCTTCCCCAGTTTTTTGTCCTGATTTTCCTAAGAAAGAACCTTTGTGGATCGTACAGCTCACAGGTGTCATGGTTCCGATAGATGAAACCAGTAAAAGAATTTCAAGGCAAGAATTCTTCCTTAAAGAACATTTTATTTAGGAAATAAAGTATTCGGCACTTACATAGTTGAACCCAAGAATGAGATTCGCTCCTCCCAGATACAAAGTAACAAATTGCAATTCCCACCCCACAAGAGCTGTCATAAATCACATTCCCCAATTAGCACAAAACGTGGGCTTTCCTCTCCGGCCCCTCAGCCCGCCAAAACCTTATCAGAACACGTCCTTGAGCTCCCACACTTCTACATTGTTATGGCTAGCTAAACCCTCAAGCATTTACCCCATCCCCCCTTCTACATCTGAACTCTAAAAGAATGGAAAAGGTACATTAAAAGTGAAAGTAAAAATGGCTGCTGGTTCTTAGTTGTCAGAGCGACGACATCCATTGTCACACCGTTGACAACAGGGTTTCTATCAAAATGCCCAGGCATTGACTATCTATTAAAAATTCTACCTGATATATTTCAGCTCACTATGGCTGATAAATTAAAATATTCTATAAAGTTGGTAGAAATAGATGACAGCCTTTGTTTCACTAATTCTTGTTTTCCTGACTGTGAGTTAATTTTATCCCATTTCTGCACTGATTTGCAAATTCAGAAAAATGAAATCATTATGAATATTTGTATGCACTTTTATATGCTTTCCCCCCCAAATATAATGCATTTTTATGCCATAATTTTTTTTAAGTTGAAATCTATGTCACCACATTTGAAAGATCTGAAAGATGTCACCAAATAATTTCTGGTTTGCATATAGCCTTAGAACAGTGATGGCGAACCTTTTAGAGACTGAGTGCCCAAAAACCGCCCTGCCCCCCACCCCGCCCTCCCGCCCGCTCGCAGGGCCACCCACTGCCTCCACGGCCCATCACAGCAGATCGCCCAGGTGGCCCAGCAGTGCCATGGTGGCCACACCCTCTGCCCATGCCCTGCAGCATCATCTGCAGGTGACAGGGTGTGAGGGCGGAGTCTTGTCCCCGCTGCCCGGCTGCCATGTTTTTGGCTGTGCTGCTCTGCGTGGGCCGTGCCCGGGGATGACTCACCTCCGGGAGGGCTGTTGGTGAGGAGGGGCCATGGGGGGAGGCAGAGCTGGGGTGACAGCACGCGTGCCCACAGAGAGGGCTCTGAGTGCCGCCTCTGGCACGCGTGTCATAGGTTCGCCACCACTGCCTTAGAAAGTAAAAATTGAAAATTCATATAGTACTTTGAACTAAGTACTGTCTTCCTTTTTTGGAAAAAAAAAAGTTTCATTAAGGTTTGTTATAGCATAAAGATTTAAAAGGGGGGGAGGAATGCAGGATAAAAAAAGAGGAGAGAAAAAAAGTATTCACTTCTGATTTTTTCCAACACAGTAAAATACTAATACAATGGGGATGCGGTGGCGCAGCAGCTTAATGATGTTGGAACTGCCTCTCGGAAATGGTCTGCACTCCAGCGATTTGAGCCCGGCTCCCCGAGACGAGGCGAGCTCCTGCCGCTTGCTCCCCGGGCTCCTGCCCACCCAGCAGTTTGAAAGCATGCAACCTTGCAAGTTGATAAATGGGAGCCACTTTAGTGGGGAAAACCTAGCTGTGTTTATATATGAGGAGGGCGGAAGCCAGCCTGGACCTGCCATATGGAAGACAATGCAACACAAGGCGAGGCAAGAGCAGCGGAGGAGCATGGAAGAGCCAGCAACCCGAGCATCGCCAGTCAGCTGGTGTAAGCTAGTTCACACCTTGTGATGCACCAAAGATAGGCAAGCAGTGCTGAATAGAATGAAGTAGCAATTTTAGGCTGTTAGGACTGCATTATGTCTAGCATTGGTAGATTTCCCTGACATTGTATGCCATGCGTTAAATAAATTAATAAACTAATACAATTAAGATTTCAACTTTTTACATTATCTATAATTATTACAAGCTAGTTCTATAAATAACAATTATTAAATCTTCAAATTAAATTCTAAATTTCATTTTTTTTCTACTTCAAGCAATTAAGTCAAATGGGGCTTGAACTTGGATCTCCCTGGTCCCAGTCCCATAATCTTGAGTGAAGCCTTGAAGAGGTCCCTTTAATATAACCTTGTAAAGCAAGACAGTTCCTCCTTCTATGCAGCTCATAAAAACTATTTTGTCTTTGTTTTTAATAAAGAAAAGTGATTTAATATTTTTATAAACAAAACTAACAATTACCACCTTTGGCTCTGTCAGGCTGACCAGTTTCTTGAGTTTAGTTATAATTCAGATATTACCCAAATGAGTTTCACACAGCTGTATTTATTAAGTCAGGTATTACATGTTGTCCAGATGCTTGTTCAAAGTTCTCTCTGAATTTAGATTCCTATACTATAGATAAAAATAGTTGCACTGTTAAGGAACATACATTAGTAGATATGCAAATACATGGTCTAAAACACAGGTCGGCAACCTGCGGCTCCGGAGCCGCATGTGGCTCTTTGAGCCTTCCCCTGTGGCTCCCAGCCTCCTCTACCATTTGCAGAGAGAGACAGAGACAGAGCTTGCTTCTCTCTCTCTCTCTTTCTCTCTCTCTCTCTCTCTTTGTGTGTTTGTGTGTGTGTGTGCATGTGCGTGTGTATGTTTGTGTAAAAAAGAGAGTAGCCTCACCCTGTTCCGAAGAGCCGACAAGCTTACTGGGCGAGGCTCCTCCCTTTCCTGCGTCTCTGCAGGAAGCAGGAAGCAGGAAGGGCAGGAGAGAGCTAGCTAGCCCAGCTAGGCTGACTCAGGAATTCTGGGAGTTGAAGTCCATGAGTCATAAAAGAGCCGAGGTTGCCCACCCCTGAGCTTGTTGCAGAACAGCTTGAAGCCAGCTTGCCAGGTGAGCAGAAGATCGGAGAGAGGGAGGGGGGGGGAGAGAGACAGAGAGAGACAGAGAGAGAGACCCTTTTGACATCTAAAATGAAGATAACAATGCATATATCCTTTTTTACCTTTATTTTATATATGTGTGTGTGTGTATGTGTGTATATATGTGTGTGTATACATATGTGTGTGTGTGTATATATATGTGTGTGTATATATATATATATATGTACAATATATATATATATATATATATATATATATATATATGTACAAACACCCGTGAAAACCCTCAGAAAACAAATATGTGTGTGTGTATATATATATTGAATAATCATTGAATAATCTTTATGTCATTTCAACAAATTACCATTGATAATTTCATTGATTTTTATCTTAATAGGAATAGTTTAGGAGCTTTTCTAATATAGTTTAATACATATGGGTAATCCTTAAGTCAATTTAAATCTCCGTTTTGTAATGGGTAATGTGTTTGTGTCTCATTATCCAAAGAAAAACACAGTTTAGGAATTATTGTATATTGAGTTCGTTGAGGCATTAACGAAACCGATGTAATACAACTGCACTTTATTGCTTGAATACACAGAAGTGCCTCTGACAACCGCTTGACATCTATTTATACAGTGCTGCCACTAGGCGGCGGCCAATCATTTTAAAGAACAATTTCCCGCTTAAATTGCAGGCTAGCAGTTTGCTCCAAAACAGTTGGAGACTCTTTTCAAACATACACAACAATGGACCATAACAACCATTAATGAATTAACCCAATACATTACACCCCTTTCCCCTGGATAAGTCAACACATTGCAACCTATGAACATAATCACGCAAATATGCAGGCAGGTTTTGTGTCTGTTCAGAGCGCTGCACTGTTATTTGAGGTCCCTGATCTATAAGCCTCCTTGTTGGGCCGGGTAGACCGGGGTCCCTTGGCCCAATTGCTTCGGGAAGACCGGTACCTCGTTGATCGTTTTGGCTGGGTAGACCGGTCCTGTCATGTCCGTCATTGCTGGGTAGACCATTGCCGCTGTCTTCATTTGTGATACTGCCTGATGGACTCGGAACAGGGTTCGTTAGCGACCCCAGTTCTGCAGGCATAGTCTCAAAAGTTTTGGGTGGCTCAGGCATGGCCAGGTCACCAGGCAACCCACTAATCTCTTCTCTGTCAGCGGCCAGGCTCTGGCTAGCCTGATGCCGCTGCAATTGGTCTATGTGGTGGTGAACCACACAACCATCGTCCAGGGCCACTTCATAAGACAGTAGCCCTGACACCTTTGAAACCAAAGCTGCCACCCAAGGTGCCCCCAGCCCATAGCCGCGCCTCTTTGCCGTCCTCCCGCCGCCCCCGCTGCTGCTGCCGGTGGTGCTAAGCGGGACGGGAGAGGCGGCGGTGGCCGGGCAGCTGTGCCCCTTCACCATCCTCATGTCGCTGCCGCCGCCCGCACTAAGCGGGGCAGGAGAAGTGGCGGTGACCGGGCAGCCGTGCCTCTTCGCCGTGCTCCCGCCGCCGCTGCTGCTGCTGCCGGTGGTGCTAAGCGGGGCGGGAGAGGCGGTGGCGACCGGGCAGCTGTGTCCCTTCGCCGTCCTCATGTCGCCGCCGCCACCCGCGCTGAGCGGGGCCGGAGAGGCGAGCGACCAGGCAGCCGTGCCCCTTCAGCGACCAGGCAGCCGTGCCCCTTCACCGTCCTCATGTTGCCGCCGCTGCCCGCGCTAAGCGGGGCAGGAGAAGTGGCAGCGACCGGGCAGCTGCGCCTCTTCGCTGTCCTCCCGCCGCCGCTGCTGCTGCCGGTGGTGCTAAGCAGGACGGGAGAGGTGGCGGCGACCGGGCAGCCACGCCCCTTCACCATCCTCATGTCGCCGCCGCCACCCGCGTTGAGCGAGGCCGGAGAGGCGGCGGCGACCGGGCAGCCGCGCCCCTTCACCGTCCTCATGTCGCCGCCGCCACCCGCGCTGAGCGGGGCCGGAGAGGCGGCGGCGAGCAGGCAGCCGCGCCTCTTTGCCGTCCTCCCGCCGCCGCTGCTGCTGCTGCCGGTGGTGCTAAGCAGGATGGGAGAGGCGGCGGCGACCAGGCAGCCGCGCCCCTTCACCATCCTCATGTCGCCGCCGCCACCCGCACTGAGCGGGGCCGGAGAGGCGGCGGCGACCGGGCAGCCGCGCCCCTTCACCGTCCTCATGTCGCCGCCGCCACCTGCGCTGAGCGGGGCCGGAGAGGCGGCGGCGACCGGGCAGCCGCGCCTCTTCGCCGTCCTCCCGCCGCCGCTGCTGCTGCTGCTGGTGGTGCTAAGCAGGACGGGAGAGGCGGCGGCGACTGGGCAGCCGTGCCCCTTCACCGTCCTCATGTTGCCACTGCCGCCCATGCTAAGCAGGGAGAGAAGTGGCGGCGACGGGCAGCCACGCCTCTTTGCTGTCCTCCCGCCACCGCCGCTGCTGCCGGTGGTGCTAAGCGGGACGGGAGAGGTGGCGGCGACTGGGCAGCCGCGCCCCTTCACCGTCCCCATGTCGCCACCGCCACCCACACTGAGCGGGGCCGGAGAGGCGGCGGCGACTGGGCACCCGCGCCTCTTCGCCGTCCTCCCGCCGCCGCTGCTACCGGTGGTGCTAAGCGGGGTGGGAGAGGTGGCGGCGACCGGGCAGCCACGCCCCTTCACCGTCCTCATGTCGCCGCCGCCACCTGCGCTGAGCGGGGCCGGAGAGGCGGTGGCGACTGGGCCCCCGCGCCTCTTCGCCGTCCTCCCGCCACCGCTGCTGCTGCCGGTGGTGCTAAGCAGGGCGGGAGAGGTGGCGGCAACCGGGCAGCCACGCCTCTTCGCGGCCCAGGAGCAGAGTTGTGGCCGTTGCCTATCACAGTCACACGGACGGCAGGCCTGGCTCACAGGCAAGGGTTCTCTGGGGTTCTTTTGCTGGGAGGGCGAGGAAGCAGTGGGGAAAGACAGCTCCGGAGGGAGGCAGCCCAGCAACCAGAAGCCAGCGGTCCGAGCAGAGCGGCACGGAAGACCTACCGGTCAGCGTGGGAGGCAATGCTGGAGCGTCCCACGCTGACCGGTAGGTCTTCCGTGCCGCTCCGCTCGGACCGCTGGCTTCTGGCTGCGGGGCTGCCTCCCTCCAGAGCTGTCTTTCCCCGCTGCTTCCTCATCCTCCCAGCGAAAGAACCCCAGAGAGCTGGAAGACGTCCTTTCTCCCACTTTCCGCTTCTCATCCTCTTTTCCAAGCACCTCTCCCAGAGCGAGCCAGAAGCCTCAACTATGGCCTCCTACAGCAGGCTGAGATAGGCGAGCCCGAGCGGCCCTTTGCTGCCGCCTTGGAAGATTTGCCGCAGCAGCTCCTTCTCCCTGTCGGCCTCCTCCTCCCTAAGAAGAAAGTCCCAGAGAGGTAGAGTGCGGGGGGGGAGCAGTCTTTTCCGAGGGGAGGAGAAGCCAGGACGGCAGAGCCGTCCATACCAGAGCTGGACAGGGGGGGCAGGGCCAGTGCATGTCTCACCTTAGGCTCCACTCTAATCAAGCCCCCTGTTCCGTGTGCGGCTCCCAGGTTTTTTTTTTGTGAGGGAAACGGGTCCAAGTGGCTCTTTCAGTGTTTCAGGTTGCCGACCCCTGGACTAGCCTGTAAGAATAGGCAGCCATGAATATTGACCATCGCAGCATCCTAGGAGAAAGGATCTGTGGGGTCTGCTTGTCTGCTGTGAAGAGACCTAAGAGAGGCTTATGATCCGTGAAAATGATGAAGGAGCTGAAGGATATAGGAAGTTGTGGAATTTTTTAATACCAGCTACAATGGCTAAAGCCTCCTTGTCTATCTGCGCGTAGTTCCTCTCTGTAGGGGATAACGTTCTGGAATAGTAAGCGATGGGTGCTTGGTGCCCATCTGCCATTAGATGACTTAAGACTGCTCCTATGCCATACGGTGAAGCATCACATGCTAAACTGACAGGCAATTTCTTATTGAAGTGAGCTAGTACTGAGCTTGATGACAACAGTGATTTGACTGCTTTAAAAGCTTTTTCGTGGGTGTTTGTCCACTCCCACGGTGCCTTTTTATGCAGAAGCTGATGAAGCGGCTCTGCCAATGCTGCCTTGTGTGGCAGGAATGAATGGTAGAAATTAAGTAGCCCTAAAAATGCCTGCAGCTCCCCCTTTGACTTAGGTCTGGGAGCCTGTTGTATAGCTTTAAACTTAGAGTCAGAGGGGTGGATTCCGGCAACATCTATCCTGAATCCCAGGAATTCAGTAGAGTTCACACCAATTTGGCACTTGTCTCTTTTTAACTTCAACCCCGCTTCGCGGAACCGTTGAAGAACTGCTCTGAGATATTCTGCTAAGACTGCTGCGGATTCTCCAGCAATCAGAACGTCATCAAAATAAGGGCCCACACCTGGAATATTCTTAAGTGTACGTTCCATTACACTCTGGAACAACCCTGGGGCAACACTTACCCCAAACTGCAGGCGATGAACCCTGAATGCCCCTCTATGTGTGACTATTTTCTGAGCCTCTGCTGTGGCATCATCCACAGGCAGTTGCTGATATGCCTGTGCGAGGTCCAGTTTAGCAAATATACAACCTCCCTGCAGTGATGCTAGGATGTGGCTTACCACTGGAACTGGGTAAGCATGTTGCTGCAAAACTTTGTTAATTGTGCATTTGTAACCAGCACAAATACGAATGTCCCATTGGGCTTCACTGGGGTTACTATGGGGGTTTCCCACACGCTGCTATCTACAGATTGAAGCACTCCCTGCTGTACTAACTTGTCTAACTCTGCATCTATTTTAGGCTTTAGTGCAAAAGGCACTCTGCGAGGTTTGATCCTGATAGGAGTTACTGTTGGATCGAGGTTAAGGGAGATTGGTGCTCCCTTGTATTGACCTAAATTAGGGCTGAACACATCAGCAAATTCCTGGCACACAGCCGCTAGGTCAGCTGTTTGTGTGTGGTTGATGCCAGTTACTTGGATGCCCAAACCAGTCCAGCCCAATCAAACTGGTGTGCTGGCCTTCAACGACCATGACGTTGAGGGGACCCTCAAACTCTTTGAAGCTGACTTTCACCATGGCTTCGCCTTTCACCACTACGTGGCAATTTTGAAAGTCTGTCAGAACAAGCCTTGACGGTTTGAGTTGTACTCATTTCCTGCCTTGTCTGTAGATGTAGCTAAACATTTTGTGAGAGATTATGGACAGGGCTGATCCGGTGTCTAGTTCCATAGAACAAGGGACCCCTTGTAGCCTGATTTTAAGTCTCAGCTTCTCTTTGAGAGGGTGTTGGGCTCCTGTCCTTAATACATTTCTCCTTCCGGAGCAGTAACTGACCCTGTTCTGTCCCGGGGCCCATTTACCTCTCCATGCGGTGTCTTCAGGCAGAACTTCCCTCTGGCGACCTTTACAGACTCTGGTGATGTACCCTTGCTTGCCACAAGCACGACACACTGCAGTGCGGAATCTGCACTCAGACCTCTGTTCGCCGCAACTGGCACAGCTAGGGAATAGAACTGCCTTGTCAAAGGGACATTGCCGTCTGATGGGTTGCTTCTGTAACTGGTCGATCTCATCACCCTCGTCTGGGTCTTCCAGTATTTCTGTAGTTTCATGGTGCACAGCTGTCTGGCTGAGGGGAGTCTTCTGAGGTCATAGAGCCTTCATTGCTCCACCAGCGGCCTTGTCTGCCATGACCTCCTTTAATGCATCCTGGAACGTCAGCGTTTCTTTTGCAAAAAGCCTCTGCTGCAAATCTCGGTTCCTCAGGCCACACACGAGTCTGTCTCTGAGTCAATCCTCTAAGTCAGGAAACTCACAGAGTCTTGATGCTTGTCTTAGTGCAGCCACAAATTCGGGTGCTGACTCCCCTGCCTGTTGCTCTTTGCTCAAATGCATGCCGTCAAGCAATAACGGACAGCCTGGGTTCAAAATGTTCCTTTAACCTCCACTTCAGATCAGTGTATGTGACTGATTCTAAGCTCGCTGGGGCAATCAGGTTCTCCGCGATGTTGAAGGTCGCCTGCCCGCACACACAGAGCAGGGTTGCTGCCTTCAGCCCATCGTCTCTCACCTGGTTGGCCCGCAGGTACTTCTCCACCCTGGAGACGTAGGAGCTCCATTGTTCAGGGTGAGAAACATCAAATTCATTCAGCTTGCCCACTTTGGCCATAGCTGATGTTCACGAGGTCTTGGTCAATGCCTTCTGCTGCTAGGAGCTGCTAGGTGAATCCTGGGGACGGATCCCTCAGGAAGATTGTGCCTCCAGTGTGACTTTACTGGCAGGCAGGGTGGGAACGTGGTCCCTACCAGGGCTCTGGTGCCTGGTCTCACACCCTAGTGACTTCTGGCTAAGTGCTTCAGCTCTCTCTCTCCTTAGCAGCATCCCACCTTCGTCACCACTATTGTATATTGAGTTCGTTGAGGCATTAATGAAACCAATGTAATACAACTGCACTTTATTGCTTGAATACACAGAAGTGCCTCTGACAACTGCTTGACATCTATTTATACACTAGATTGGCCACTAGGCGGCCAATCATTTTAAAGAACAATTTCCCGCTTAAATTGCAGGCTAGCAGTTTGCTCCAAAACAGTTAGAGACTCTTTTCAAACATACACAACAACGGATCATAACAACCATTAATGAATTAACCCAATACATTACAGGAATGACCAATGAAGTTCTTTGAAGTTCATTCATCAGAATTACAACTTATTTATTCAGGAAACAGAAGATAGAAAAAGGATTATACAATTAACAAGAGATAATTGCGTATGATTCCTCCCACATTTCATGGAAAGTTGCCACAGGTAGTTTTATTTTGACATCTGCTGAATATCAAAGGTTCAAGTATTTGAACACATGAGTGACTGAACTAATTAGCAAAAACCTGGAGCAAAGAAATAAACTGAGTACATTATTTGCTCAGATAATAAAAGTAAAAAGATGCTAATAGAACACATCATAGTTTACACACTATGAAATAATACCTAATGTATTCATAATACCTTTTTTTCTTTTTATACTTGCACATCTTTGCATTCTGAAATTAATTCTAGTATATTACAAACAGAAATGAAATCTTCTAAATCTGTCATAAATATGCCCCAGTCTGAAACTAAGGCATAACAAAAGAGAGTCAATTCACCCAAACCGCAGAACCAATTAATAAATAATATGGCTGTTTTGATGTAAGATTATGAATGTGAGATGAATATTTATTGTCTTTTATGAAAATGCCCAATTGGAGCAATCTATAGAAATAGAAGATTGTAAAACTGCAGAGCATCATGCTTCTCTTTCCATATATAGAATGTACTCGTTTGGTTGCAGATTATTTATAAAGACAGAATTTAAAATGATGGAAGAGGCTACTAGTTGCCACATATTGCCATCAGCTTACAGATGGTACTTTTAAAAACTGTGAAATACTAATTTGTTTTCAGTTTTAATGGATGATCAAGAACTTGGAAGAAAGGCAACAGAAGTGCAATTTTCAGGAATCACATAAATGGGGATTTGAGTTTACATTAAAGTACAGTTTACACCACAATTTCAAATATTACCAATTGAGAATAACACTCATATCATAAATGGCACACGTTGACAAGCAAGCTATGTTGTGTGAACAAAATTATAAAATTGTGTTGAGGGCTCCCTGGCTGCAACTACTTCATTGTGATAATTTCACAGTTTTTATGGTTCTTGGGGCAGCCAGTGTCCCCGACACAGCTTAGCTTCATGCTGGCTAATTGTAGGGTCTTTTTCTTACCACACAATGAACCCCCAGAGAAGCTCTTTCTAATGTACTATTTGGAACTCACAATATAAGTTTGTGATCTGATCTCATCAACATACCTTTTTAAGAAAACTTTTTCCCCCAAAAAAATTAGAAATAATTTTGATTGGGTGATGCTCACTGAATATTTTCAATGAACATTGCAATTTCTGTAATACTTTTATATCTGATATCAAGAGGCAGCTTTAAAAAATTACTGTTTTTGTTTGGGTATTATTTAGGAATAATTCTTGAATCCAACTGACACTCTTAGTTTACTATCATAAGATGAAAACCTCATCATCCCAATGATCACTCTTTTTTTATTTAACAAATGAAATTAAAATTAAATTTTATCACAGATCACCAAACTGATAGCTAGCTGGACAAGAAGTCAAGTAACCATCTTCCAAAAAATTGAAACAGGCTGCCCCTTTCATAAAAATGGAAGTTTACATTTCTTTTATAAAGAAAGCGTGTAAGAAAGAGTAACCAAACATTCCTGCCCTAATTTGGCTACATATAGTTGAAAGTAAAGTACTCACAAAATTCTTCTATTTTTATCTTAACCTCCTCTGAAAAAAGTCAGACTTCACAGAGACTTGTTTTGGGGATTAACCCTTTCCAGTCCAGGCTGCTAACCAAAGCCTGATAAATTAGGTGCTGCTACTAGCTATGATTGATGAACTAATAACTAAGGACAGTTCTCAGATAAAAATATGTTTTCTCTTCCAGTGAAAGCTTTTCTACTTTGACTTTCCCTAGTCAAATTGTCATAAGTAATTGAGATTTTGAAAAAAAATATATCTAGGGATATGTTGCTGTACTCATGATGGAATCTGGAAAACAATCCAGGTAGCATCAATGATCTGATGATATTCTCTTCACCCAAGAAATACATTACATATATGTATAAGGAGTCTGTCCTTATTTTTATTGTTTTTCAGTATTATTGATTTATAATCTTTCTCAACTGTTGTTATATTGGATACAATCCTATTATTCTGGAGATAAAAATAATGTGATATTATTCTAATGTTCCATTTATTCAACAACATAATTAAACGTTAGCTACATAAAGTAATATCTATCTGCCTATCTATCTGTCTATCCACCACCACAATGAAGATAGCCAAGCTTTTCTGATAATCATGTTATTTTAGGAAATGAAACCATGGTCTTCAGGAAATGGGACCACATTTACAAATTTATCATTTGTAAAATATGAGAGTCAGTTTGGTCTAGTGTTTAAAACACCAGATTGTCCTGCCTTACATGCTAAGTTAGCTCTATAATTTTAGGCCAGTCACTTTCTCTCAGCCTTAGGAAAAAGGCAATGGCAATGGCCAGAGAAAAAGCAGGGGGGTCTTTCAAAGAAAGTGTGCAAGCCTTGAGAATATATTACTGCTTTAAGGACTTGTAGAAAAATCATTCATTTATTTTTCTGTTGTTGCAAACCACCTCTTTCAAGTATTTTTCATAGTCCTGTTACCTTCTTTTTCCTTTCTCTTTTTCCAGATGTTCTGTTTTATATGGTAAAGATAAGAATTGATAATAATATCTATTCTTTTAGTAATGAAAAAATTATTAAGTTCAACATGATTGTCCCCCACAAAATAATATCTGGAAAAATATTCAATTAGGAGAAGAAGAAAAAAAACACCAGGAGAGAGTGACAGCGAGAGAGGAAGAAAAAAGGAGGAATGGACTGGTCTCCATTTTGTCAATTTCAAAATAAGGAATTTCATAGCCTTTTGATCAGAACTCTCTGCATTTAAAAATAAATACATAATGTAGTCTAGATATTTGATATATCTGTGCCAAGAATATACTTGTCAATTTATTTGTACATTGCTCATGAGAAGTAAGGTCTTCAGAAATTACTGGAAAATGGAACAATGTCACTTAAATCTTTCCTGGTATCTCACATCTGGTTTTGCCCTCCCCTAATACTACCCTTTAATGCACACATGTCAGACACAAGGCGTGTGGCATGGCAGTGACAGCGAAGGCTGGGCTGCCTCGCTGTGGCCCCACCGTCTGTCTTTGCTTGCCCACGGCCACCGTGGCTGGGATAGGGCAGGTGGCCACCCAGCCACCAGGCACATCTGGCGGGCTGGATTGGGTGCCTCCCCCGTGCCTCTGCCTCTGCCTGCTGCCAGGGCTGCCACCGCGGGGTGAAGTGAGATGAGGCAGGTGATGGGGGTGGTGCCACACCATAGCCCCTGCATGCTTGGCCCCCGCCATCCAACCTCCTCCTCCAGCAATCTTCCCATCACCACCCACCTGCAACAGCCCTGGTGAACAGGAAGGGTGGGGAGCCCCTGTCCTCAAGAGGCAGCCGGGACTCCGCAGCTCATGCAGTGCAGGTGGGTCTGAACACTGTGAATATTGGGTTGGCCCTCCAAGCAGCAGGTGGAGGGGAGGCATGTGATCTGCCCTGCCAGATGCTCTGGGCAGCCGTGTGGCCGCCTGCCCCATCCCATCCACATGGGCAAGCAAAGACAAACGGTGGCACTGCAGCGAGGCTTCCCTGCCATCACCATCACTGCCATGCCATGGCCCCTGTGTGCTTGGCCCCTGCCATCCAACCTTGTCCTTGAGCAAACCTACTGCCTACCCCCCCACCCAGGATTGCCCTGGCGAACAGGAAGAATGGGGAGGCCCCTTACTCAAGAGGCAGTTGGGATACCCTTCCCCTCCCCTCCCCGCTCTGCCCAAGCCCAGCCCCAGAGCTGCCCCATGCACCTTGTACCTGCACACCTCAGGGTCCTGCAGCCAGGCCACTCTGCCCTGCCACCTGCCTTGCCTTGCCTTGCTTCATATCAGCAGCCCCAGCAGCAGCAGCCCCGCCGCCCCTCAGCTCCTCTCCCAGGAGAAGAGGAGCTGAGGGGAAGCCTAGCCGAAGCAAGGAGAGTGAGTACAGCAGCAGCAGCCTCGAGGAGGCAAACACAGCCAGGCATCCCCTCAGAGAAGCAGGACTAGGCCGCAGGGTTGTGCTGCCATCTGGGGGCCCCTTGTGCAGCCCAAGAGAGTCGGTAAAGCTCCTCTGGTAGATCAGGCCCTGGGGCCCACCCTGGTCCTGCCCCCTCTGCCGGTGACCCCTGGATCAGCCCAGCCCTCCTGGTCCCCCACAGGGGCCCCCCAACGTGAGCGATGTTGAGTTGGCCATGCCCACTCTGGCCACGCCCACACAGTTGGCCATGACCACCCAGCCATGCCCTCCCGACCACACCCCACAGGCCCCTGAGGGCAACCACAATGCTGATGTGGCCCTCAATGAAATTGAGTTTGATACCCCTGCTTTAATGAAACGTATCTTCTATACAAGTAGGAGCTTCATGTCAGAAATTTGCACTCCAGATACTGGAACTTAAACTATCTTAAACATGTGATGGTAGGAATATGCTATTTCTCCTTGTAATTTTTCTGCATCTCAGTATATAAATGGGGAATAATCAGTATTATATAAATTAGCTCAGGGTTGCATCTGAACTGTGATCAAGTATAGGCTTCTTGCTGTGCATCCTATGAAACCATGCTGTTCTTGATGGGCTTGTTTAAAGTGAATTCATGTCTCCTGATATAATTTCATATAATATCTGACGAGCCACAATTATTTATCTTGTTTTGACAGATCTGCATCTCATTGCTTCTCTTTCCCCATATACTGTACCTATTAAATAGTGGAAATAATGAATATGAGTTCCAGGCAATGTACATTGAAAGGAATGGAGCTCTTTTAATGAAGTGTAATGAAGTCAACAGAAAATAAATGGTTCATGAATAAAGCTCTAAAGCTTACTGATTCAAAATAATGCACTGTAAAATAACCAATAAATATTTATAGCATTATTGAGAGATCATAAGAAGTAAACTAAACAATGCTTGCATTCCTATTTCTATCAATTACAACAAATTGATCCTGTTATATTAAAATCAATACTAATAAGTATTTATGCAGCACTTTTGACTCTCTCTCATCTTATAGTGTTTAGAATAATTATGTAAGCATTATCAGTATTATTATAATAATAATAATCAATATAAAAAGCCGTGGTGGCACAGTGGTTAGAATGCAGTACTGCAGGCTATTTCTGCTGACTGCCAGCTGCCTGCAGTTTGACATTTCAATCACCGTAACAAGGTTGACTCAGCCTTCCATCCTTCCGAGGTCAGTAAAATGAGGACCCAGATTATTGGGGGCAAAACCATTTAGAGAGGGCTGTATATAAATCTAAGTGCTAAGTGTTATTGCTATTATTATTTAAATGTAATTGGTAACTTGAGTCTAGACTAACATAATTCTTCAACAAGAAATTTACTGGTAGAAATCTTGTAATAGAATATGATTTTTCATCTGTTCAGGTATGGATATGGTATATAGTGCAAGCTTATTCAGGAAATATGTTGTAAAAACTAGAGTTTGAAGTTAATGTTCTGCTGCCTTTTCCAGATTAAGTTTAACCAGACAAGAGTAACATATTACCATGCTTGCTTTAATTAATTTTGTCAATAGACTTTATTTAATCAGGATAGAAAATGATTAGTTACACCCTGTATTTTAATTTAAGCACATCAATCATGATAGTAATCCAATAGGAACCCAGTTTGTTAACATAAAGGCTTAAACAGTCTTCCCCAGTTTGCCATACTTCAAATATATTGTGGTTAACCACTGCCAGAGTTCCCAGCTATTAGGATCATTGAAAATAAATTGTGGGAATGCTTCTCTTTTTAAAAAAATAGTTTTTAAAGTAATTTTTTAATTTTATTTCCAAATTTAAAATACAAGAGTCATCTATATGTGTAATGAATGTTATATGGATTAAGAAGGTAACAATGAATTGAAGTAGCCCTTCTCTATTTTTTGATGGGGGGAGAGAATATGAAATGAAATATAACCATAAAGATAAAAGAAGGGCAACTGCTTTCAAAGTTAGGCATTTATTGCCTTCTAAATTCATTAACAATATAAAATAATGTTGTTTTTACTGCTGCCTTTCCCATTGGTCTCTTCTCCTGATGACATTTCTTTGATTTCTCCAAGCTTGGCAAGTATTCACTAGAAGAGAATGTGCCAATTTTATAAATGGCTCATGATTCATTAGCTGGCATACAAATACAAATACAAAAAGCTCAGTATGTCAACAATTGGCATAACCTAAAAAGGGAAAGTGTTAAAAGTCCTGAAGGTTGCCTTGAACATTTATAAAGATATGCATTCTTAATGTAATTAAAATAAAGTATAAAAACAACCCCAAGAAATTAAGACAATTGAAATTTCTGCCATATTAGAAGTCAAGATGGAGGGGAAGATGGACAGCCACTAACTTGGATAGTTTTAAAATACATTGGATAAATTTATGGACAGCAATGTCAAAGACTATTGGTTCAATGTTACTTCTAGGGTTTGAATACCTGCATTTTATAGGGTGAAAATAGCTGGACAGAATATGTTTCTATTTCTCACTGGACTGTTACTAATGGAAAAAAAATTCTCTGTAGTTGTTTTATCATTTTGGACCTTCTTTTGTTAATATGATGTGTTTTGTCCCTCTTTGTACCCTGCTTTGAGTCACTTTGCCATTTGACGGTCTTAGAATTTGAAATCAGAATGGCCTCAATACTGTGGATGTGAAGATTTAATAATAGAGGTAGTCCTTGGCTTATGACAGTTTGTTTACCAATGATTCAAATTTACGATGGCCTTGGGAAAAATGACTTATGACCTGTACTCACAATTATGGTTGTTGTACCACCTACAAAGTCACATGACTGCCAAATTGAGCATATGGCAATTGATTGGCATTTAAGACTGGTTATAACATCCTACAGTCATGGGATCACAGCTTGCAACCTTTTTTGCCTATCTCTAAACTCCCGTTGGGGAAGCTGGATTCACTTAATGGCTGCTGGATTCACTTAATGACCATGGTGATTTGCTTAATCACCACTATAAAATTGAAAAATCTGTTCTGACTGGATTTACGGACCTCAACAATTTACAGCAGGAATTCCACTCCCAGTTGCGGGTATAAGTCAAGGACTATGCATTCATTCACCACTAAAACTGAGAGTCACATATAATCAGAATAGAGCTGGAAGGGACCTAGTCCAACCCCCTACTCAGGAGACCCTATACATATACAATCCTGATATGCCATATCTATCATCCTTGGAGGTCTGAGCTAATCTTCTCTCTAATCATATATTTTCCAAACTGATCCCAGCAGGTATCTGTATGCTTCTTACTAAAGTACTACAAGGGAAGAAAAAAAAAGTGAAAGAAGACATTCGCAACCAATCTGCTGTAATGGATCTCTGATCTGTGCTGTTTGTTAGCATTTGAAGCAATATAACGATGCTTGGATTAACATGTGGACATCACTAAATTCAGT
Source organism: Azemiops feae (assembly GCA_023970755.1). NCBI lineage: Eukaryota > Metazoa > Chordata > Lepidosauria > Squamata > Viperidae > Azemiops > Azemiops feae. The sequence goes on along the minus strand of JALGBA010000021.1, from coordinate 1,357,427 downwards.
GATGTTCCCAAATAAGTGCATATTGGAATGCAGACTGAAGACCAAACACTTTTCTGAAAAAAAAAAAATATCTAGAGTAAAGTATGTAAAAATCTCTGGCATATGTGAAATGCTTTCTCCAGAATGGCCAGCACTGCAGATTAGCTATTTGGACATAGATAACCACAAAAAAACTAAAAAAAAAAAATACAGCTTCTCATTTCATTTTAGCTTCAGATTGTAATCTTCAACTTCTTTGAATTAATAAAAAACATCCCTAATTATGGTGATTATATCATTTATATCATTAGTCATTTTCTATGACTAGAGGCAAGAAACCCAAAGGAGCACATACCTATAGTATGTAGCTATTTATGTTTTGCACTCAACCTCCTATCACCAGCTAATATTTGCTGTCAGTCTAGGTGGCTACATTCAGAATGGGAAGATAGGTATCTCATCCTTTGTAACAATTAGTCTTCGGCCTAACGTCTTCCCTTTTAATTTTCACACTTTGAATATTTGGATATTTTTCATAATTTTCAACAGATTTTCAACAGAAGGCAGTGCAGAGAGTGGTGAGGATGGCTGAAAAGATCATTGGCAGTTCCCTCCCTTCCACCCAGGACATAGCATATAAATGATGCTTGAGCAGGGTCCACAAGATTGTCTGGGACACAACACATCCTCTTCACAACCTGTTTTCCTTGTTACCTTCTGGGAGGAGGCTCCGTGGTATCCGAAGCAGAACATCCAGATTCAGTCACAGCTTTGTTCCATACAGTATTAATCTTGTGAACTCTAAAGCTTCCTCTTTCTGCTAAGTATTCAAAATGGACAGTTAATAATATTTATATGTTACTTATATGCAGGGCTTTTTTTGTCATAGAACGCCCAGAACGGAGTTCCGGCACCTTTTTTGGATGGAACCTTGTAGGGTAGGCAAGGCGGGTTGTATGACATGTGTGAGTTCCGGCACCTTTTTGTTTTACAAAAAAAGCACTGCTTATATGTAAGGGTGCAGGTGTATACATATGTTGTATATAGTATGTTTTAAATGTGTTATGTATGTGTACACTTTGAGAGGAAGCAACTAAATTTCATTTTTAATGTGTGCCATTGTGCCCACAGGGAAAAAATGACAATAAAGGTTATCTATCTATCTATCTATCTATCTATCTATCTATCTATCTATCTATCTATCTATCTATCTATCTATCTATCTATCTATCTATCTATCTATCTATCTATCTATCTATCTATCTATCTATCTATCTATTACTTTTGAAGTTTTAAGAAATTCTATTAAATATTTAAATTTGAATGGATCATTTTTCACTCTCAGAAGAATGTGGAAGCAGGATCAAATAATTATATGAATGGACATATGGGCATTTGTCAAAAATAAAGACGTCCATCCATCCATCTGTTGAGTCATTGGGTGGAATTGACCAAACAAGTTGATAATTGCTGAATGCTTGCTTTAATTAACTTCTTTTTTCATTCCATTAACTTTGTATTCCAGCCTGTGAAGTTCGTTTATTTGCTTGCTTTTACAATGTGCTCTGGTGTTTTTCATTTGCTATTCCCAAAATCACCCCAAAAAACTTTGTAGCTAAAGAACAGAATATCTTTTTCTTCCTGAGCAGAATGTGCAAGACTTTATAACATTAAACTAAATCTGAGCAATGGCCTATAATGTATATAACATACAAGAGATAGTCTAACATGGTAGAATGCATTACAAGGCAAAACTGAAATAATAAAAATAACCTCACGGGCAAATTTACTCATATTTATTTAAACTTATATATCAAAATTATACTCATATTTATCACTACTCGGTTTGCATGTCATGAAAGCATGAATTATGCTTTCCAATGTTTAGGATTGTTCCAATGTCACACAAATACTCTAGTTCTCTAGCAAAGATCAATTATTTATTAACATTTCTCTTTCATGCAGTTTGGCCAGAGCTAACTGCCTTTTTCAAACTACAGTACATACTGAAAAAATAAACTTTACATTTAGCAAAAGATTGCAAAAATGATACTGTTTGCCCTGTAGTTATCTGCTTCAAAATAGGAATTGTTTTCAGAATTCTTATGTATTCTAAAATTGGATGTAAAAATTATTGGGGCAAAGGGGAGAAAATATTTATCATGGAATCAAAATGCTGACAGAATATTGTTACCTTGAACAGAGTTTTAGGAAGTAGGATGGTTCTATAGAATTAACACTCACAGCAGATATGGTCTCCAATATAACGTTTGAAAAAAAACCCGATATTACAAATTATAAATAAGAAAATGGCAGATGTCAGAAAGTATGTACTGCACAGTTTTTAGTGCTAGAAACCTAATATCCCATATATAAACAGTTACAAATAAGAATGGGTTTCAAGTTTTATACTGCCTTTTATTTTTATGATTAATATTACTAATTTAACTCTGGCTACTTTAACTTATCTTTGAATAAGATATCAGGCTGCTGCCCCCTTTTTCTTGGTCAAGAACTCCCATTATCTCTAGTCATGGGATACTAAAGTTAATTCAAGTTAATCCCAAACATCTGAAACTAATTGGGCATTTTAGCAGAACTTACTAAGGATTGAACCTGGGACTTAAAAATGGATGCAATATGTTCTGCTCTTCACTGCACACCCACTATGGATATCTTGTAGAATGGAATTCTGGCATATGACTAAAAATTAAACTAGACAAGTGAATGTATTTAGACAGAAACCACTTAATTTTAATCAGTTTCCATATGAATAGTTTAATAGCATTCTCCCTTAGCATGAAGGGAAAACACATAGAACAATATCATTCAATGTCCCTCAGTTAGTCATCTGTATAAAGAAAATGAATAGGACATGATTCTGTGAATGGATCATTAGCTGATTTCACAAATCATCAATTGAGGTTGCTGAACACTATCCACCATAGACATGCTTTAACCAGAGCCATATTAGGAAGACTGCATTGTTATATAATGATGGTAGTGATAATGATAATATTTTTTTTTAATCAAGCAAACTCAACATAATTTATAAGTTTGCGTAGGCTAAGTTATTTCATTCTATCTCAGTCCTAACGAGCCCTACATAAGATTTAGCCAGATTGGATTTAATATATCTCCTTAGTTGCTATGCTACTAGTTTTTTGTTGCTATGCTATTAGTTTTATTATGGCATAGGAAAGGTTTTTCCAAAGGTTTTTCTGAGATTGCTTCTATCACAACAATTGCAACTAAACAATAACTTCTATCACAACAATTGCAACTAAACAATAACTGCAGCAATCTAGTAATCTAACTCTTTGTCAAAACTGTTTCTGCATCCTATACTTCCCACATCTTATTTTCTCTTTTCCTTCTTTTTCCTTATCTTTCATCTGAGCACATTGAAAATATTTCAATGTGCTGTGCATGGGCCTGTCCTTGAAGATCACCTGGAGGCTTCAATTCATCCACAATGCAGTGATAGGCACACCTTGGTATGTCCATGTAACATCTCTTCACAAGCTGCACTGATTTCTGGTTTCCTCCTGGGTGTGATTCATGATGCTGATTATTACTAATCTCTATTTGTCTAGGGCTGACTATTTGAGGACCACTTATCTCTTGTGATATCAGCCTGGCTGGCTCAATACAATAGTGTTGGCATGTTCCAGGTCCATCTATTGGGAACCCAGAACCTGCCCTTTGGAATGAGATTCCCCTTGACATCCAGGTAGCTCACACCATGATAGCATTTTGGAGTGTTTAAAGACTTTTCTCCCAGATTTTAGGCTAGGTTGATTGAAGCCTTTGTAGGGTGTATATATGTTGCTGTTAGCCATCTTGTTCATTGTTTATTTTATCTAAATTACATATTGCTGTTTGTTATTATGCTGTGAGCTATTCAGAGTTGACTGGAGTTGGGTGGTATCCAAGTCAAATAAAATAAAATAAATAGGCTAGCTCTGGTGTCACGATAACAATTCCTTTATTTAGAAATAAATAATAGGGTTCTATTATTGCTATGAATAAGTATTTGCAATTAGTTTTTGTGTGAATCTGCCATTAATAACATTATTATTAGATAATTCACTGACAAGCCAGAACATATAAATTGGCAGCTGATGGAAATCAGAAAAACACAAATTGATTAATATTATTAATATTATCCCTTCTGTTGATCTTTCACTTTTTAAAACAAAATCTACTCTATTCATTTGTGAATAATTATAATGTAACACTATTACTTATTGGTTGATCTTGTAGGCAACTTAGCAATTTCTGCTTTTTTTTGTCTTTTCCAATGCTTTAAGAGGTGCAATTATTGATGACAAACATTGCTTTCTATAACAGGAATGGTAAAGTGCTACATGGAGAATCATGCAGAAACTGCTTGTATGTCATATGAAGGATACATTAATATTTTAGTATTATTTAAATATATTTCAGCTGTGTAGTTCCTTAAATTCTCTGAAATGCTTGAATTACTTATTCTGCATCACTTGTTCTCTGGTACAGAACAATAAAGACTGAACCAAAAGCAGAGAACCTTTTTTTACCTCAGGGCTACTCTCATTTAATAATGAGAGTACTATTAGAGACCAAATATTTTCAGCCTTTTTAATGCATTGTGTTGGTTAACAGGTTCATGTTATTCCTTATTTTGGCTAATTAGCATCACAAAACCCAAACTCCTAGAATTATAGAATATATGAGTTAGAAGGAAACTTATAGGTCAACTAGTCCATCCAATAATCAATTATCCCATAATTCATTAAACAATTCCCAATAGGTGGCTAGACATCCCCTGTGTGAAAACCTCTAGAAAAAGAGAATCTACCACACTAGACAAGTTGTTCTAATGCAGTTTTAATCTAAGGAATTATCAGCAAATACTTCCTACTATTGTATTCAACCTGGATGTTCTTAAAAATAATAATCATTAAAAAAGCAACCTGTTGGACCTTGTTCAGCTCTCAGTTTCAGCAAATAGGTCCATACCCTCTTGTATATATCAGGCTTTTGATATTTATATATCTAAAAGCTATATAAAAGCATTCTCATATGTCACTTAATTATCTTACTGCTGGAAGTAGAGTGGGATGGAGGTTAGCAAGCCCATGTTCAAAACCCGAGTGCTACTGTGGGGTGAGGTTGAGCTCCCGTTCTTTATTCCAAGTCCTGCCAGAGACATGAAAGGAGCACCCAATTGGGCATCCCCCAGGCAACAGTGATGTCACCAGCTAATCCTTTCAACCCAGAAGCACCTCAGTGCTTCTGATATGAGTGCTATGCTATCTTACTGTTTTCAAGCCAAAGATACTCAAATCTTTTAACCATTCTTTATTGTACTTGATGTCCTGATTCTGGTAATTCTCATCAGTTCTTTAGAATTTAGAATCCAAAACTGGACAAAGTGCTACCTCTCGTGATCAGGATGAAATACAGAAGCAGATAAATGTAATATAATTGCAACCCAAGGTTACTCTGCTTTCCAAAGCATTGCATATATTATTTGCTCATATAGTAGTGCATAGCAGCACTACTTATCATTTGCATTGCTACCAAGCCAGATATCCCAACTCCTATAATCTCACATTTGATTTTCCTACACATACACTGGCCACAAAGATCACAATAGTACAGGCTATGGTATTCCTGCTGACACAATATGAAAATGGAAAATGGTCTTTGAAGAAACTAGATAGAAAAAGTATTTACACTTGAAATTTGATGTTATAGAGGAAAATAAAGAAATGGGTCATCAAACAAATCAACATAGAGTTCCAACTTGAGGAACAAATGACCAGAGTCAAATTGTCCTCTTTGGACATTTCGGACAAACCATTTTGGTATGCTGGTTCAACCAGTTGAAAAGGTCCTGCATTCTACTAGTCCACATTTATCTATCTTATGCACAAAGATTCCATGAGAAATCTGCCAAGCACATTACTGAGATCATGATGTAGCCGTACAATACCTTGCTATATCAAAGTACTGATCTTCCATAAAGAAAGATAAATAGCAATAGCACTAAACTTATATATCACTTCACAGTGCTTTACAACCCTCTCTAAGCAGTTTACAAAGTCATCCTATTGCCCCCAACAACCTGGGTCTTCGTTTTACCGACTTCGGAAGGATGGAAGGCTGAATCAACCTTGAGCCGGTGAGAATTGAACTGCCAAACTTCAGGCAGCCAGCAATCAGCAGAAGTAGCCTGCAGTACTGCATTCTAACCATTGCGCCACCTCGGCTAAAGTTATTCTGATATGACTTATTCTTGAAAAACACATTCTGTCTTCTGATAATAGGAACAAAACTGAGAAGATTGAGATCCACACACAAAAGGGGGGGGGGAATCATAGAATGTCCACTGGTGATCTACATCAAATAATATTTGGGAGTTTCTGGGAACCATAAATAGGCACCTTTGGTTTAGATTTTTGGCTAGTGTTATATATTGCCAAAGGAAAAGTATTTTCCCAGGTGCAAATATAGAACAAATATGCCCATTTTTCTATTATGTCCTCATGATGGGAGATAAATAAATAAGCTTATTCTTAGCTTATTCTTACTATGCAAGGTTAGCCAGTGCTGCTATCTGCACACAGAAATTTATTCCCTTTTGATAAGTTTCATTATCTCTACCTGTTTGAGTTCTTATTTGCAACAGAGAAGGAGGTCTGTGTTGCCTTCTCAGTTTCATCCTCCCCTCTCTTCTATTTTCTGCAAAGTCAGAAAGCCTGCAGCAGTGGGGGCAGGAGGAAAAGATGACATTGAGTAGGCGACACAGACCATTTTCCTCTGCTACAAACAAGAATGCAAACACAGCAGAAGATTCCAGAAGTTCTCTTTCTTTCTTTCTTTCTTTCTTTCTTTCTTTCTTTCTTTCTTTCTTTCTTTCTTTCTTTCTTTCTTTCTTTCTTTCTTTCTTTCTTTCTTTCTTTCTTTCTTTCTTTCTTTCTTTCTTTCTCTTTCTTTCTTTCTTTCTTTCTTTTTCTTTCTTTCTTTCTTTCTCTTTCTTTCTTTCTTTCTTTCTCTCTCTCTCTCTCTCTCTCTCTCTCTCTTTCTTTCTTTCTTTCTTTCTTTCTTTCTTTCTTTCTTTCTTTCTTTTTCTTCATTCATTCATTTATATCACTGTTTACTAGTCCCAAACATGGTATGGGCTATTGGCCAAATTGGCCATAGTTTTTGCTTTCCATTTACCAGAATAAATTTTTGACCACCAAAGTTCAGATAGCCATAAGAGCATAGAGCTAGAGGCGGGATGGGAGTAAGTGATCCTACAGCAAACCTACTGAAGCCCAGTACATCACTGTCCTCCAATGACTCCTCTCCATATTACCTAAACATCTGCATGTAAAGAATTTTTTCCCCTCAGTTTTCCAAAGAAAAACAGTACTTTCGGTTTGCAACATCTTGGTTGCCTTTGCCTTGTGGAATATGTACTTGCAAATGTAAGTTTAAAAAAATTAAGCTTGGGCAAAAAAGATATAGGGATGACTCCTTAGTTATTTTGGTGTTAACCATAGTGTTTTCTACCAACAGAAAAGAATATATCTAGCTCAGGGTTGTATTGTGGAGTCCTTGGTGCTCTCTGAGCATGGTTGTTTGCTTCCAGGCATTTCATTACTCGTTTATGTATCATCATCAGTGCTAGTGAGTGTAGTTTCTCCTATAAGCAGACAACATGCCCTGGCAGTTTTGCCATGGGTGCAATCTGATGCATTTCAATGACCATTTAGTCAGTATTTCAGCTCTTGTGTCCTAGCAGCTGTTCACAATGAATAAAGCTGGATTCTCAGTCTTTTTAACTAGATTTATTGAAAGGGAAAGAGAGGTTATAGAAATGTTGGCAACTGGATATGCTTATTTTAGCACCCCATTCATCTCTAAGTTATTAAAAGAAGAACCACTTGATTCTTTGCTAATTGCCTATTGATGCTGTGGGAGGTAGCTAGTCATTTTCTTCATAATGTATAGATGTTATAACTTTGCAATATCTTTGACACACACCTATCCTATTTCCCTGAAATGCAGCTAGCAATCAGATAGCATCTAGAAGTGAAATTATTCCAGAACCTATTGGGCATTTTCAGCTGCTGTGATCTTGCTGCCTTCTATCTAGTCCCTGGGTACTGTTTTAAAGGGCCATTCTGCATTGAGCAACAGAAGAACCTGGTTCTTTCAAAGCAAGGTAGACTCTTGTTCCTGCCAAGATTCTGACCTGGATCAGTTTGAATAGCAACTTCCCTTCAGGGGTAGGTAGGGATACACAAAGAACCAGCTCCCTTCTGCTTTTTTACAAAACAATTCTCCATGTATTAGTTAGAACAGAACAGAATAACAAATTGAAACGGACCTTGGAGATCTTCTAGTCCAACCCCCTGCACAAGCAGGAGACCCTATACCGTTCCAGACAAGTGGCTGTCCAATCTCTTCTTAAAAGTCTCCAGAGATGGAGCACCCACAACTTCTGAAGTCAATCTGTTCCATTGGTTAATTGTTGTCACTGTTAGGAAATTTCTCTTTAATTCTAGGTTGGTTCTCTCCTTGGTTAGTTTCCATCCATTGTTTCTTGTCTTGCCTTTTGGTGCTTTGGAAAATAGGTTGACTCCCTCTTCTTGTTGGTAGTTTATCAAATATTGGAATACTGCTATCATTTCACCCCTAGTCCTTATTTTCACTAAATTAGACAAACCCAGTTCCTGCAATCATTCTTCATATGTTTTAGTCTCCAGCCCCCTAATCCAATTAAATGAATAGATAGAGAAAAAAAGAGAAAACAAATGTTGTGCTTTGTCTCCTCTCTCTTCAGCATAACAAAAGGGACTGCTGACAGCCCACACTATTTAGTAGAACAAACCTGAGTAAATTTGCATCCAAGTAAATCTTTGTTTTCCAAAGCTTTTTCTTCTTTCCAAGTCCAGTCTATTCCTCTATTCACTATTTTTTCCTGTGGGCCTAATTCTCTGCTTGTTTAGGGTTTTTTTTTTTAGGCTTTGAAGAGATTATTTCTGATCATTGGGAAGGAGATAGGTTGTGGAAAATCTCCAGATTGTCTTCATGTCCAGCCAGTTGTTCTGGCTACTTTTTAACTTGAGTTTAGCACTCTTCTGGAATATCATTAATTCATATCCAAAGCTTCATTATAAATTGGCCTCCCTTTCAATGTATCTGAAAAAGAAATACTTGGCAAAATGAAAGTAAGCTTTGGTAGATGGATAAATTCATTAGCCTATCTGTCAAAATTTACTTATGCCAACCCTAGCCCATGGTAAGGGGCTTAGTTTAATCAATGAAGCAAGATAGGTATCTTCTCACTTAGGTATGCGAGAGAGATGCAAGTATAATAATCATAAGAGTTCTGCTTCAAGTACTTTCACCAGCCTTTTCTAGCTGAGCCAATTAAAATATAAACTGGAACTCAGAGCTAAGCTCTCTAATGTCAACACAAGATAAGTCATCAAAATGTATAGTACATGAGCCTCTGCATCAGTGTATCTACACTTCTATGTGATGTAAATAAATATAAGTAAAGTCTGGCTCTGTGATTTGCTACAAGCAGAGATTGAATTTGTCAACTTCCATATTCTGATATTAAAGTTATTCAACATCTCCACAAGATTCATCCACATGTAACATATGCTGCCATTAAAAAAGAACACAAAGCTGCAGTTGGTTATAATGGCATCTATGCTATTTGTTCTTTATGACTTAAAACATTCCAAATACTTCATTCTACAGATTAGCCATAGATAGCTGCCAATTTCAGCAGGAGGCAAAAATATATCTTTTTGCCTTCAGTGCTATAAAAAGGTGCCTTTTCTCTTTTACAAAAATAAAACAAATGAATGTCTACTTCTTGTACAGCCAAGCCATATTATCTATTAAACTCCAGAAATCTCACTTCAAAAGATAGAAGCCTTCTTGAACACTGGCAGAAATATGTCTAACACACCTAATATGCAAAAGAGGTTGTTAGAATTCTTGCTAAGACACCTTGATATTTAGAGGATTTAAACTACTGTCTTGCTCCCATCACCTTTGATTGGTTTATATTGCAGCCTTCACAGTTCATGGTGCTGTGAGAATTATTGCAATTGCTTTATTTAAAATAATAAAGTTGGTTTATCAGGTAAATGCAGATACTAGATTCAGTAATTATCACATAAAATGAAATCATGCATATGTATGACTTTATCAGGTAATAACAGATACTGAATATTTATCCCTCAAGCCACAATGAGTGCACATTACAAATTTATTACTCTTCCATATCTCGTCAGCTTTTCTAGCATTTTCAAATGGACAAATCTCATATATCTCTAACAGACGATGATGGATACTTTTTATTAACTCAGGTTTGTATAATCTCACGTAATCATGGGGTTGGAACATCCTGCTAAAATTATATGTTGTAAATTGGTATGCATGCATTCACCATATTTCAATTTTGTACCAAGAAGTTAATAAGAAGAAATTAAATCCCCACACAATGATGAAGTATTTTCAAGCAGTTTTCTGGGTCACCTTCTAGCCCAGCACTTAAAATAAATGTCTCATAAATCCCTCCTTCAGAAAGATGATCTGTTAAAAAAAAATCCCCCAAACTTGGTAGGAAATCCAAAGCTTTTCAGCCTAATCTCTGTAGGATTACTTACATTTTACAAACAGTTAAAAGAGCTCTATGTTGAAAATAAAGAGCAAATGTGTAAAATATTGAACCTAGACCCCTTATTTCCTAAATAGATGTAAATATTGATATTTTCACATCTATGCTTATGCCATGATTTCTTACATAAAATAATTACATGCTTTAAAGTTTTATTGCATTAAAGGTTTACACAATAAGTACAGAAGTTGGGACTTATGTGTCAGTTTCATTTCTCTTTTGTTGCTCTTTACAATGGAGGACAAGTGTCTAGAAAGGAGAGCCTTGAGTGAACACAAAGGATCATTTTGAGTGCCAGAACTCTTTAAATTACAGATTCAGAACCTGACACTGCAGGACTGAATTCAACTCCCCCCTCCAACCCAACTCCAAAGCAAACTTGAAGTTATAAGAAACATTGTCATTGCCCTAACGTTTTTTTGCCTTGGCTACAGTAACTTCTTGGAGTGTGGCCCACGGAAACTACTCAAGACACAAGTTCATCCTTTGACATAAAGAAATGTTCTGTTCCCCTGCTCAAAATTCTAAGAAGACCCAGAAGAGTTTCAGGTGCAAGAAGTCAATTTCTTCCAGTAGAAATTATTTCCCATGAATTCCCGTTATAGATGGACTTAATTCAGAACAGGAAAGTATACTACCAAGCATATAATTAATATTTTTTCTGGATGACAGGTAACACAAATATTATTTATGTATGAAATATTAATATTCTTACTTTCTGAATCTGAGAAAATTGTTCACATAAGACTTCTATATCTTAAGAAAAATGAACACTACTACCTTAAGCAAATGTAGCACTATTATACCATTAACAAGTACTTGCTGATAAAACATATAGCTTTTACTCTGAAGATAGGAAGATAAAAATTGTGTTCTTACACTAGATTTATCTTCATTGTTAAGTTTGTTTGGTTTTGGCCGGCTATAAAATTATTCATTTTATGTATAAAATATATATTTCTACTTTTAATGAGACTTCTAAGTTTGTAATAACTTTTAAGTTTTCACTAAGTCATCTACCAGATCTCAACCAATCCAAAATAAATTCATTATTTTGTGAAAGTACATATTAAGGGATTGACCCAGAATGCAAATGGAGATCCTTTCGCTACAAAGCTCATGCTAGTTGCCATAGAAAAAAGAAAATGATGCAGTGATTGCTATATTATAAGGAATGTCTGACATTATAAAGAATGAATAGGTGAAAAGAAGCTTGATTTATTTAATGCATGGAACTGCTGATCGTTCACAATCACATCTCATATAAGAAAAGCTTATATATAACGGACCTTAACTGTTTTGTTGCCGTATTACCAGTTTACATAAGTGTAAGGGAGATTGGGATTTGCTGCTATTTATATGTAGTAGTTTTACCTGCCACTCTTGGTTAGCTGTGGCTCCCTTCTTGAGGGTTCTTTGATTAGGAAATAGTTTCTTCCTTAATTGTTTATCTGGTATACAATCAAAAGTCTAGGAAGGAAGGAAACAACCTAGGACATATACTGTCCAATTCCCAACACACATACAAGCAATAGCAACAAACCCAATTCTCCTTTTAGCAATGTATGGGATCTCTTTGCATCAGGTTGTATCCAAGCTCGAATAAAGGACTCTATGACAGGAAATCCAGGCAAATGACTGTCTTGATGGAAAGCACACACTCACTCACACACACACACATACACACAAAACCATGTGATATGTCTAGGACACATTATGCCCATAGATGTAAATTTGCCTACTGTTTATTATGTATTATTCCTCAAAACTGAGGAATTCATAACAATTTGTGAAACTCTGATCTAGGTGACAAATACTTTTTTTTTGAAATGGCTGGTTTTCTATGAGGTCTTCTAGCAGCAATCTAAATGATGGACAGGCTTAAATTATAATTCAGATTTGCACACAAGGTACCATCAAATTTCAAATAGAGGTTTTCATCTTCCAATTAGAAGATCAAACAGATTATATCTTGAAATAGCTCCTAGCAACAGCAAACGTGCAGCACTGTATATTCGGCAGCCTAGAACATCAAGAGCCCTGAAAAATAGATTCATGGTCTGTTGCACTTCTGCCATATAAATCCACTGAAGGCCATATCAAGGTCTTAGAAATTGTTTGCAGTCAGTGTTGGATGGTATTGAAAAATGAATTAAATTGAAAGGTAAGATTTCTATTAATAATAAATACAGTTCTTTTGCATTTCTTTAAGAACTGACAATCACAAAATTATGGATGTTAATGTTATTTGAACTACACAACTACACAAGATATTATATATTCTTCAGGAAAAGTAGAGTAGAGTAGAGTAGAGTAAAAGAGAAGAGAAGAGAGAAGAGAAGACAGAGAAGAGAAGAGAAGAGAAGAGAAGAGAAGAGAAGAGAAGAGAAGAGAAGAGAAGAGAAGAGAAGAGCTTTATTTGGCCAAGTGTGATTACATACCCAAAGGATAGAATATTCAAATTCATTCATTCATTCAAAAATATTCAAAACACATAAGGAACAAGGAATAGAACATTCAAATTGAAAAATGAAATGGAGGTGAATTTCAGTTCATGCTATAAAATATATATCCATTATAATATGATGACTGATGTCCATGATAGAATGATCCAAGCAAATAGATAGTGAGTAATTCAGATGGATTTTTTTTTTAAAAAAATCTAATTTATTACTATGAAGATATACCAATAACTTTTTAGTCTGGTAAATGTTAGACAGTGTATGAGAATCACAATTTAAAATTTAGGAATAATTCCTAAAACTAAAGGATATACAATAATTTGTTCAGCATGGTTTCATTTATGAAGTACATTGTACATTAGGTATTACACCTTGGTTTCTGCTTTATTCATATGTTCAAAGATTCATATATTTTGGCTGGAAAACAGATTAAAAATGATTAAATCACAGGTACAAATTTGTCATCAAAAGCTTACCAAATAAGCAAGCTGAATGTGTTTTGCAGTTCTTCTAAAATCTCTTCTGGCGTTAGCTTACTTCTAAAGGGCACTGTATGAGAACTGAACACATTTAAGAGTTAGATAAATTCCATAATTTGGAACATAAAATGTCAGTTTTGTGATGCAGTATTTCTCACCTTCATCCACAAAATATTTTCTTATTTATTACAAATGGAAGACCTAAATGATGTTATGTTATGAAATACTGTCTGAAATAAATTATCATTGTTATTAATAAGGCAGAAAAAAGGTAACAGTGAAAGAAATGATGTGGTGATCTGAATAACTGTAACAATACATTCACTTGAACTACGGTTTAATAAAATAAAATGAATATAGAAATTTCACAAGGTATTCAAGAGATTGTATTTTCTTTGTTAAAGAACAGAGGCGCAAACATTTCAGCTGTCATTGTGGAAACAATTTGGGAAGATGTTTGCATTGATTTTAGTAACATTTTAGAGTGTATTAAGACAATTATTAATAACAGTTTGTATTTGTAGAAAAGTGGCAAACTGGAAGATAAGAGGCCTGTAGCCACCAAGTAGTAACATGATTAAGGCAGCCTGATGAAGCTACCGTGTTTCCCAGAAAATAAGATCCAGGCTTACTCTTTTTTTGCCTCCAAAAGAGGCACCAGGTCTTATTTTTGGGAGAGGTGTCTTTTCCACGGTCTCACCTCATGGCGGCACTGACAGCCCGCCTAGCCGGCCCACTTCTTCTGCGGCTGAAGGAAATGCCTCTGCAGCTGAGAATGGAGCTCCGGCCTGCATTTCACCATCAAAGGCTTTCTGAAAAGGCCTCTGCAGCCGAGAACCAAACTAATCCGTAGCTCGGTTCTCAGCTGCAGAGGCCTTTCCAGAAGGCCTCTGATGGTGAAATGCAGGCTGGAACTCCATTCTCAGCTGCACAGACATTTCCTTTGGCCGTAGAAGAAGTGGGACAATGAGGCAAGGCAGGTGTCTATTCATGGGAGGCCTAGCTACAACGGTAAGCAGTTGTGCAGTGCGTGGGGCAGCTCCACACACACACCCGCTCGATTTTTAGGTATGCGCCTCACCCCAAAATTAGGGCTTATTTTTGGTATAGGGCTTATATTAGGCCCACCTCCAAAAATCAAGCTAGGGCTTATTTTCGGGATAGGTCTTACTTTCGGGGAAACACGTTATTAGGTCAAGTCACCATTAGCAATAGCATTATTGAGTAAGTATTGAGGTCTAGTATTTCAATGGTTATTACTAGCATTGAATGTAGTCTGGCTTCCCTGCCTAGGTATTTCCAAATTTTATTTTAAATTTCCAACCAAAATCAAAAACAACTCATTACATATTAATATAATATAATAAATATCATATCATATCATATCATATCATATAATAATATATCATATCATATCATATCATATCATATTATCATATATCATATCATATCATATAATCATACTGACCATTTATAACTAGGAATTCTGAGACTTGTGGAACACTATGTTGAAAGAGATTTCCATATGTAATATCTATTAATTTCCTCTTTTAAAAGCTTCTACACAATGTCAGTTATTTTTATTTTAAATATCTGATATTAGATATCGTCCCAATGCTTGTCCAGACTTCAGAGAAAAATGTCTACATGTAGTAGCCTATGAAGTGAGTACTTGATAAATATAGCAATTAGCAGTATAACTATGGGCTGGTAAATATATGGCTTTTCAACTACTTTAGCTGCCTACACACCACTAACCCTTAAATTACAAGCAATAGGCATGTCATCTGTCGACCAATGTGGGTGATAACAACAAAGCAAACTATATGCCTTTGGCAATCCTACTGGGATAAAGTTGCATTTTAATATGTACTCTGATCAGTATATCTAATTTAGAAGCATTACCATCTTGTAAATAATAGCATCAAAGTTTTTTCTTTATTTTAGAAGTTCTTGTTTCTTAAAAAAAACTTAACAGCAACTAAACAAAATCCAAAATATGAACTCTTGAGATATAAGAATTGGTACAGGCCCAACATTAATTACTTCCTGTGTGATTTCAATCAATAGTATTACAAAATCTTCAGACTACACACCCAGCCACCATTTTTTAATTTGATCTGATAGAACAGAGTCTAGAATGTACCTAGCACTGAAGAAGTTTCCTTCAGAATGCCAACTGAATGCAAGCAACTGATGTGTCAATGGCCTTTTCCAATTCTTTGGTGATGAGTACACAACTATATAGAATTCCCTTCCTGATCATCAATGGTAGAGAGATGTCTCAATCCCAGAACCATCCTCAGGAGGCTGAGGGGAAGTGCAAATTAAAACAGCATCATGCTTTTACAATGCAAACTCTGCCCCTTTTGAAATGTGCATTGTGACTCTGCATGCACACCCAAAAGTAGTGTTGTTTATGTCCTGAGGGTATGACACTTCTTTTTGTTATTTTGACACATGCCTTTAATCTCTGGGATGCTTCTGAATCCCCTCAACTTTCTCACAGACAGACGCAGAGGGCTTTCAAACTGGGAAGAAAAACATTGACTTGGAACAAGTGAGGGGGACTTGTCTTATTTAAATCTTTGTGCAGAAAATGGATAATTAGAGAATCTAGAATCGATGGTGGCGGTGGTGATTGTTTTGGCAGAAATGTCTCCAGACCCTTCAGTTCTTGAACTGAAATCCAAAAAATTTCTTAACAAAGAGTCCTCAACTTGATGAGCATTACTATCAACCAGGATTGGGAGAGGCAAGCCCTTTAAAAGGGAGATGAGAGTATTTTTAAAGCACCTTGGTCCAGGAAAGGCTACTTAATTTTCTATCTTGCAGACATAATGGTGGTTTTGAATTAAAGCTTGGTTCCATCAAAGGAATTGTATGGGAAACAGCAAGGGGAGGGGAATAGACCAACCAAAATAACTAGATATATACATCAGGCTAAGATTATAATGACATTTGCTTGTTATGGGTTTGGTGCATTATGTGATTCAGCCAGTAATGCCTATCTTGATGTGTGTATACAGGCATTGTGTTTAAGTCAACTAATAGTGTCAAGTCAACAAATAATGGCAATCCAGTCATGTAATAATACTGTTAGGAATGGACCCTTTTTGGAGGAGAGAGTTAAAGTGCAAAGATGCAGGACTATTTTTAGCTTTTGAAAGGAAAAAAAAGATCCAAAATTATATCAATAGTTGGGGGCAAGGGATTTGCAGTAAATGTGTTTAGGTTGTAATTCTGTATTATTATTATTATTATTGTTGTTGTTGTTGTTGTTGTTGTTAGTGAATTTGGCTGAATTCAAGGGACCTTCGAATAGACCCGTAATGTTAAAAATACATTGTAAACTCTGTTTAAATCAAACTTATTGTTGCATATAATATTTTAAAAAATCAAGCAAAAAGAAAAAAAGAAAAAAGCACTCAACTCTTTAGAGAATCCACTGGAGTTTCAGGAAAACGCTAGGAAGGCACACACACACAAACAAACAAACAAACACACCAAAACGTCAATTTGAGTAGCAAGGAAATAAATCTAATAATAATAATAATAATAATAAAGTTGGAAGGGACCTTGGAGGTCATCGAGTCCAACCCCCTGCTCAGGCAGGAAACCCTACACCATTTCGGACAAATGGCTGTCCAGTCTCTTCTTAAAAACTTCCAGTGTTGGAGCATTCACCGCTTCTGGAGGCAGGCTGTTCCACTGGTTAATTGTTCTAACTGTCAGGAAGTTTCTCCTCAGTTACAGGTTGCTTCTCTCCTTGACTAGTTTCCATCCATTGCTTCTTGTCCTGCCCTCAGGCCTGAGATATTGGAATACTGCTATCTGTTATTGTTCATGACAAAAATACAATTTTGAAGGTATATTTGTTCAAAGAGGTTTTTTCCCCCGTTTCAATTTACTATTTACTGTCTGCTTGTGTAAATTGCCTGAGATGAATGTATATAAAGCTAAACAGAATCTCCTTAATTTTAGTTGGGGGAGTATCCAAATGGTAGATTTGCATTCAGTTGAGATAGGTTATCAGGAGTTCAGTAATTGAATTTCTTTCTAATTTATATGAAGTCTACCTGCAGGGGACATATTAACTGCTAAGCCAAAGTTTACATAAATGTTCTGCAAGAGCAATATCTTTAGCAAAACATAAACAATGTATACTAACTCAAAATGTTAGGGTTTTTTTTTCAGAATGGAAAGCAACTTGTATAAGAATTATAACTCACTGAACAACTCACTTCAATCAGGCACATATAACAAGGACTTTATGTTAACATGTATGATCCAAATCTTATATAAAGTGTTTTGATAAATATATTTTTTCATGGATTTCTATCCTACTTTCCGATGAAATCATTAAATAATTACAATTTCGAACAACATAATTAAAGAATAGACTCTTTGTACCCATTTAAACTATACATGAATTCTACTTTCAGATGGTCATACAGCATAATCTTATGAACAGCTCAGAAATGTTTATTTTACCAATTTACTTCATCAGAAAATAACTAGATTAGCAAATCTCACAAGGTTTCACCTCTTGTGAGATCTCTGAATTCTTAGTAACATTTGGCCTAGTGGTTAAGGCAGCAGGCTAGAAAGTGGGAGGCCCTAGGTTCAAGCCTCACCTGAGTCATGAAAGCCTGCTGGCTGACTTTAGACCAGTCACTCACTCTCAGCCCAACCAACCTCACAGGGTTGTTGCTGTGGAGAATATAGGAGGAGGTAGGTATGTTGGTAGATATGTTTGCAACCTTGACTTATTTGTAAAAATAATAAAGGAGTGATACAAATAAATTTTAAATTGTATATGATTTGGTGAACTTCATAGAATTGGGTCATATTTAAAAAACTGGTACTGAGCCATGTGAAAAGAAATAATGGGAATTAGTGCACAAGATCTACCTCTACTTCGCCTTCATATATATACATATACATATACAGTACATATACCTATACATATACATATACATCCCTCTCTACAGATACAGATATAAGGAGGATAATCCTGGCATGAGAAAGAGTATGTGTATTTATCCTTTTTAGGAATAAAAATGATATGATTTTTGTCTGTGCTTACACAACAGGTTTAAGTGAATCACTTATAGGCCCAGAGACTTCCGGTCCTGCGCGGTAGCGACTGGTCATGGGCTTGCGGACCGCCGCACCCCTCAAAAACAAATATTTCTCAAATGAAATTCATGATGGTTTACCCCATTTGCTTAACTTCATACAGCTATATGACCTGGTCCTTTTACACAACTGAAAATACTGTAATAATGGCCTCACAGCAAATACAATGTAAATGTATTTCCTGTATACTTCTTTAACTTTGGGATTTTTTCTTTAACCAAATCTGAGGCTTTCACTATGGTATTTACAATACATTTACCACTATATTAATTTTCTTTTAGATAGATGTAGTTCATTATGATGAACTGAACTAGTTTACTCCATCAGAAAAGCAATTAGCTTCAACCAATCCAAACCAAGGCTTTTAAATATTTTTCCTAATTCCTTCACTATGTGAACAAGTCAGTTTAAAACAGCAAGGGTAAGGTGCTTCAAAATGTTCATTTGGTGATCCTTATTATGTTAATAAGAAAAGTATAAAAAGAATGTGGAAGCATGGAAGAATTTTTCATTTTATTTGAAATAAAGTCATTTATATTTATATGGATAGAATCCTGGAATAAAAATCAATAAAATAGAATTCTGGAATAAAATACAATAAACAACTCCTAATATTTTATGGCTGCTGTAGTTTGAGGAGTTCTAGTCCCAAACTGTCTGGAGTGACCAATAATAAACAAAATTTGTTAAGGATGTAATAAAATATTTGAGATATATTAGTAAAACATAAATGTAAACATAAATATGACCCAAAATGTAAAATCTTCAATTTATTTCTGTTGAAAGGAAAATAGAAAAATAAGTAATATAAAAATGGAAGATATATCTTTTAGAATTCTACCATCTGAAATTAATTTAAATTATTATTAAGAATTTAAATGCAAGCCACCTAGAGTAATTTAGTTGAGATGGGAAGCCATAGAAATCAATTAATTAATAAAATAATACTTTTAACAAGAAAATCATGTATTCTTATTTACTGATGAATATACATTTTACAGAAAAAAATATCACCAACACTTTCCAGAGGAATACATTTAGTCTGCATCATATATTACATTGAGCCAAGTTAAATATATTATGCATGAGCATTTATTCCTATCTTAACAGAATAGCATAATAACGGAAGGTACTTTAGAGCATTTCTCCTCCAACCTCATCCTCAAGCAGGAGACCCTATACCATTCCAGACAACTGGCTTTCCAGTCTCTTCTTAAAACCCTTCGGTGATGGAGCACCCACAACTTCTGAAGGCAAGCTGTTCCACTAGTTAATTGTTCTCACGGTTAGGAAATTTCTTCTTAGTTCTAGGTTGCTTCTCTTCTTGATTAGTTTCCATCCATTGTTTCTTCTCTTGCCTTCTGGTGCTTTGAAAATAGGTTGTGGCAGCCCCTCAAATATTGGAATACTGCTATCATATCACCCCTACTCCTTCTTTTCAGCAGACTAGACAAACTCAATTCCTGCAACTGTTCTTCATATGAGCTTCAGCCCCCTAATCATCTTTGTTGCTCTTTTCTGCACTCTTTCCAGAGTCTCAACATCTTTTTTATAATATGGTGACCAAAACTGGATGCTGTATTCTAAGTGTGGTCTTACTAAGGCTTTAGAAAGTGGTACTAGTACTTCACGTGATCTTGATTCTATCCCTCTATTAATGCAGCCTAGGATTGCATTGGCTTTTTTAACTGCTGCCAAACACTGCTGGCTCATATTTAAATAATTGTCCACTACATCTCCAAGATCCCTATCAGTATTACTGCTTTTCAGCCAGGTTTCACCTAATCTGTACCTGTACATTTGGGTTTTCTTGCCTCAGTGTAAAACCTTACTTTTCTCTGCACTGAATTTCATTTTATTAGTTAGGGCCCAGGTTCAAGTCTGTTGAGATCCATCTGGATTTTGAGCCTATCTTCTGGGGTGTTGGCTATTCCTGCCAGCTTAATGTCCTCTGCAAAACTGATGAGTTCTCCTTCTGTTCTCTCATCTAAATCATTTATGAAGATGTTGAAGAGTATTGGGCCTAAAACGTATTTTTTTTATTCTGATATAGCAGGAAAAGTAGATTTGACATTTAATGTCACTAGCAGAGTCTTTTTCTTAAGCATGAATCCTGGTTTAATTTGTAGTTTAACTAACTGTATGAAGTTCATCAAGTAGTTTCATAAAAATATTCTCTCAGACTAAACACTGTAGAATTCTTCCTCACCACAAAATCTATGGTTTATCATAGCTGTCTAGCAGATGTATTATCATAGGATTTTCCAGAATAAATTCTATTATAGCAAAACTTAAAGATTCATATATCACTTAAAGCTATTAATAGTTAAATGTTATATTATTTACTATTATCCTAAGCTTTATAGTGACATGCTTCTGATCTGTTCATTCTCTACTAGGTTCATTAAAATCAATCCAAACTTTCCTCAGTAAACCTTCCTCCACTGCTGAGATTTATTTCTCCATTATTTGCAAAAGTTTTTTAAGAATAAATTCCATCTAAATTACTTTGCTCTAATCTGTAATGTTTAAAAATCTTTATTGAATAGTAAAGGATGAAGCACTTATTTTTTTTTTCTTTTGCATATTGATTCATAAAATATTTATTCCACTTTTTCCTCATTAAACCAGTTTCAAAGCAGGATTTGTGATTTGGCTTAGCTCTTGGAATAGCTTTGTGATACATTTGTACACTGTCTCTGTTACAGCCTGTTTGATAACATGCAACCGAAAAACTGTCTATAAACATAACTAAACAGCCAGTGTTCCATGAGTTTAAATGTTATAATAACTTCACAGAAAACAACATTGCTACAGAAATAAGATAATGCTTAGAAATTAGATATCAGGTTTATCAATATAAGACTGGTATGCTCCACATGTGCTAGGATAACAACTCCCCAGCGGATACCTAAAGCTGAACAAATAAAGCACCATATTATGAACAACATATTTCCTGCTAAGAACAGGCAGAGAGCTATGGTATACTCACTAATTTTTCAGCACGTCTCCATCCATTTGGTATTTTAAATGGATTGATTCATTGGTGTATGTTATGGTCAACAGTTCCTATAAATCTCCAAAACACATAGAAAAATATATTTCTTTTTTTAAGTGTTAATTTGAAGAATTCTCTACTATAAGTAGCACTATTTTCCACCTATTTTCATGTGAGGAAGCTCAAACTTTTATTAAGTACTTCAAGACAGAGGTAATATGTTTATGCAAAGTCAAATATTTATTATAGGTATCTCTCTTGTGTAAATTTAATTTCATTCGCCTTAAAGGAAAAAAGAGGCAATAGTGTCATCTTTTCAAATATTACAAAATTAGGAAAATGTACAGTATTTCTTTTATAATATTGATAGAAGTAAATGAAAGGTCTTCAGAATTTAAAATTGCATCTGCTGTGTAGTGGAAACTTACTGAGTGGAGAAACAAGTCTGTCAAAGAAACTACAATGGATGTGAGCAAGAAATGGTAGTATAAAGGCAGGATGTAAGATAAACATGTAGGTAAAAATTAGCTGGGTCTTTAGAGTGGGAAAAGGAAGAATACAAGCTGTAAAAACAGCTGCAAGAGGAAATGGCTAGCCAGGGGAAATTAGCTGAATGGGATAACAGGAAAACTAGCTGAATGGGATAACAGGAAAGGCAGACTGAACTGAAAAACAGGAAAGAACCTATTGTTCTAAGAAGCCATAAAATATTGCCAGAACTCAAAACAAGCAATTCAATATGTCTAATATCTTACATTATTAATGTACATGTGAAGTATGATTTAGTATGTTTAAGGAAGGTAGCAGGAAACGGTCAGAAAGAGTGTAACGTCATAGTACCTCAGCCAATGGGGAACGAGGAGGGATGCGGCAGCCGGGACAGGGTTGTATAAAGAAGGGAATATTTTGGTTTGGAACTTTGGAGAGAACCAAGCTTTGATAGCTTCTCTCCCCACTTATTGCAATAAAGGAAACAAAAGGCTTTCACTGTGTCTTGACTGTTATTGGTCAGGTAAGCTTAACTCTGGTCACAAAGGAAAGTAGCCAGGAGCACATAACAATATATTCCATTGAATTTCTGTTTGTATATTTTACTATTGATGGAATTTACTATTGATGGAAGATATTTTGTTTCATTTTAGGGAACATGTTTGCAACTTCTATACTGACTTGTGGTAAAACAACTTCACCTTTTTTATTGTTGTGAATTTTACAAAGATTAATTTTTCAAAATGGTTTTCATATTGCTTATAAGCTTTACTAAGTAGCCCATATTCATATTGCTGCTTCATGTCCTTATCCTCAAGAACTTAAAGAGCATGTTCCATGCAACTTTTGATAGTATTTTGTTTCCAATATAAATTATCCCAAGAGATCTCATCAAGAGCCAGCAAGCACAGAAATCAATGCATTTTACTGTAGCTTTAAACATTTCATTGGAACATCATTAATTCAAGCTTTTTAAAAATAAAATGGTTGCTCTCATTTTGAGAGTGCATGAAATGTAAATAAAAAAGAACTTGCCAAGCTCTTAGGGAAGGTTCAATCCATATTTCATATGCTGAACATTGTACAAATATCTACTTTCTAAAGTAGCATAGAATGAATATTTTGATTATAGTCACTGTCCAAAATTGTAAAGACACATTAAAAATTAAAAGTAAAACCAAACAAGATAAAACTCTATAACTGAGAGTAGATTCATCATTAGATAATAAATGTCTGCCTAATTTTACAGGCAGTATAACAAAAACATTCCAAAGTTAAATTTTGCAGAATTACCTTTCTTATATTTTTTATTTTTCCCAATTCGGTTAGTATTTTTTGTCTTAGCAAAAACTATCTGATATGGAACTGAGACAAAGAGAACTCCAGCTTAGAGAAGAGACATTCAGAGATACCATGATATTAGAGTCATCTTCATACAATGGGAAACATAAGAATTCTAGCCTATGATATCTGATCACACATACGCTTTTTTGCTATTTTTTTTGCAAAAGTTTATTATATTTCATAAACAAACATTAAAATACAAATTAACATAAAACATAGTTTGCGATTATATTCAGCTATGAAATATAGCAGAATGCAAGGTTGTCAGTGTGTGTCCGAACAAATACTATATTTTTCTTCGAACAGACAAATGTACTTAATTGCAGCTACATAATGTATAAGGCAAAATTGGGCCTAGTAGAATAGAAAACATTGAAAAATATTCCTACTAATCATTTCATGGTGGTTGGTAACACATAATATTTAGTTTAGTATTGTTCAGTTATTTTAATATCCTTAGAATTATTTCTAGCTAAGCTTCAGTTCCTTTAAAATTCAGAACAATCTTAGAATTATCTACCATTTCATACAATTTTATGTCCTGGTCTTGTTTTTCCTTCTCCACCCTCCCAACTTACATAATTAATGGAAAGAAAAAAAAAACATAGGATAATTGTGTTGCATTTTTTCAGACTGATCAAAAGTAATGGACAATGCCTAACACTCCCCTCAAGTGATTTAAGTTGTATAAATCATGTAAATATCCTTACAACTAATTTAGAACCAATTTCCATGTACCATTTTTCATTGAACATTTCAATCCAACATGATTTATATTCATCAAGAACAATTTTCAGTGGACTACTATACTTTTTGTGTGTGAAATTTTCCTTAGAGAGAAGCTGACTCTCATCTCCAATCTCTGTCATACTAAGCTATTTTTGTTTAACTATTGCAAAGTCTTTATTACTGTTTGCTCAGCTTGCTTCCCCTCTTGTCATAGGTTGCAGGAGGAATCAGAGAAATAAACAATGGCTCCTTTGTTTCTCTTGTCCTGTAAAATCTGATAACTTACAGCAGAAGACTACACGTGTTTTGCTGCAAAAATGAGAAGTTTATCATCTTTCCTCTCTTCTTTCTTCAACACTTTTGTTGAATATTCATTTGTTCATTCATTGGCCACCCAACTCAACCAAGTGATTCTGGATGGCTTACAATTCCAAAATTATAAAGCCATTAAAACAACCTAAAAAAACTGTAAAACAATAAAAAATATCCACAAAATAAATGTGATATTCTGTCTCATTGTTCACAAGTGAGCTAACAGCTAAAATTAAACAATGTATTCTGGCATTGAATGCTTACCTTGCTGGAGGCAACAGATTTCATGAGTGGCTATCATTTTCTGCAAACAGCGATAATCATGCAGATTTCAGAAAGGCATGTTTAATGCTATTCTCTAGTAAAAACATAATCTTGATCCTGTAAGAGTAAATTCCTAGCTAAAATTGTATTTACTTAATTAAGGCAGAATGTCTTTGAAATTTTCCCTATCATTCTTTTAAATCTGGACTGTTACCTTTGTTCACCTACACTGCACTCCTCTTCCTCTGTACCTCCTATAGTCTCTCTCACAACTACATAATTAAAGTTAGTTTGCGCCTGTGACAAATTTGTCAAAATTCCAAGCTCTTTCATTAGATCAATTAGAAATCCTCCTCAAATTCTGTTTATAGAAAAATCTTTAAGCCTCATACATCCAGTTCATGTTGAGTGAAACAGCGAAGTTGCTCAAATCCCCGTCAAAAGGAATGTGGGCATTTAGGCATAGAAGGGCTGCTGCTATGGCAATGGTTGCTGTATCTTGGGCTATATACTTCAAGAGGTGATTTATAATCTGGGATAAGTATTAGAATCACTACTTGTTTCTTATTCTGGAGCAAAATAGTATTTTGGTTGACATTAGCAAAGTTTAAAAAGAATTGTGTAGACTATTTAACCTTGGATACTTCCTATGATAAAAGAAGTGGATAGAATTTACTGTCATATTTCACTCCAGGCATGCCTAGAAATATCAACTCTCCAAACACTGAATCCTTATTTAAGCCCTGGCTTCACTGCTGAAGGCTCTCGAAGTCAATTCCTTTCATTTTTTTTAAACTGAAGATTAAAACACAGCCACATATAACAATTTTGCTTCCTGCAGTTAATAGCAATCAGTGCTTGTCTATCTCTATCTCCCTAGAATTTAAACCTCTAGAAGAGTACAGAAATAACCTCAAAGGATTGTAGTTATGTAAACATCAACTGAGAGAGTGAGACAAAAAAATAAGACTTTCTTTGGTATATCAGGGCGAAGAAGAAAACTTTGTCAGGCTTTCAATTTATTATACCCCCACAACAAAAACAGAGTTCCAGTCAACTTTCTGCTCTCTTTTATGACCTGCTTCCAAAGGCTAAAAACACCCTAGGCTTTGTCCTTCTACTTTTCTGACATAACTGCTTACTTAGGCTTGGGAAACATTAGCTCCTGACTTGCTAGCTTCATTCTTAACAGTGTCCTTGTTGAAGTAGCTGCACTGACTAATTAGCTACAAAGCTAGGCTCAAGATTTTGTTTTGAGCATATGAAGCTTAAAACAAATTGAGACAAAGATACTTGAAGAATGATTTCATTTTTACAGACCTTATAATTTGCTATTTGGAGGTGTTTCCCAAGATTGAGAATAGCATCATCTTATTTTTATCTTTGATTACTCTCCCCAAACCAATTTGAAAAAATAATCACAATATACAATATACAATAAATAAATAAATAAATAAATAAATAAATAAATAAATAAATAAATACATACAATACAATACAATACAATACAATACAATACAATACAATACAATACAATACAATACAATACAATACAATACAATACAATACAACAGTATTGAATTCTATTAACAAATATTGGAAGTAGAATCATAACTAGCTACATATTATCCAGGACTTGGGAGCTAGATACATAAATTCTTGAGGGGGAGAAAAAGACAGAGGTTATGGTATATGTGTCTCTCTATACCCTACACTAGGAGTGTCAAACTCGCAACATCACCTGACATGTCACTGACATGTATCGCAACTTTTTTTCCATTGCCGGCAATGGGGTGGGCGCGGTTTCTCTATGATGCATCTGGCCCGTGGGGCAGCAGTTTGACACCCTTGCCTTACACTCTCGATATTTTGACTCCTGGTGGTTGCATCTCAGTAATTTTCTTGGCAATGTTACAGAGGTGGTTAGCCATTGCTTTGTTCTGAGTATTTTTATTTCTCACACTGCTGAGATACAATGAAATAAAAACGGGAGACATGAAGAGAAATGAAGAGGAAATGCTTTGAACTGTATCAGGAATTTGAAGATTTACTTTAAAAGTATTGGAAATATGTTGCCAGCCTGTAATATTGGCTTTTGCTGGATAGTTGGCATGAAATCTTTCAAATGCCAGTAAAAAGCAGGGTGCAGTAAAATATTAAAAAGTAGATATCCATTGATCAGCATTTCCCACTGTAATGGAATTGTCAGGTAACTCAACCATCTATCTCAGTACCAGAACTAGCATTGATCTGTTTATTGCTTGGAAAAAAATGCATGAATGTTTGGCTTTAATCAGAAATTATAATTTTTGATTTAACAACAGAGCAATCACTAAGACAATTTCTATTTGTTGTTTAAAAGCTGCTCAGATGCACAAAGCAACATTATGCTAGAATGAAAAGTCAGTCAGTAGCACGTGGGCAGGAATCTATTAATAAAACCTACCAATTACAGGAAAAGTAGTATTTCCAATTGATAGTGTTGAAAATAAAGTTGCCTGCTGCCTGCCATCTGTCATAATTAGATTGATCTTTGATAACTAAATAATGGAGATTCAAAAATTCAATAATCCCTGATGCTCATGTGCAACATATCATTGATGGTATCTAGCCATGCCATTCTCTGCTAGCCTTTTTTTCCATTGACTTCAATTTTCTTAAGCATCCAAACAATCTTCTGCTTCAAACAATCTTCTTTGTTTTATTTGTACAATTTAAGTATTGTTTTTAATATTATCCTCCCAGTGTTTTTACTTCTTCTAATACTGAATTAAAGCCAAATTGGTTTAGTGATTAAGGCATCAGTCTAGAAACTGGGAGACTGTGAGCTCTAGTTCCATTTTAGGCACAAATGAAATATTGCAAAGAAAACTGACTCAAAAGCACCAAAAAATATGAAATACTTGTTTCTCTTGTTTTCCAAGTTATTATCAACCATTTCTCCAGCACCACAATTCAAAGGCATTTGTTTTTTATTGAGTCTTTCTGAAACTGTAATTTTCATAGCCAGTATGGGAACTTGTAAAACGTTATCTTGAAGATACATACTTTGTTGTCACTGTCTCTACACTTAAAATACTTTCTATAGATTTCTTATTGTCTCCCTAGAAGCAGATATCTCTTTATGTCATGATTACCATCAACATGTCTAGGGGCTTTAAAAACTCAGAAAGATAAAGTCTTTCACTTGGCATTTGAAATTGGCATAAATTCAGTTTTATCTTAGAGAGAAGCAGGAGAACAAGCATCAGTGGCCTTTTATGGTCCATCTTTAATAAGAGATTCCTAACATAAACTTCTCAAAATCAGCTGAATTACAATACTTACACACCACTAACTAGGAATAAACAACTGCAACAACAAACTGCTGGTAAAATAAAAATCCTATCTGATTTATTTGCCAAATGAATTTTATTAATTTGCTTCAATTTCTGAATCATCTATGGATAAAAATCTGGAAAACCATTTTGTTTGTTTGTTTTCCTCTCAACAGTTCCCATATGCCATGACCTATGGAGAATAAGGTGAAGTTGTAAATCTCAAGGAATCTAGGAATAAGATTAGACTTTTGAGATGAATGGAAATGGAGAACCTGCATAATAAGCACTTTAGGTTTTAAGATAAAATGTCAGATAAAAATGATAACATCTCAGATAAAAATCTGTCCTTGAAAACTGCTAAACGTTGATCTTCGACATTATAGAAAATGATTGGAAAAAACACATTATTTCTGTAAATGACTTATAGGTGGACTACTTTGTCCAAAAAAGTTTTGGATAAAAGTCTATAAAACTTGTTTTCTGTTGTTTACCAAAATAATTCTTGTTTCATGTGAATGAATCACCAGATTTTTCAGCTCCACTATTTTTTAAATCTGATTTAGATTATCAACTAAATTTCATCTACATAAATTCAGTCATTTTTAAATTTTGAATATGATGGAAGAGAGTTTTTAAAGTGATAAGCTGCATTGTGTTGTTTTGTTTTATGGAATCTGGACTACATTCAAGTAGGCTGTTGGTATTCTGCCAACTCAGTAAGCTGTTGTCTGTCAATTGAGGGATGAAATTTTTGTTTTTGGTCTTCTTGATTGTGTACCCATAACAAATCAACTACTGTCTGGGAGACACTACTGGTCAAATTTTTAGACAGGAAAAAAAATCTGTTTACCAATTAAGCAGTAAAGCAGTTAAAAGTTTGAAGTTGTAATTCAGCATGGCACCATGACAAATAGTGTTGCCATGGCATTGCAATTTAGTATAATGAACAAAAAATATTATTTGTTGGAACATTATTTGACTTTGATCTTGTATGTTTCTTATGCATTTTTTGCAACTCAATTTTTCTACTTTTACTATGTCAGGGAAGGAAGAGGACTTTTGAAAGAGCATTTAGAAAATGAGATGGGTGGTGCCTGAATTTGATAAATAAAATACAATATATTTAGTTCTCAACAAAATGTGTGTTCAGAAGTATTTCCTTTTATGCACTGGGTCAGTGAACAATATTAATATAGCCCATGCATCTTTTTCATTTCTGTTATGATTTGATCCTGAATGATGATTGATCTTGATTTTAATTTGTTCCTTTTAGTTTTGGGTTCAAAAGAAGATAATAAAAAAAGAAAATATTGAAGATTTTATCTCAGGTATATTAATATGTAATACTGCATCATGCTATGTTTTGTGTTTTACAAATGAAGCAGGTGGAAATTACTAAGCATAGGCGAGGCAAACTGAAAATGACAAATATAATGCTTCTAGAATGAATATTGAAGCTAATTTTCTGATTTGCAACAAGTCAGGAGAGCTCTAAAAGAAATGAATGTGTCAATGGTTTGGGGCATTATAAAGTACCCTTTAAGAAAAAGTCTGAAATTTCTCAAAATGATTGTCCATAAACCATTATATCGCAATATACAGTATATCTACATACACATTTAAATTTAGAATGCACCCCAACTCCATCTTGAGTCTAAATGTGTATGTCTGGCTAGTGTTCACTGACAGATTATTTCTTACACTCTGGAGAAATGGCACAGGCAATCAACTATAACAGAATGCATGTTTTGTCGATCAATTTAACAAGCCCCTGTGAACCTGGTTAGAAATTATTAACAAAAAAGAAACAAGAATGTGATTTGTCGAGGAGGAAGAGCTGCGAAACAGTGCCAAAATAGACAGAACATCTGATAATTATTTCCCTTCTCCTACCTAATAACAGATGGACAATCTGAGACTCCAGAGTTACATGTGGCAATGAAATCTTTTTCACAGCTCCTGGAGACCACTTTAAATACAACTGATAAAAAAACAGAGAAAGCACATGAAAACTATTGTATAAAGCAAGGGTATCCAAGCTTGGCAATTTTATGTCTTGTGGACTTCAGTTCCCAGAATTCCCCAGCCAGGATGGTCTAAAGTTAAACCCTAAAATAAGTTTATCTCACTATTTTGGAAAAATAAACATTCTTTCCCCAAATCTTTCTCAAAATCAAGCCAGAAAAATATATAGAAAGATCTACTCTATACATTATACCTATCACATCATTCCTTCTCAGAGTAAGCAAGAGACATAAGACCGAAGTCTCTTCCAACTCTGTTATTCTATATTATTCAAAATGAGGAAAGTTAAATAATAAGCTAAGATACAGAAGCATGTAGTAAGTAAAGGAAATATAGATAATTATTTTATTGTGCCTGTCCTCACTTGCATACTCTCCATGCTTTATTTTTGCAAGCTATTGATCTTTGACCACATCCAGACATACTTTTTCTTACTTTGTCTTTTGTGGTTACAATGCTTTCACCTCTCTCTTCTTAAGGATCCCCTCCATCCAACCACTATTTTGTCAGCCTTCCCCTTTTTTCTCAATCCATCTATTTTTACTTCATATATTTCTCTTGCCCTTTCATCTTTGCTTGCTCTATCCAAATGATAGAGCAATGTTCTATCATATTGTTAACTCTCTTTTGCATTCAACGCTTATTCTTTCTTGACCCTAACTTTCCTTTTAACCATATACAGATCTAAAATAACATAAGCATTGTATTTCATTTATTTTTATGTTTTTCCTGTCATATCAAAAGCTCATTTCCATATAATAAAACAAGAACATGCAGGGTCATTCTATCATGCTGGGTTCAAGTGATACAAAAATGTTTAAAGATTAATATTCAGTTGAAATCAGAACTCTTCTTGTTGGGACTAATGGATAGATAATTAGAAAAGTTATGAAAAAATGTTTTTATGTATTATAATTGCTGCAAGGTTACACTATGCACAAAAAGGAAAAGACTCTGAAATACCCACAATGGAGGAATGATTAGTGACGGTGACAGTATTAGTAAAGATGGCAAAACTGACTTGTTTGATTAGAGAAAGGATAATAACTACATTTATTAGTGACTGGAAACCCTTAATGGGCATTTACTGGGGGGGGGGGAAAGGGAATTTGGGACTTACGGGTTTGATGTTTAAAAGGGTAGACAGTGGAAAGAAGTTTATTCTGCAATTTTAGACAGAACTAGAGTAAAACATAAATGCAGTAAACTAGTAATTGCTGTTAAAACTGGAAGCTGCTTCTTGAAGCCTTTTCTTTTTTCTTCTGTTTGTTTGCACTCTCTTTTTTCACTTACTTATTAGAGTACTTTACTTTTACTTTTCTCTTTCAAAATTTGTATTGTTTGTATTCTTTTAAAAAAAAAATTAGTTAGAAAAAAACCCATATATAAGTAGTCCTTAACTTATGACCACAATAGGACCAGAAATCTGGTCATAAGTCATTGTGGTTGTAAGTCAAGGCACTTACATGGCTGGATCAATTTTTTGGACATTTTTTTGTGGAGGTTGTTAAATGAACCCATTCTTTGAATGAGCAAAAACTGCTGGAAAATGAGGGGGGAAATCACAAATCACATAACTTTTGAACCCTGCTACCAGTTGTAAATGTGAGCCAATTGTCAAGCACCCAAAGTGCGACCACATGACCATGGGGGGGGGGGAGAGGGAATGACATTTTATGACAGCTAGAAACACTTTATAGCAGGGGTCCCCAACCTCCAGTCCATAGACCGGTACCGGGCCATGGCAGGCCAGCAACCAGGCTGCCACAAACAAGCAAAGCTCCATCTGCGGGATGCAGGCAGCACACAAAACCACGCCCCCTCCGGTCCGCAGAAATACCTCTCTCCACGGAACCGGTCCCTGGTGCCCAAAAGGTTGGGGACCTCTGATTTATAGTGCCTAAAGCACTCATTCCTTATATACAGTAATTTTCACTTTTTGTCACAAGCATTCCTACTTCTCCACAGACTATATGCCACCTTTTGCCAGTATTTGCAAATCTTATAATTTCTCCAGTTTCCTATCCATCAAGGTATCCATATTTGTCTACTTCTTCCGGTTTTTCATCAGAAATGTATAACTTGCAATCATACTTTCTATTTTCCCTTCAACAGAAGGCAGTAACTGGAATAGACCAGCCAAAGGATGGCTGATGCTTATTCTTGTAACTATAACCATGCTTTATTGTGTAGCCAGTAGGATGAAAACATTATTTTTGTGACACTGGGGAAAACATTCAAACTAAACAAACTAGCCAAAGGGACTGCATACTATATTAGTACCAACTGCTGCTAGTAGTAATTTCCATAGCCATTAGAATTAATGAAGACAGTCATACTTGTTTACTTTCTCGCAAGAGAATATTTATCTCCTGTTTATTTCTTGGTCAGTCTTGTTTGGCTATTCAACTGATAAACTTTTCCAAAATAACTGGCATAAACAAATTTCAAGGAATGCCAGTGCCAAAGTGACAATGCAATCAATTATATTACTATTTTAGATACAGTAACCTAGTTGTACTCCAAAACTGAGTGATCCAATTTTGTTTTTTTCCTTACTGATACATCCAATTGATTTGATCCTCTATATTCTTGTGATGTACAACTCTGGCTTCTTCCTCCCCCTCTCTTTTTATAACTTTATTGGTTTTGAAAAACAGGTACAAAGTTACAGTTTTCCTTCAGTAACTTTTAAACTGAAAGAAGCCACTGGCTTGTGCAACTGATATGTGATATTCTCCAATGCTAAAACAATATTTTTATACATCATTTTTTTTTTAAAAAAAATCTATAAACAAACAATAAAACCCTGAAACACTTCTAAATTTAATAAAAGGTCATAAAAGGGCCAAGTTTGAAGACCCCTGAGTTAGTCGGAGAATGAATGTTTTTCAACAACAATTAGGGGAAACAATGAATTTTGGATACATTCAAAGATCTATGGGATAAGTGAAAGCCCTGTTGTATGGGGAAGAGCAGATTTTCAAATGAGCAAAGATACCAGGCCAGGATGTCCACTTTCTCCCCTATTATTTATCATTGCCCTAGAAATATCGACAGGAAAAACAAACAAACACCCAGCCTCAAAATCTACAGAAAGGAATATAAGCTTAAATGTTACTTGATGGTGAAATATTAACCATTATTCAACCACAACATTTAATAAGATCGTTCATAAAAATGATCTAAGGCTTTGGAGAATTCTCCTGGTATAAATTCGATATTCAAAAAAATGAGAATAAGTGCAAAATAATTAATCCAGAAGAAGATTTCCTGCCAAAGGAATCTGACTGCCACATAATACATTTAATGAAGTAACTGGGTTGTGCCTGGTAGGCAACAATCAAGAAATATATCAAAACAATTATTTTTCCAATTATGCAAAGAATTAAAGAGATCTTGAAAGGTGAAAAACGTAAACCTTTCTTTATTAAGATAATTGCAGTTATTAAGGTGAATGTATTACCCAAAATAAACTTGTTTCAATTCCAATTCCAACCCTAGGGAAAAAAACAATTTACAAGAATGGCAAAAATAGTATTTAAAAATTATATGGAATTAAAAAAGACACATTTTCAAGACCCAAAAGATTAAACTGACCTTGTTTTTCTATACATTATATTACAGAACAACCTTATTAATAAAATTCCCAAATTGCTGAACATCAGTAATGTAAGGAGCTGCCTTAGCTAATGGATTCATTGATATTTATGATACAGAAACTTGAAAGAGGGCAGAAAAATAAAATGATTTATTAAAAGACAAAGTTTGATGAAAGTATGAAGCTTTTATCAAGTCCAGCAATTTCACTATTAATCTCTCCCTTAAATGTTTTTCTGCTGGAGATAATAATATATAAAAGTATAATTTCTGATGCATCTCTAGTCCATTCAGATTCAGATACATTATAGACATTGCAAAAATTACTTAGTGAAGGGTTGAATACTGTATAGCAAAGTTGAGATACCTACAAATTGTTGGAAGAATAAAAACTGACCACAAAAACAAGTCTTCTTAGGAGGGTCAAGGCAAGAATGTGATTTGATCATAAAGTATAAATGTTCAGAGTAGAATACATTATTCTTGAACTCAAATTTTCATAATCTGATTTTCCTCCCATCTAACCCCTTCCACTACATCTACTTTCATGCATATTTAACATCATTAATGTAATTATAATATAGTGCAAAGTGGAGATTGCTAAATTGCAGCCTGGGGACCACATCAAGTCCTTGGTTAACTATCTCAGCAATCTGGAAAGCCAAGAGGTGAACAAGACCTGGACTACCTATTTTCAGGACTTACCTATTTTGGTTCTGGTCTCTATGGAAACAGTAAAGAAGAGGCCATCTTCCAAATAATGAGTGGGATTTAAAATAATTAAAAAAAATATTCAGCAAATCTATGATGTCAAACCCTTTTCTCCATCCCCAATATATAAGTGGCATTTGCTGGTTTTGCTCATAAATCTGTCTCAAGATTACAGTTCTCAATGTAATTACTGGAAATAAATGCAACAAGCTACACCTTTAGGGAAATATTTCTTATCTTCAAAACAGCGGCTGATATGACCACAACAGTTGTTTTCTTCCCAACAGCAACAGTATGTTGTCCCACAGAGATGTATCTCTAAAGCAATTGGGCATTTTGGCTGGATGCAAAAAAAAAAAGGGAATAAAGTATAGGAAAAAAACCCTGAGATGATAGTTCCACAATCTTTAACTTTGAAGAGGTTAATGTGGAATCAAATTATATTGCTTGATATAATGCTAGTAAGACCTACTATAATGAATCTATGAAATAATGTCCCTTTGGTAAATATGAAATGTGCTATAACATTTACATCAAAAACTATGCTTTATCTTCCATTTTAATATGGAACTGTCAGTCTCTACCTTATCTCATCCTTTCACTTCAAGTAACAGTTATGGCATCTGAGCAGATTAAAAGTTTAAGCTTTTTCAATATGAGTAATAAAAAACTTCTCCTCCTCCTCCTCCTAATATAAAAGAACTAGTAACAGAACAAATTGTATTAAAATTGAACATCTTGTAAGTAACTTACCAGCACCAGGGGAAACAGGATGTCTCATTCATCTCTGTGATTCGTCAATGTATCATGTTACATCCAATACATCACAGGGGGGAAAGTTTCTTTGATTTTATGAGTTAATCCTGTGATCGTATTGTTTTCCCAAATGCAAAAAATGATTATGCATTTATTATCTATTTATTTAACAAATCTATATGTTGCCCATCTCACTATCTAAGTGACTCTGCTTATTTTACAGGCAAAAACCATAATATCCTACAGGGAAAAAAATAAAGTTAAAAAATGGACAGAGTGCTCTCAAGCCACCAACCACCCCCAGATGCCTGCCATTAGATCCTCATACTGGTTGACAGAGCCAGGTCTTAACATTCTTTCATAAGGCCAGAAGAGTGGGGCCCAGTCTCACTTCAGTGGCCAAGATGTTCCATAGGGTGGGGGCAATAGCAGAGAAAGATCTCCTCCTGGAACCCGCCAGTCAAAATTCTTTAGCCAATGGGGTCCATAATACAGTGATCGAATAGTCCAAAATGGACAACATAAAACAATGTCAAAGTCACCAGGCATGAACTGATGACAGAGGGATAAAGATAAATCCTCCATCTGATCACATTGCCATCACATTGCTCCAACAAGAAAACTGTTAGGCCATGAACAACCTGGGATAGCCCAATGGCTGCCATGGTGGTCATAAAGTGCCGGGATGCTTCTAAAGTTGGCCTAAGGGAGGGGTAGGCAACCTCAGCTCTTTTATGACTTGTGAACTTCAACTCCCAGAATTCCTCAGCCAGCATAGCTGGCTCAGGAATTCTGGGAGTTGAAGTCCACGAGTCATAAAAGAGCCGAGGTTACCTACCCCTGACCTAAGGGTTGGCAGATTGAAACACTTCAAGACCATAAGGATGGGGAACTCCACAGTCAACCCTGAGATGGCCTCCAGCAGCTCAGGCAGAGAAATTGCTAGACAGTAGGGAGGTTGACACCGTAGCAACAATCCCAACTGATCCCATGAGGCTATCTTCAAAAACATAATCTCATAACTGGTAACTTGAGAATCAGTCCCTCTGAAGGCCAAAAGAAATTCTCAGATTACTACTGCTACTCAACTGCCCTGCTGTCACTTCTGCAACGAACCTGGCTGAAGCCATCTTGCTCGTTTTCGGTTGCCACAAGAATGGGGGGAAGGCTATGGAGTTTTATGCTAGTCTAAACAATTCACTGTCCCATGGGAACCAAGGTCATTTCTGTTCATTAGACTGGGGCAGGGGGCTGAGCATTATGTTAGAAAGCCCGCCAAACTATTCTATTGGGAAACGTAGTTGATTGCATAGTACTGGGGTGGGAAGTTTAACTTCATAATAATGTAACTTTTGGGAGGGAACTTTAGTCTTGGTTTCACTTTTGACCGAGCTGATTCTTTGTAACCAATAAACATGTTCTTAGAGGAAAACTCAAGCCTGGGAGTTCTGTTTTAGTTGATCTCATCTATCGGAACCATGACACCTGCCCTATGGTTTTGGCTAGAGCTAATACCCTGAACACAACCACGCCTGTTTCAGAAAGAGGACTCTCCCCTTCAGAGCCCAGCCAGGTCTCAGTAATACATGCAAGGTGGTCCTGCTCCTCTCTGATAAGGTAACAAATAAGGGAGATTTATTATTAGCTGACCTGGCATTAAACAGCAACAGCTGAAAATCCAAGCCTTTTTAGGTCTGCTTTCCAGGATCTGAGCTTGAATATTGAAAGCCAGAATATGACACAAGTACCAAACATCAGGGATCTCTTCCCTAGAAATGCCTCATCCTTTGTGTCCCATCAAAATGGTCCAATGTCCACCACCACCTGAATGTAGTGACCTGCCCTAAATCTCCCAGAATATCCATTCCCTCCAACTGTGGCCTCCTGGTTCCCCTAGCTAAGGATCTTTCCATCTGCTCCTGCAGATCAGACATCCGCTAACATCCAACAAATAGTGTGAAATCATTACAACCCTTACTGTTCAGCTGCAGCATCTCTCTCAGTGCTAAGGGAACCCTAAATCACTAATCCCATTCCCATCCAATTGTACCACCCTACTTGGCCTCTCCCATTAATCAGTAAGGTGGAGGCCACCCCCACTTCCCCATCTTCCCAATTCTTACTTGGGCAAGAGGGTAACTTTTAAATACACACCCACTCCCTCACATACCCAAACATCCACTCTCAATGCCTACTCCCCAATAGTTCTCATGCTAGGGAGGGAAGATACAATCCTACCATACTGGGGGAAATGATCCCCAGGGTTAAACTGTTCCTATATGGCATTCCTACTTAACTTTTCCTGAAGGGTCCTGGTAATATGGTTCAGATCAATCTACTCCAGCTGCTGCTTGCCAGAATTTGCTGCTCAATGCCACCTCCCAGCCCCAAGAGGCTACAGCCATAGTCCCAACTCTTGTTTGCTTAGGCCATGAGGACACTGCAGTCTACAAAGACACTGATCACAGACCACTCTTGACCTTTACAAGGTAAGGTTGTTGCTGAAGTTGTCCTTGATGACTCACAGTTCCTGCTCCCACAAAGAGATCCCAAATTGCAACTCTCTGCTGCCAATAAATAGATGACTGGGTAAGGTTGATGGAATGTGGAATCCTCAAGCACTACAGACCTAGGGAACCACCTTTTTCAACCACCACAGCCATATCTAGGAGTCTTCCACAACACATCCACTCCTGTCCATCTTATCTAGTAATTTATATTAACTTAACTCTTATATAACTCTTATATTATATAACTATTAGCTACGTATATTCAGCTACCTTCCAGGATCTATTGCCTGAGGTGAGTGTCTTGGCTTGCCAACTAATAGGGCCACTCTTGAATGAACTTCTAATCAGTGGTCAACAGAGTTTTTTGAATTTTGGGCATGAAAAGAAATGGTAAAGCTGAGAAAATTCAGAAAATGGTAACCAAACAAATGAAAGTATTTAAACATCATAATCTGGGCATTCTGTTCGGAATATATTGCAGCTATAACATTTAAAAAATTTTCTCCAACATCCATTAATTTCAGTTGTTGGATCAGAAATAGCCAATTAACATTATCAAATGCCTTCTGTGCGTCCAAAAATAAGAGTGCCATTTGGCAATCGCTATGTGATTCGTAGTATTCCAATATGTCTAAAATTGTCCTTATATTCCGCTTAGTCTGCCTATTTGGGAGGAAGCCATTTTGGTCACTATGTATGAAGTCAATTAAATAATTTTTAAATCTCTCTGCCATTATTGATGCGAAGATCTTATAATCGACGTTTAGTAGGGAGATAGGCCTATAATTTTGTATCTGTGTTCTCTCTACATCTTCTTTTGGTATTAATACTATATTTGCCTCTAACCAGGATTTAGGTATTTTTGCCTCAGTTAAAACATCATTGAAAACTTCTAATAGGTGTTCATTAAGTACATTTTGGTGTTCTTTATATAATTCCGCTGGTATTCCATCTGGGCCGGCCGCTTTATTAATTTTTTGTTTACTTATAGCCGTAGTTATTTCAATCATACTTATTTCCTCATTTAACATTATTTTTTTTTCCTCTGGTATCTTCGGTGTATCTGTCTTTTCCAAATAGTCTATTATCTTTTCTACACTTTGTCCCTCACTCCTCTTATATAAATTTTCATAATATCTTTGAGCAATTCCCCTTTTAATTATCTCATCATGTTGAATCTCTCCTTCCTCATCTTGCAAATTAACAATCTGTTGCTTCTCTTTCTGCCTTCTCAGTTTATACGCCAACCATCTTCCAGGTTTATTCGCGTGTTCAAAATTATTTTGCTTGGCAGCCTTAAGTTGTTGTGCTAACTTTTCCGAGTCTTCTAGACAAAGTTTGTGTTTAATTAATTCCATTTTACTTTTCAAACTTTTATTATTTAGGTCGCCCTGATATTGTGTTTCAGCCTGCTTATATTCTTCTTCCAGTCTTATCCTGTGTTGTTTTTTTTCCTTATTTCTCTTGGCCATATATGAGATTGCAACTCCCCTAATAAACGGTGAGGCCACCAATAAATTCAATATTCAGAAAGGTACAAGACAAGGGTGTCCTCTCTCGCCATTATTGTTTATATATACATTGGAGATTTTAGCTAGGACTGTAAGGCAAGAAGAGCAAATTAAAGGGCTTGAGATTAAAAAGGAAAAATATAA
This sequence comes from Azemiops feae, assembly GCA_023970755.1. Lineage (NCBI taxonomy): Eukaryota > Metazoa > Chordata > Lepidosauria > Squamata > Viperidae > Azemiops > Azemiops feae. The sequence continues at coordinate 1,317,974 of JALGBA010000021.1, read as the reverse complement.
ACTCCAAGCATATGCCGATGACTTAGTATTTATTTTGGAAGATCCCGTGCAATCAGGTCAGAAGCTTTTTGAACTATTGGAGGAATATGGAGAGGTGGCAGGCTTGAAAATAAATAGAAATAAAACAAAGATCATAGCAAAAAATATGACTAACACGCAAAAAGAAAATCTTGGGCAAAAATTAGGAATACAAGTAGTTACTAAAATAAAATATTTGGGCATTGTTATGTCAGCACGTTGCTCATCAATTAGAGAGGATAACTACGGAAAATTAGTTAAACGTATAAAAGTTGACCTAGACCGCTGGAGAAATCTACATCTTTCATTTCTAGGAAGAATCTCAGCGGTGAAAATGAATATTTTACCCAAAATTATCTTTCTATTCCAAAATATTCCAATCCAATTAGATAAAAAATTCTTTAAAGAGTTGAATAAGTTAACTTTAGATTTTGTATGGCAAGGAAGGAAGGCGAGGATAAAGCAAAAGTCTCTACAGGATGCTAAAGAAAGAGGGGGATTAGGCTTCCCGGATTGGGAGTTATACTACCAAGCGGCGGCCCTGACGTGGATCAGGGATTGGATAACATTGGAAAATAAAAGATGTTTACTATTAGAGGGGCACGATCTCCAGCAGGGCTGGCATGCCCACCTATGGACAGATAAAAGTAGGAACCATCAATATTTCCTGAGGCATAAAGTCCGGCAAGAACTAATAAAAAGCTGGAATATAGTTAAATGCCAACACTATACAAAACTCCCAGGCTGGTTCTCACCATTAGAAGCAGTTATATACCCCAACCTTTATAGGCAAGATAGGGTTATCATATACAAAGATATCCTGTCAGAGGAAGGATATCTAAAGCAAAGGCAAGAGTTGAGACAACAGGGGATTGCTTTGGAATGGTGGTCTTACCTTCAGATACAAGCAAGATACGTGAAAGACAAGAAAGAATGGGGAATTAATAGACAAGATACGGGGCTTGATAAAATATTATTAGGCCGGAGAAAAAACAAATCAAAAAAATATATAAATATATGTTAGAATATAAATTATTTGAAGAACAAGTTAAAGAAACAATGGTTACCTGGGCAATAGATTTGGGGCACGCTATAAACATGGACCAATGGCAGCAAATCTGGGAACGTAATTGCAAAATTACATTGGCATCAAATTACAAGGAAAATCTCTATAAGATGCTCTTTAGATGGCACCTGCCACCGGCCAGGCTCGCAAAAATGTATAGTGGCTACTCACCACTTTGCTGGAAGTGTAAAAGGGAAAAAGGTACTTTTTTCCATGTTTGGTGGGCTTGCAAAGAGGTACAGGTTTATTGGCAGAGGGTTTGGAATTGGATAACAGAAATGACGGGTCAAAAAACTCAATATAAACCAGAGATGCTACTACTTGGCATATTAGAAAAAAATATAAACAAAGATGATATATACTTAATTATTCATGTAATAACGGCGGCAAGAATTTTGTTTGCCCAAAATTGGAAAACAAATGAAGTGCCTAGTGGAGATGCGTTAATAAGGAAAATTTTGTATTGCGCAGAATTGGATAAGTTGACGAAAGAATTAAAAAATCAGGAGGAAACAGAATACTATTTAAGCTGGAATAAATTTTACAAATGGAAGGAAAAAAAAGAAGGAAGGTCATTAGAAGGGATGTAAATAGAGGAAGAATATCTGAAATGTATAAAGTATGTGTATAATAAGGAATGTTTAGACAAAGATGTATGTCAAAGATGATACACTATGTTCAATGTTTTTTAATCTTTTTTTTTTTGTATTCAATAAAAATTATTTTGTTAAAAAAAAAATAAAAAAAATGAAAGTATTTAAACATCTTCTTTTCAAGAATAGAGTTGAACATGTTGGGATTTGGGGAGGGGGTTGTTTTAAGCAACTGAAAGAAGTCGTAAGAAAATATATAAAATTATGCTGGGCATGTGAAAATGTTCAGTACTAGACCAGCAAATGATGCTAGAGGAGGAGGTTTGATGAAGTAGTTTATTTATTAGAATAAATAAAGAAAAGTAAAATATTGCTTAATAGCTGACATCTCCTGTTAGGTGTGAGATTTTAACATTAGAAACTTTCACCTTATTGTTTCCATTTCCCACAACATAGTGCTGTGGCCACAGCAGAAAGATTTTACCTGTTTTAGACTGGCTATGAAGCTCTACCAGGTAGAAGTCTTTTATAAGATGGAGAACATAGAACATACAATAACAAAGTTGGAAGGGACATTGGAAGTTATCGAGTCCAACCCCCTGCTTGAGCAGGAGAGTGTATACCATTTCATACAAATGGATGTCCACTCTCTTCTTGAAAACCTCCAATGATGGGGCATCCACAACTTCTGAAAGCAAGCCATTACAGTGGTTAATTGTTCTCACTGTTAGGAAATTTCTCCTTAGTTCTAGGTTGCTTCTCTCCTTGATTAGTTTCCATCTGTTGGTTCCTGCCTTGCCTTCTGGTGCTTGGAAAATAGTTTGCCCCTTCATTATTGTGGCAGTCCCTCAAATACTGGAACACTGCTATCATATCTCCCCTAGTCCTTCTTTTCTCTAGACATACTCAGTTCTGGAAACCATTCTTCGAATGTTTTAGCTTCCAGACCCCTATCATCTTTGTTGCTCTTCTCTTTACTTTTTCCAGAGTCTCAACATCTTTTTTATATTGTGGTAACCAAAACTGGATGCAGTTTTGCAAGTGTGACTGTACTAAGCCTTTGTAAAGAGGTACTAATATTTCAAATGATCTTGATTCTATCTCTGTGTTAGTGCAATCCAGGATTGTATTGGGTCTTTTTGGCTGCTGCCCCACACTGCTGGCTCATATTTAATTGATTATCCACTTGGACTCCAATCTCTTCTCACAATTACTGCTACTGAGCCATGTTTGACCTAGTCTGTACCTGTACAGTTGATTTTTCTTACCTAAGTGTAGAAGCTTACTTTTCTCACCATTGAATTTCATTTTGTTAGATAGGGCCCAGTGTTCAAGCCTGTCAAGATCCATCTGGATTTTGAGCCTATCTTCTGGGGTGTTGGCTATTCCTGCCAGCTTAGTGCCATCTGCAGATTTGCTGAGTTCCACTTTGCTGAGTTCCACCTCAAGAATATAAGAATATAATTATAATATAATTATAAGAATATAATTATAATATAAGAATATGACTATAATATAAGAATATGACTATAATATAAGAATATATATATTCAAAATTTTTGTGTGTGACGTCTGCCTGCAAAACATGCTCCTAGATTGGAGCGAAACGCAGAACAGACTGATTCATCCTATATTTGGTAGACCGGGTGCTCCAGCCAATACACACACACACACACACACACACACACACACACATAATATATATATGTGTGTGTGTGTGTGTGTGTGTGTATAATATAATATAATATAATATAATATATGTGTGTATATATAATTCATACATATATGAATATAAGAGAAGGATGTTAATAAATCCTTTGCCTTTCATGCTTTGATTTGATAAGAAAGTGTTATCACTAAAAAGAATACTATAGGAACAGGCTCGATTTTATCAAAGATATAGAAGCTAAAAAAGACACAAAAATGTTCTTCTGGAAACCTCTATGAACTCAAATTGAGTTTGTTCACAGGAATCAAGAATAACTCAGAGATTTCAGAGAAGGGATTATCTGAGAGAATACAGTTAACTGATGACTTATGTCTTCACAAAGCTATCAAACTTTAGAGAATAGAGACAGTGAAAAGTACGGTGACCCCTTTTTCACATGAAATAAGATGGAGCAAAAAACAGCATTTTTGAAAAAGAGTGGAAAAATGCCTGTGACAATATAAAAATATCCAATACAAAGCAAGCCCGTTTCTTCTTCTGCCTGTACAAGATGTATGAAAATCAACAATATAAAAGATATTGACCCAGCCAGAGGAACACCACATAGGATTCTTCACTCTTGCATGCCGCATACAAATGGTTATGGAGTTCAGTTTTTAATGTAGTGCCACCCCAAAAAGGCTGCTAAAGTCCAGATCCCTTTATCCCTTTCTTGCGGCTTCGCCTCCATGCTCTCCGTTCCATCCTCTACCATGTATCACTCTCCTGTCATCTCAATGTCTCTCTCCCTCTCTCTTTCTCTCAATCTCTTGGGTCGTCGACTTGTCCCTGGGTCCTCTCTAGCTTGTCTGGCTCCCCTCTAGCCATTCTGCTCTCTCTGCAGCTTGCTTCTGCTGTCGACTAGCTCATCTGGCTCATCTGGTGCCTTTCTGGTCACTGTCTCACTCTCTTGTCCAGCTCAGCTCGCTTGGCTTCTTCTGCCTCTCCTGGCTACCTTTTGGGCCCTGCTCTCTCTCTCTCTCCCTCTCTCCCTCACTTGCCCCTGTCCTGTAGGAGATGATCAGGCTGAGCCCAAGAGAGAGGCCAAACATGTCATAAGTCATGAGTCCCTGCAAGCCCGCAAGAGATCTAAGTCCAGCCCACCTTGAATGCCTTTTATTTCCCAGTCGTTTCCCTTGACCCTTAGTAGCCCAGATTTTTGTAGAGAGCCTAAGCTTGCGATAAATATTTATACTCATTTGAACTGCCTGAATCTCCCAATTTACCCAGCACTTGACAGCTCACCTCTCATGCAGCTCCGCCAAGCACAAGCCACATGGTGAGGGTGGCAAAAAGTCAAGCCGGTAAACTCTTCTCCCTCTCTTTTCTCTCTCCTCCTTTGTTATTCTTCAGCTCTCCTGCAGCCCTGCCAAGAACAGGCCATGCAAAGAAGGTGGCAACAGGGCAAGCCAATAAGCCCTTCTCCCTCTCTCGCCTCCATTATCTGTCTCTTTGCCCTTTCTTTCCTAGTCCTGCCCTTTCCATGACCTCTCCCTCTCCCTCTCCCTCTCTCTCTCTCTCTCTTCTGCTTTCATTTCGACCACTATTTCCCCACTTGCCTTTATCTTTCTCTGCCGATTGTCCTAGCAGCTCTTCCTGCACCATTCTTCTCTGCAGCACTTTCCCTTCCACTTTTCACTCTCGTTTTCCACCGCTCACGAATCACTCTTTCTTTGTTCCCCCTTTCTCTCTCTCTCCTCTTCTTCTCCTAACAGTGAGAACAATTAACCAGTGGAATGGCCTGCCTTTAGAAGTTGTGGATGGTCCATTACTGGAGGCTTTTGAGAAGAGACTGGACAGCCACTTCTCTGGAGTGGTATAGGGTTTCCTGCCTGAGCTGGAGATTGGGCTAGATCCAACTCTGTTATTGTTATTCATTCCCTCTTTTGTTTTCTTTCTCTTTCCCCTTTGTTCTCTCTCTTCTTCCCCTTCCTCCCCATTTCCCACTGAATCCTCTCCTTTGAAACCCCCTTTTGCCCCTGCAATCCCTTTCTCTTAAATTTCTGGGTGATCTCCCCGCCCACCGGCCATCCCAGAATGCCAGTATCTAGCCATCAGCGGACTGCTGTTCCCAGATTCAGCTACATTAGATTGTTTGTTTGTAACCAAATCCCCACTAAGAATTAATTTCCAAATTAATGGTCCAAATGTTAATTTCGTTATAGATGTAGTGGTTATTTTGGAAAAGATGTTTACTAAATGCAGTGATGCTTTCAGTTTATTGAAGGTGAAAACTATTCTATACTGTCCTGGTGGGAATTTGGATTGTATGGAATTTTTCACAGGTTAAAAATAACCCAGTTTGTTTTAATATAGACAACATACAGATGAATGGATGTAGATATATAAGTAAGTATATCAGAGAGGGCAATTACTTCATGGAGCTATAAGCCCAACTAATGAAAGTAATAGGCAGAACTAAGTGAAATCTGGATATTCAATGGATATTAGGTAATAACATGATGCATTCTATACAGTAAACTATCCTTGGAATGGAGCCTATTACCTTAATGAACAAAACTAGGAAATAATTTAAAATAATGAAGGGATATGGAAACTCTTTTATTAATGCACATGTACAATCCCAGACATTGTTCAAGAAAATGGTAAAATATAAAATGGAATTAATTTGAAAAGGCTTAGAGAGGCTGTAACATAAGGAAAATATGTCTTCCCAACACTAAAGTGGTTTTTGGCAATTTTCCATAACAGATCAGGGTGCCAAACTAACAAGGGACTCTATAGATGTTTCTCTTCCTGTTCCTGAATTTCAGTATAACCAGCATCCCCAAGATCTGCAATGGAAAATATTAGAGCTATTAGCTACAATATTATTGTAGTCAGGAATGATGCTGATGGAATGCTAATGGAAGAATATGAAAATCCCCTCAAAATTATTTTAAATGTAATCTATGAGTCATAAAGGTAATTATGTTTTTTTTTAAAGTCCTAGCAATCATTTTGTATATGCTTTATTTTTATAAATATTTGGGATTGGGGGGATATAATTTTATTTGATGTTAACACTGATGTTGACATAGGTACACATAGTAATACATTTTATTTTGCAATCATAGAATCATAGGATATTTCTATGTTATAGAGATATTTTACAGTTTATGTTTAACTTTGTACTTTGCTTATTTTATGCTGGTCAAAGACCAAAATAAAATTGAATGATTAGATGATGCTAACAGAATGTTGATAGAAGGGCATGCCAAAACCTTCAAAGTTATTTTAAACCTAATCTGGGAATTATTCCTTAAACTATTTTATCTTTGGAGAGCAAGCAATAAAACCACGGCCTGAGAAAGTACAAGGGATCGTGTGACTGAATGAAATGGTGACATATTTTAGTAAACACGTGGCAGACATATTGATAAAGGCACAATTTCTTAACTTCTTTTTGCAGTATGCCCTGACTTGATTTTGTATACAGACCAAGAGGCAACTTTTAGAAGGATAAAAGACCAGTTTCTAATGTACTGGTGCTGCAAATTTATCACACTAATAAGCTAATATTAGTTGCTACTAAAGATGCTGTGAGGAGGGTTGTTGTTTTGGTAAGTAGGTCAGGGAGGCACCAGATGCATATTTTTTTCCTAGAATAATGAAGAAAATAATATGCACAAATCAAGAAAAACTGCCTCTCTATAGGTGACCTATAAGTATGTAAATACCAACATTTCTTAAATAATGACTATTTTACTATATGCCTAGAGTTGTCTTCACAGCACACAGTACAAACTAGATTTTCAGAGTTGTTATGACTAATAATACCATTCAGGTCATGATAGGAATATTCAAGTGATTTTAAACTCTCATGTTTACCACATTATCACTAGTTCTTGCTCTCTCCAAGCAAACTGGAAAGCTGAAGAAGCAGTGTTAAGGTTTGGGGCATGGTGACTGTTATGTCCTTGGCCTTGCTGAGTCATTCAGCAAGGCTCAGGAAGGCTGCAGGAAGGCTGCAGAGACCCGGACAGACCACGTGTCTGCCCGGGACCCAGACAGGCTGTCTCCGGCCTTGCGCACATGCGCAAGGCGGGAGAACGGCCTGCAATGATTGGATGTGCATCCCCTTGCAGGGGAATATAAAAGGCCAATGGCCATTGTGTTCTTGCTTCTGTTCTGTGACTGTGTTTCAATAAAGAGATCCTTGTTGTGAACCAGCCTCGTCTCGATGTCTTCTGTGCAAGAACAGAACATTGGCGACGAAGGTGGGATTCGCCACAAAGGAAGACAAAGAAGAAGAAGCTAGGGTTGACTCACCTAAAGGCCTGAAGCGAAGAGAAGCGCGGCGTCCAGAAGAAGCAACCGCCTGCCAGTACGAAGATGCTGGAGGTGGGCTTGGCTTCGTGGGACCCCTTCTCCTTCCTTGCAGCGAGAGACGTCGAAGAGGCTATCGGTCACAATGATGTCCAAGCTGGGCCGTCTTGTCGAGTTCGATACGTCGCACCCAGAATGTTGGAGCTCTTACGCAGCTCGCGTCGAGAATTACTTCAGGGTGAACAAGATCCAAGAAGATGAATTGAAAGCTGCTACTTTGCTGTGTGTCTGTGGGCAAGAGACTTTTGACATTGCTGAGAAGCTTGTAGCCCCAGCACCACTGGAATCGATCGCTTATTCAGATTTAAAGAAAATGCTGCACGAGCATTTTGAGCCCAAGCTTTCTGTAATAGCTTGGAGGAACCAATTCGAGCAGCGGGATCAGCGGCCAGGAGAATCAGCTGCGGACTTCGTCGCGGCTCTGAGGCAGGCTGCTAGGCCATGTGCGTTCCAAGACTTGGAAGGCAGGCTCAGAGACCGGCTCGTTTGCGGATTGCAAAGCCATGAGATGCAACAAAAGTTATTTGCTAGAGCTAATGTGTCCTTCCAAGATGCCCTGAGAGAAGTTGCAGCTGAAGAAGCAGCCGGCAGCACGGTGAAGGCCTTGCGGTCGACCAAGAACCCTCCAGCAGCAGTCCCTGTCCATCAGGAAGTCATGAGAGAGGCCTCCGGAGAAGAATCCGAGGAAGAAGAGGTGGACAAACTTCAACAGTCGGCAGAGAGAAGACTGCAAGAATGCAGAGGGCAGACGCCTGCATCCCTTTGGTGTTTCGGCTGTGGGGGTCGCCTTCTCCTCGTGGATAGCCTTCTCCTCGTGGATAGCCATTCCCAGTGGCTAGAGGTCGTTCCTGTATCTTCCACTTCTACTGCCAGGACCATCCAGATGCTCAGAGGAATCTTCGCTTCCCATGGTCTTCCTGATGTCCTTGTCTCAGACAATGGTCCCCAATTTACCTCTTCTGAGTTTCAGGCATTTCTTCAAGCCAACATGATCCGGCATGCCACGTCTGCTCCTTTTCACCCTGCCACCAACGGTCAGGCTGAATGCATGGTGCGTACCACCAAGGAGGCATTAAAGAGAATCACTCAAGGACCCTGGCATCACAGGTTAGCCGATTTTCTCCTTGCACACCGCACCACACCTTGCACTGCTACAGGAAAGAGCCCAGCTGAACTACACTGGGGTCGCAGACTCATCACGAAACTGGACAGGTTGCACCCAGACCGGGTGCCTTCACAGGTGTCACAACCGCGGGCACCTAGGAGACTCCAAGTGGGTGATCCGGTATGGGCCAGAAACTATGGGCATGGACATCTTTGGCTGACTGCTGTGGTATGCAAGGTCTCTGGGCCACTGTCCTACGAAGTGGCCTTGGAGGATGGTCGTGTGCTTAGACGCCACATTGACCAATTGCGCTGGAGGCTTCCTGGCCACGTTTCCGCTCTGGGCTCTGCTCTTGGGGGGGAGGGGGACCCCAATTACGATTGTGGACCACAGTCTCTCCACGAGGGCGCTTATCCAAATGTTTCTACACATGTTCCAGGTGGGGGTCTTGCCATGGAGGCGGCTCCTGACTCTGGCAGAGGTCCCTGGCTAGGGGCAAATGGCCGTAAATCGGCTACTCAGGGTACTCCTGCTGCTGGTCTTGGGCTCAAGGGACAGTGCTCCCAAGAGGAGTCCAATGGAATTTTGGGGAACTCCACCCCACCAAGGAACTCTGGTTTGGGTTTGGTGGATCCAGCCAGTCAGCAGTCAGGGGGAACCCCTGAGTTTTCTGGGCGACAAAGTCCTGGTTTGTTTTGCGCAAACCGGGAGCAGGCACTCCAGGCACCTATTCCTAATTCTACACCTACAACTACACCTGCACCTAATCTGGCTCCATGGAGATCAGAGCGGGTTAAGAGTCTTCTTAAGCATTTAAAGGAATATGTAAGGTCCCTGTTTACTATACAGGAGATTTATTAGTTCTCACCATCTGAGGGAAGAAAAAACAATTGTAGTGCTGCGGTGATAATATTGTCAAATAGTGAAAGTCCGTGGACATAACAGGGACCTGAAGGTAATGGGTTGCAAGGAATAAAGGTTGACTGTATAATGTGCCTACCGGCCTGCCATGATGTGTTTCTGTGTACAGTGTTAAACAATATGCTTAATAATTGTTTAATCCAAGGGGGGAGGGGTGTTATGTCCTGGGCCTTGCTGAGTCATTCCGCAAGGCTCAGGAAGGCTGCAGGAAGGCTGCAGAGACCCGGACAGACCACGTGTCTGCCCGGGACCCAGACAGGCTGTCTCCGGCCTTGCGCACATGCGCAAGGCGGGAGAACGGCCTGCAATGATTGGATGTGCATCCCCTTGCAGGGGAATATAAAAGGCCAATGGCCATTGTGTTCTTGCTTCTGTTCTGTGACTGTGTTTCAATAAAGAGATCCTTGTTGTGAACCAGCCTCGTCTTGATGTCTTCTGTGCAAGAACAGAACAGTGACCAACATTTTGCTTTTCTAATCAACCGCTAATTGCCACTGAGTATATCCTCACAATGAAGAAGGAGAGTGCAAAAGTTGGCTTGAAACTCAACATTAAGAAAACCAAGATCATGGCATCCGGCCCGCTCAATTCCTGGCAAATAGATGAGGAAGATTTTATTTTCCTGGGCTCCAAAATCACCGCAGATGGTGACTGCAACCAAGAAATTAAAAGACGCTTGTTCCTGGGGAGGAAAGCTATGGCAAATCTAGACAGCATAGTAAAAAGCAGAGACATCACCCTGCCAACAAAAGTACGTATAGTCAAGACCATGGTTTTCCCAGTTGCAATGTATGGCTGTGAAAGTTGGACCGTAAGAAAGGCTGAGCGCCAAAGAATTGAGGCCTTTGAACTATGGTGCTGGAGAAGACTCCTGCGAGTCCCCTGGACTGCAAGGCAATCAAACCAGTCAGTCCTAGAGGAGATCAACCCTGACTGCTCTTTAGAAGGCCAGATCCTGAAGTTGAAACTCAAATACTTTGGCCACCTAATGAGAAGGAAAGACTCACTGGAGAAGAGCCTAATGCTGGGAAAGATTGAGGGCAATAGAAGAAGGGGACGACAGAGAATGAGGTGGCAGGATGGAGGCCCTGAAGCAGTAGGCGTGAGCTTAAATGGACTCCATAAGATGGTAGAGGACAGGAAGGCCTGGAGGAACATTGTCCATGGGGTCATGATGGGTTGGACATGACTTCGCAACTAACAACAACAACAACAACAACAAATGTCCTCACGAAATTTGCCCAAATTACACCCATTTGTGTCTACTGTTCTAGAAGGCTTTGATTTATTATTTATTTTGTTGATTGTTTATTTGTACTGCATTATGTAGAACTTTGAAGGGAGAAACCCATTCTCTGAATTGGGTCCTGAAGCTGATTGACAACAGGTACAGCTTTAATATCAACTTTAATACAACTTTATCAATATTTTATGGTCGGATTGTCTAGCCAACCAGCTTGCTGCAGTATTTTTAATCATTCTCAACTTTCAGGTCATATCCAAGTGTACACATTATAATAATCCAATTAGGTAATGATTGATTCATGAATTACTGTACATCTGTCAAGGATTGATCCAGGCCTATAAACATTCTAAATTCATAATTAAAATATGCACATAAACACTTTTGGCAGGGAAATGTCTGTGATGGTCCTTAATGATACAATGCTCATTGATTTCAATAGAGCGGGGTGCATAGGTAAAATATAAATGCAAAAATAAGTAACAAAATAGGATTTTTTTTAAAATTTAAAGAAACCAGAGTTTACAAGGACATATTGGCTGATATCTAGACCAGGATGGGCAATTAATTTTCCTGAGGGGCCACATAAGAAATTGGGACTGTTGTGGAAAGTCAATGCTGAGACTGTTCCCCCCATCACTGCTGACCCCCCTCCCCGGCCATCATCACCAACACTGCAGGTCAGACAGGGACAGCCAAAGGGCCAGATGTGACCCACAGGCCATAAAATGTCCAGGTCTGATCTAGACGCATCTTATTTAGGCTAATCTCCTGCTATAATAGTTTATAATAGAAAATTATAAACCTAATTGTTTTTTTTAACAATATCCTTAAATTATTCCATATCAACAAACCAGTGATATATCAATACAAATCATTATTTAGCAGACTGTTGTGACACAATATCATCTGAAACAAAGTGAGATTATAGAGATAGAGTTCTTCAAACTGGCAAATATATTTGTTATTGGGTTTTTTTCAGGTCACCTGCTTTAATGTGGAGTATCTCTGGTGCTGGCCTCTCAGAGCTGCTAAATCAGAGGAAGAAAACCAATTACAATAACGTTACATCTTACCACTCTGTTGCTGATTAATTGGACATTTCAACGTAGCAGAAATTGGACACATCTCTGATTAGCTCATTAATAAGAATAACAGACAATGTATACAGTATGTTCATGATTGGAATGTCTAACTTTATTTGGTTATCCACAATACAGGCATTTTTGCAGATTCACATACTCCAAAAGAAACCTTAATTTTGTATATTACTCTAGCTGCACATTTTGCATCCTTGCTAAGAATAGCTATGCTCATAAAAGAAAAAAATGATGCAAATTACAAGCTAAAGGGAAAAAAACATTTTCCTCATGCATCCATCTCCCTTAAAAAGAAAATGAATCTAAATGTATACTTATTAGGAGTTTCTTTTACTTCTACTTTTTCATGCATTTACTGCTGTTCCATCAAGAAGAAAAATTGAAAAGCCATAAGAGAGAAATCATATCATGTAATTGTCTGACACAAAGACACGACTTCTGTGGTAAGTGGAAAAGGCCCTGGGAGACAGTGCAAAGGGATGGTGACTAGGGAGTAGTCAGATAAGCAAGAACAGAGCTCAAACTGGATAGTGGGTAGTGCAAAAGGCTCAGAACGGACCTTAGTTTCTTGGGTTGTAAAGGAGTTGGTTCTCCTTTACAGCCCAATTCTCCATTTATTTATTTATTTGATTTCTGTAACTTCTTAACAAGGAACTCAGACTTGCAAGATTCTGCTAATGTAGATTTAAAGTAAAGTAGAATTTGTTTATCTGGTCGTGTTTCCTGTCTGGTCTACCTGATAAGGATGACATCAATCTTGCAAGTCTCCTACTCTCTTCCAAGGAGAGGAATTTTAGGAATCCTCATGGAACTTTGCTATTTGCCAAGCATTTGGCAGTAGAGTTGTTGCAATATCAGCAGCAAGTAGATGCACAAATGACCAATTTGCCGAATGCCACGCTACAACTAACGTCATGCTGGGCAGTATCCATGGCAGCACAACAAATACAGCTCAGTCAGTGCTCCTGCATTTCTATGAGAGCTTATCAGAGAAGTTCAAAGAGGACCAGGATCAGTTCCAGACATTCAGCACTCAAGGTGAAATGTTAATGGCAGGCAGGCAAATAGAATTTCCCACTGATCATACCAAAGTGATTTTTGTGCTGAGTGGGCTGAAGGAAGTAGCAGCTAAGTGGGCAATACCATTCATTGAGGAGAATTATCTGGTGCTGTGCAAGTATCAGGACTTCATGTTTAAACTCAAAGGACACTTTGGTGATCCCATACAGAGAATCACTGCTAGTCTAGAGATCCAGAACCAGATTCAGAGAAGAGTGAGGTCATATATTTCAGACTTTAAATTATTTGCTGTGATGTAGGCTGGAACTACTTTTAGCCCTAACTGAACAGTTCAAAGGGCTGGCCAAGGACTCAACGATGAACTAGTGAGGAAAGGCACCCCAAGTACCACTCTGAAAGAGCTAAATCAACACTGTGTAATAAGAGATACCTGACTGAAAGGGAAGGAACAGTAAGAGAAAAAGAACTTACAGCCTGTCCCAATATCTTCTTCAGAATCTAGTATTGGAGAATCCATGCAAATCAGAACAATCAAGAGATCTCTATTTCCAGGAAATAAGCGAAGAAGCTTAGGGCTATGTTTTTAGTGCAGGGCCCCAGACACATAGCCAGATAAAAGTGCTAAAGCTGGACACAGCAACAAGAGATAAAACTTGTAAATCAACCCAGCACATAGCTAGCAAGTGTCCAACACCAATCAGCACATCAGGGAACTCTTACCAGTCCCTCTCCAGGAGTCAGGAAACAGCAGACAAGCATTCTTAAATATTCCTATTATTATTACTTTAGATAGCAGGCAAAAAGAGGAACTTTCTGTTCTTGTGGACTTGGGGGCAGCCACTAATTTCATAGATGTAGAAACAGTACAGAAACTAAAGTTGCCTAGAAAGCTCAATGATAGTCAAGATGATTAACAGACTGTCACTGAAAGCAAGGCTGACTTGGCAGTGCATGGCTCCTTTGCAGTTGACAAAGATCGCACAGAGTTCATAAGGCACTATGTAAGTGCATCCTTTCAAGTACCTATAATCTTGCAATGGTTTCAGTTGCAGGATCCAGATGTAAGCTGGGCACAAAGGACACTCTCATTCACCTCCCTTAAATGCCAGCAGCATTGTTTACAAGGTGAGGCAGAATTTACAACTGGTAGAATCTAATCAATACTGGCCCAAGACACTGCATTGGTTGCCCAGGCAGATGCAGTTCCAGCTGCAGTTTTCTGATGTTGACTAATAGCTTTCTACCTTTCATTACAAATATGATTATGTTTCCAAAAAAAATTCTGCATTCCTTGTGAACTGTAAACTATACATCTGCCTGAGAACTGAGTTCATAATTAGCCTAATGACAAAGAAGCTGGGTCATGGGTGTGTGTGTGTATACACACACATACTTCTGATTCAGAACAGACTAGACTTGGCCCATTTGAAGGCCAACTTTGAGGATCTGGCCATACCAGTGATCTGGACAAGTCTACTGTTAAATATCTACCTAAAACATATTAATTGTTCAGTTCAGGAATATGATATTGAGTTGTAGCTATTAACTTAGGACAGGCAGAGGATTTCTCCAGTGACAATAATCTGTTCTCTCCTCCTATTCACTGGCTCATTAAGCATGCATTAAGTTTTAAGTTCTAGGTTAACACCTGCTTTCTCACCAGGATCTACAACCTAGGACAGTGGTGGCGAACCTATGGCACGGGTGCCAGAGGCGGCACTCAGAGCCCTCTCTGTGGGCACGCGCGCCATCGCCCCAGTCCTAGGCCTTCAGCTGGGTTTTATAAAACCTTTTCGCTTTAGGCCTCTGCCGTCGTGTGCAAAAAAAAAAAAAGGTTCAATCAGTCAATTTCAACTTCTCGCAGGAAAAAAAAGATCTTGCAAAGTTGGAATTGATTGATTGAACTTTTTAGTCCCACCCAGTCTGCCATTACCACCGCAGCCACACCCAGCCAATGGGCCACACCCAGCCAATGGGCCACCCCCAGCCAATGGGCCACACCCAGCCAACGGGCCACACCCACCCGGCACTCGACGATGCATAAGTGGGTTTTGGATTGCAGTTTGGGCACTCAGTCTCTAAAAGGTTTGCCATCACTGACCTAGGAGGTAACATTGCAAAACTAGGGCACTCAAGGACATATTACTTATTTATGTATATATAAGTTATAAAATGGTTTGGATCACTGAATGAATGGGAGGTCACTGGTATTATAAACAAACAGTATTCCAAAATGCAACACTTCACAGTCACACTTCTATAAAGAATATAAATTTTCTCACTCAGCATTAGCACCCAGATGACATGCTGATTCATTACCTATATAAATAGCCAGAGGTTTGGTAGCATATTTAGATGTGATCTTTGACAATTGTAGTTAGATCTTGGGGCTTTTTTTTCCTGGTGGTTTGGTTAATAAATCAAAAGAAAACTACATGAATTGTGGCAATGAATTACTTCATAATGTCTAAATACTATTATTGCCCCTAACCATCATAAATCAGAACTGGAGATGGTTGTTTTTTTTGAGTTTTAACTCAATTATATGTGTTTAGTGTTTTTTTTTAAAGTGCCCCTACTCACCTCTGTCATATCATCACCTCATTGCCTAACTTTTGAAGTTGCAGTCACTCCCCCAAGGAATGTAAAAAAATATAATTTTGAGACTTGAGCACCTTATTACCCCTGCAACTAAGTGTACTGCATGCCATAAATTCCTATATGGATGAATTTTGAAAACACTGTAAAATTCATGCATGTCACACAAAGAAAGATGTCTTTAGTGACTGAAAGTACACGCTAACATGATAAAAAAAAATTGAAGCCCTAGATAACAATAAACCTTTCTTCTGATTTAAGGTCAGTTACAGATCAAAATTCAACAGACAATTTCTGGATCCTCATTTAAACATGAAATGGGAAATAATGCCTCTGGTCCTCATTAGATTGCCTCCCTTCACTAAAGAATTACACCCCCTTATCCAAGATTAGAGGATTCTTCTAGGTATGAGGATCAGTGTAATCATGAGACCACATACAGTACTTTTCACTCTCTTGCTGTTTGATTGACAATTAGGCAATGCATGTCTACTTTACATGAAAATAGTATAAAGCTGTTTTTCCATAATTGGGTTCTTTACCAATGTATTATCTTACATTCTCCATTGTTTCATGCATGCATATTTATTGGCAGAGTCATGTATCTGAAAAAAACTTTAGGTTGAGAAAATCTACTTGGCAAAGATTAGTACAGTTGCAAAGCCCCAGACTTGCTTGCCATCTCTGAAAACATTATTTCCTACACATTCAAGATATTCAGATGTCAAGAGATATCTGAATATGACAATGGCAACTGTGAATGCAATCTCAGTAGTGCAGAGTTCCCTGTTCATCAAGGAAAGGAAAGAAGATAAAAGTCATCAATCATTTAGAGTGGACTGGAAGAAAAGAAATTCAACGAACAATAGGAACGTATCTGTCCACATTCCAAAGTGAAACAGACCGCCTGGATAATAAATAGTCACCGTTCTTACCTGTGAGAGCTCCATTCCATGCTTTATTGCTGGACAGTTTTTAAGCTAAAAATTAATTTGGAGAATCAAATAAGATAAAACAGAAAGATGCATTTTATTCATGGTATGTATCTTTACTTGCACACCAAGTAAAAGTGACAGCATGACTGAAACACCATTTTTATTGAACCTTATGCTAGTCTGTTTGCAGATGTCATATTTCTAAGATCTATCTTCAATTTGCTCATTGAAAATTTAAACAAATTGTAGCAAATATACTTCTAATAATTGTAACGAGCCAATAAGTTATGCTAAATCATTTGAACCATGCATGCTGGATATTTATTGTCTTGTTCACTGCTTCATCCTTTTTTTTTTTTCATTGTCCATTTCATTTTTTTTAATGTAGCACAGCCTCGTAAAATATCTAAAGCTTTGCAACAATATATAGATGAGAAAAGAAAGTTCTCTCTAGAAGGTCAGAATATATTTTTGTTCTTACCTTCTATAGCAGGGATCCCCAACCCCCGGCCCATGGATCAGCACCAGGCCGCAACATGCCAGAAACAAGCAAACAAGCGAAGCCCCATCTGCAGAATACAGGCAGCATGTAAAACCATATCCCCTCCGGTCTATGGACAAACCTCTCTCCATGGAACTGGTCCTTGGTGTCCAAAAGGTTGGGGGCTGCTGTTCTATAGTGCTCCAGCTCCTGCTCCTCCTCCTCCTCCTCCTCCTCCTCCAGTATTCAATATTGGCCTAATAATAAGGAAGCTAAACCTTAGATTTTTTTTGAAAACATAATGAGAAAGCAAGAATAACTAAAGAAAATCTGTTACTTAGAAAAATCAAAGGTAATCTAAAACGAATCCAGGAAAACATAGGAGGTAAAATACTATAAGTGATGACACAAACATAAGCTTATAAGAAGTCAATGAAGCAGTTATGGACAGAAAATCCTGGTGAAATGATGATCTTTGAAGTATAAAAAGGAAGTAAACAACTCAATGTAATGTCTATTCCTTTACTTATCATTACGGAGTATTTTGTTTCTGTTAGAGAGTTATAAATTCAATAATTATGCTGAGATCAATAGAATATCTCCACGTGGGGTTTATCGGGAACATGAAGTTTAAGTGGCGTGACACTGATTACATTTGGCCATCATTCCTCACTATTTTTTTTCAGTTCCACAATTCATTCCTTAGTCCTTGCTTACATCACAGTAATAAAAATAACTATAGAAAACTCAGTTCTGCAAGTTTGCTGAAATTATTTAGGTCATTAGTTTCAAACAAAGGGGGGAAAGTTACATTGCAAGTCATTAATCATGAATGCTAATGCATATTGTCCACATTTACCTTCCAGGTAAAGGAGAGCTAAATCTGCATAACAAAGCAAAAATAGACAGGAGTGTTCAAATACCCAGTCATCAAATGAAGGTTAGGGAAGAAACCAAGAATATGATGGTATTTCTATGTGTATACAGCAGAAGAAAAGGGATTAATAACAAAAAAGTGCCATGAAAGAGCGCATACCACCTAAATCAGAATGTGAGATGAAATTTTATAAATTAAAAGAATTACACGTAAAATTAAAGACAATAATTACCTTCTAAGTATATTCAAAATACATATTACATTCTATATTTAGATTGCTTAGGCTACAGTTACAGTTGGACTTTATTATTTGTTGTCAATACCATCTTTCCCCAAAATGTGCCCTCTGTATGGTTAGACTCTGAGTCCCAGAATTCTCTCTTGGTATGACCATCAGTAATCCGCTGAAGAATTTTGGAATTCGTAGATTCACAAAATTGGAGTATAGAGATTGTGGAATGTTGCTATATGCAATCACATCAGAAATCTATCAGTTCATACATAGAAACAGTCCTTAATTATGTACCAATAGAAAATTGTAACTCAAAAATTGTAACTCAAAATTGAACTGTGTCATCTTTGGTGCTCTCTGAGCTTGGTGGTTTTCTCCCTTCTAGGGAGGTACTAACGTTACCTAGTTTGGTAAAGGAAATGTTTGCAAGAAAATCACCAAGCTCAGAAATCACCAAGGACCTTAATTATATTTCCAAGACACATACACTTCTGATATTTATCTTTAAACAGAGCATGAAAAATATCAGTAGGTTCTCTTGTCCTCAGCGTTCATTTAAATATATTTGTTAGAACTGTCTTCAAATGGCATTTTTTTAGCCTCACCTCCTACTCAGTGAAACAATCTAATACAAATATGTAATTATTCTTTTTCAAAAGCAATGAAAATAGTTCATGATTTATAATTTTCTGTGAAAAATCTATCCATGGTGTAATAGCAAGAAAATGCCATGACCTTCAAATGCTGTTATATTTTAGTTCATAAATACACAATAAAATAAAATAAAAACCTAAGTGGCAAATTACATGATGTAATTTAACATAACAGCAGCTTATATTAATTGTTACCAATTATATGGTAAATACTTTAACATTAAGTAATCACTACAAATGTCAGATAAGTTTGTTTAATGCTTGTGTAGCAGTCCAAATATGCACTGTGGAGGCAGTAAATCAGAAAACAGAATGGCCTGTAGTTGCTCAATCAAAACTCCATTAATAGAATCTCTAGGTAATATTTTCTTCTGCTGCCGACTCTGTGCTCATGAAGACATCAAGAAAGAATGGGTACTGTTCTAATCCAGAAAAATATGATTGCTTATGAAACCTTACAAAATTTTGCAACTGCCCAGGCCCATAATAGTCTTTCAGAAACTCAGAATAGAATAGAGTTGGAAGGGAACTTGGAGGTCTTCTAATCCAACTTCCTGCTCAAGCAGGAGACCCTATGCCATTTCAGACAACTGGCTGTCCAGTCTCTTCTTAAAAAACTCCATTGAAGAAGCACCCACAACTTCTGATGGCAAGCTGTTCCATTGGTTAATTGTTTTCACTGTTAGGAAGTTTCACTTTAATTCCAGGTTGCTTCCCTGCTTGATTAGTTTCTGTCATTGTTTCTTGTCTTACCCTGTGGCACTTTGGAAAACAAGTTGACCCCCTCTTCTTTGTGGCAACCCCTCAAATACTGGAATACTACTATCATGTCACCCCTAGTCCTTTTTTCTAGACTAGCCATACCCAAATCCTGCAACCGTTCTTCATATGTCAGTATATAGAAATTAAATGCAGGATAAAGTCCTTAGTATATGCTGCAAATCCAAATCACCCTTTTTTCCTATCATACTTCGAGACTTTCTTGAATGTTGGCAGAATACATAATGGGAGAATAAAATCATCCCTTCAGATAATAGAATGTGAAATGTGAAATCGGCAACCAAGCAGGGATCCTCTTGTGTTAAGAGTTCACATGCCTATCATTGTTTTATTTGCACAGAATCTTCTTTTCAGACATTTGAGCAAACAAGCAGAGGTCAACAAACAAGCAATTGTCAGGAGCAGTATTAGAACAACAGATTACAGTAAGAATGGACAAAACCTGTGGTTTTTCAGAGGTTATTGAAAAACAACTCTCACTATCCCCCACCATAGGAGCCATTGCTGATTGCTTTATTCACAACACATCTAATTTTATAAACCAGCCATTTTCAAGAGCCTGAGTATCTTTCAACTCCTGCAATTGTCCAGTCTGATGGTCATTATTGAGAATTCAGGGAAATGAAGTCCATATACCTGGAGAGCGCCCAGGTAAGAAAAAGCTAACAGAAGAAACTAAATATTGACAGCCTCCTCCAAAAGAGAATCATCAATGTAACATTCCTAAATAACTTTAGCAAATTTGCAGCGGGAACAAACATAGGGGAATAGCTATTGCCTTTGTGCCTGGCTTGTGAGCTTCCCAGAATAATCTGGAAGACTATTAAAGAAAACAGAAACTAGCCAATATGGAACAGTAAACTGCAAGATAATGTTTATATGAATGAAGATTAGCAAAGCAAACTGTATAAAAGGAGAAGGCATTACTGTCAACAGTTTGCAATTTATTCACCTTGTTTCTACAAAAGTTTTACAATTCCCAGAGGAGATTTATCTGGGCATTTGAGAATCTATAAGCTTTTGATAGACTGATGATGAACAATTCGGTCTGGTCAAGAAGGAACAGCTGGAATGTCAAGAATATTCTTCATTATTAATTCTTCATTATTAGAGTTAGCATAATCTTGAAATCATCTCAGAGTTTATCCCTACTATCACATAACCAAAAAAATCAAGGTGGAGTTATTTTCACCTTCATTCTCTTGCTTTTTTTCTTTCACACAACTGAATAATCTTTCCTGAAACTCCTTTCTTAATGGTTAGCTTCTCCTCTTCCCAGAGTCAGCTCTCCATTCCATCACATCTGCAGATGATGTTCTGCTTAGTTTTTGTGATTAACTGTGTCAATCCAATTAATATAGCCAGATATCATTCTACTGTTGCAACGACAGCGGAGAGATAGGAATGTTTTTCACTCTTACTGGCATGATATAGGCTCAGATTTCAAGTCTTACCCCATTGGATCATATTCACTTTTCTTTTTTTGACAACATTTTTTCTAGATATGCCTTAAATCATTTCATCTCCCAGGAGAATTTGTAAACCAGGAGGATCCTTTGGATTATTGACCAAAGAGAGGTCACTCAGGAATAATCCTATCAAGTGCTATAGTCAATCTCTTATTCTAAAACAGGGGTGTCAAACTGCCGGCCTGCAGGCCGGATGCATCATAGCAAAACTGCGCCCACCTCATTGCCAGCAATGGCAAAAAAGTCACGATACATCGTGACACATCACATGACGTTGCGAGTTTGACATCCCTGTTCTAAAAGTAAGCCAGATCCTAACAGAACTGTCCACCTAGGGTTTCAGGAATACTTTTTAGGTACCCTTTGGAAACCAAGGGGATCCATGAGGCACTTGGATTAGACCAATCAAATATATCCCTCCATTCCACGAGGTGTCTTTACTAAATTCCATAGGCAAATTGACACACACCCCCGAATAAAATATCAAAGAGATTCCAGTATCAACCTAATGACAGAATTAATAATTGCTAGAAATATAGTGGGCCAACAATAATAGAGCCTGGAAGGCCTTTCAGTAGAGAAAATGCCATAATTTTGATCAGTAAGTGAAAAACTACATAACAATACTGTAGATGATGAAGCTGAAATGTTATGGGTGGGGCTACAGGTATAAGAGAATGTGGGAGATACCCATTTGTTTTCTGCCTATCATTTCCTTTTTGTCTTCCTGTTCTCTTTCTCTCTCTCCTTTTCTGACACACTATTCAATTTTGCTACCCAGCAGGAGTGAATATCGCTCTTACCAGAAATCTGAATTGCGTGCTTGCAGAGTTTTGAGATGAAGGGCAAAGGCCAGATGAAATTATGGCAAGGGTCACAGATTATTCACACCACAATGCAGCTTTAAATGTCAGAACCAATAGCAATGCTTATGTAAAATTGGACAATTCATAAAGTTATGTGCTCTGAACCTAGTGATCTTACATAGAAGCTTTGTTAAGAAATTCTAGACATCAGAAAAATGGCATGGAGGAGATAATTGGAAATTAAGACAATTAAATAAGCAGCATTGAATTAATAAAATTTGGAAGACAATTATCTTCCAACATAGCCTTCACTGATAATTAATAAAGACATTATGCACTATGGATTCCATTTTATTTTTTCTTGTATGTAACTCTTTTAAAAATAAAAATTTTATTCAGTTCAGATTTCCCTGTCTTAATATCAAAAGAGAGGTGAAAGGTACACATGCTGTTATAGATTAAACAAAAGATAAATTTTAAAAAATAAACATTCTCATCTCTGATCTGTATCTTCCTCAGTTGTGCGGCCTCTACCAGAGGCCTCAGAGTTTAAGGCAGGGGTGTCAAACTGCCGGCCCGTGGGCTGGATGTGTCATGTGGAAGCCACGCCCACCCCATTGCCGGCAATGGCAAAACCGGCCCGATACGTTGCGCGACATCACGTGACGTCGCGAGTTTGACACCCCTGGTTTAAGGTGTCTGCATGGTGTCTTAGCTGTTCCTAACACTGCACGGTTCTGGACAGAGCTCTGATATTGTTCCTGGGATATGTTGGAGCCACTCCTCCAGCTTAGGAGTCACATGTCCAGATGTCCCTACCATCACTGGGACCACTTTGGCCTTTACTTTCTACATCCACTCCACTTCCTCCTTTAGGCCCTGCTACTTCTCCAGCTTCTCATACTTGTGTTCCTATACACAATGCCAGCAGCTTGATTATGTCATTCATTGTATGCTGTTCCAGCATGTAGCATAAGTACACATACACACAGACAGATATACACACACACACACTTTATGTGCTATATCTTATACATACTGGTACAATTTTTAACTAGATAGTAAGCTTTTTCTAAAACTGTTTTATTTTAGCCTTCCTGAAGCATAGCCATTATGTAATATGCCTATTTTTTTTAGTAATGACATTCTGTTTGCTGCTTCTATTTTCTTTTCTGCTATTATTTCGAAATAAAGCAAAATTCTACAGTAAGATCAATATTTTGGAATTAAATGTAAGAATAATATAGAATAATATATGTTATATTTGCATAATTGGACTTGTTGTATCTTGTTTTAAACTGGTCACTGACCATAATAAAGTTTGCAATCTATATGACATATAATAGATGATATATGATATTTTTGCCCCAAATAAAATCTGGTTTGCCTGGAATCTGAACCTACTGAGTACATTTCAAAGGTAGTCCTTTATTAAACTCTCTATAGTAAACTATATGTATAATGTAGAGACATCCTTTCTTGAAACAAGCAAAGGCTGGTGAATCAGTTGAAACGTTTGAAAGGTGCTTAAAGACATAATTGGAAACTAATAATTAAGATAATGTTTGAGACTCTTACTCAGGTGTATTATGCATAGGAACTTCATAAATAGTGAAAAGACATTTTCTATCTGATTTAATAAGTTGCCAGGCATACCTACAAGAAAAAGAAAAACTCACATTTACATACCAAACATACCAGAAATGAGAGAATAACTAAGCACGCCAAGTGTATTCGGAGGAATCCCACATGAGTCTCATGCAAAGAGAAAACAGAAGAAATTTCCATAGACTCAAATTTCAAACTTTACAAACGGTATCTTAATATTGCATGGGGATTCCAGGAATAGATATATTTATAATACTGTGGCCAATAGATATATCTGAAACATTGAGAACATATAATGGATAAATGAAATTGTTGTCAGAAAAAGGAAACAGCCGACACACAAAATATCTGCACTGATCAATCATGGACAATCAAACCAGAAGCAAAATATCAATTTACAATAATCTAAATAGATGAAGATTTTCATCCCCACCCTTGCTGGTCTCCCAGGTGATTATTTACCTTTTTCTTTTCTTTTTCTGGCCAGGTGCTCATATTCCTAAAAGCCATTCACCATTTTTATTTATTAAAAGTGATGATGATAGTTTACAACATGCTAGCTTCCTATTTAAGGTGTTGTTGTTTTTAAAGTCAATAGGGCAAAATAGGTTGACATGCTCTAAAACAGTAGCCTATGAATGCGCAATGAAATATTACTTTGTGGAGAGCTCTTTTACTACATAAAGAGCCTGTAAATTCGACATAAACTGAAATGGTCAATCCCTAAAGATACTTTATCAGCATCAATCATCTAATGAACCAACAAACAACCATTCTGAAGTATATATTGAAAGTTTTAAGCAGAGAAAAGTATGTATAAGACCACTGCCTAAATGTATTTTGTAGATTTGATATCAACCTCCTGAACTTTACAATATTCATTTTGGATGAAAATGCCCTTTTTCTTTTATTGTTATATGCTTTAGAGGCTACACTTGTCATTTTTAATTGTAGTTGTGTGTTTTTCTTGCCTTTCTCTTCCATTTTTCTCATTAACAAATACATATTGTAACCTACACTTTTCTCAAATCCTTTGTCCCCATTTACATTTATATGAAAAAAACCATTTAAAATGTAGCATTAACAAAAAATGTAGAAGACTCTAAAATTGACCAAGGAAAGTTATCTCAGCAGGAATCATGTCAGAGCATTTGCCTATGCACTGCTCTGAATGTAGACATTTCTGGAAACATTATTCTCTGTTTTCTTTTAATAAGAAGAAAATGTCAGCCAAGGGAGAAGGGAAATTGTCTGGAAAAAGGCAGGAAATCATCTTCACTTTAATGAAAACAATGCCTTGCAGACATGTACTTCACTTTTACATTAGTTTTATTAAATTTATTGTTTGCTTTCTGGCCGTCTCCGGCAGACTGTACATTTTTTTTCCTTTTATTTTTTAATTGGAGCACAGTGGAGTCTGTCCCTCAGGTTGAAGACATCAAATAACCATTCTTTTCCTATGACACGGATTTCAATTTGGTGTCAGTCTGTCATATGCATAAATAATCAAGATATGATCCATTGTAAGCAGGCTATATGGACAAGAGATGCTAGGCCACACCTAGCCCATAACTTTTTAAAAAACCATTACCTTGAAATGTTGCTCCAATCTATTTTTCTTTTGGCTTTTCTTCCCCCACCCACCCCTTTTCTTCCTCCCCCCCCCTTCAGTTTTCAAAGTTAAACAAATTTTAATAGATCTTCTGCATCACTTCAACTCAGTCCAAACAGGTTCTGTGACTGGACTGGGAAGAGGTAGTTCCATATATTGAGGCTTCCTCACCATCCATCATCTGAACTGGACACTTCAGATTGTAACTTCAATTTAGATTGTTTGCATGTTTATTCTTTTAGCATGGAAATATTAATCTTTCAATTTCTTGGAAGATAGATGAATATTCCCATGACAAAAAAATTACAGGATTTGTGGCATTAGATCTCACATTTTCCCATCTGGTGAATGTCAGAGCAGGTTCTGGTGAGTTTGGACTTCAGGAATAGAATACTAAAGCTAGGCCTGTGCTTCCAGCTTTATGCCAGCTTCAGTTAGGAGGCGACCTTTGTAAGTCATGAATTAAAATCTAATCAGCAAATATCTAGGTTCTATAATATCATCCATTGTCTGTTTTGATCTTTCTTTTGCCAAGCTCTTTACTGCTGAACAAAATACAGAAAGTGTTTTCATGTTCCTTTTTTCCCCAGCCCATACCCCATATATATTTCCTTCTTTGTTTCTCTTCTTCTCTTTGACTGAAAATTTTCTTTTTTCATCACCAAACAAAAAAAGCAAGATAGAATGGGGGGGAAAAATATTAGAGCTACAGCACTCTGGCTAAGAGGATTGTGACACTAAAGTTAAATTGTGAAGTTGAGGAGAACTGACAAGGAATTTTTTAAATGCTCCCCTTTCTAATTATTAAATGGAAGAAAGCCAAGCTGCTTAATAAATGATTTAAAGCTAGATAGTCGCAAAGAAGACATCTGGAGAAATATCGCATATCACCTCCTTTTACAGAAGGTTTATCAGCCAAACAAAACCTGATGAGTTTCTAGAGTTAACTGGTGAATACAGCCGACCAGCCTTGGCAGCCGGCCTTTACTACTTTTCTCCAGGACTCCATCTTTTGCCCTTAATTCAAGATAATTGTAGGTTGCCTCAGTGAAATTGGTCACCTCTCTGCTTTTTAATTGGCAATTTATTGGCAAAAAGGAAAGGCCAGACAATATGATTCTATGTGATCAAAGTTTAAACCCAAAGTTTAAAAAGCAAGTTTCAATAAACTTTATATAGGTGCAGTTGTTATATATGTATTGGAATAGTGTAGAATAATTCAGGTTAGGGTTAGAGTTAGGGTTTTTCTTTTTTGTCTATCTTAGTTTAGTTTGTTTCATTAAGATTTGTATATATCCTTTCTGAGCAATATTCAGAGGTTTCAGATTTTTTTTAAAAAAAAAACTCGTTTGCAATTGTAAAAAAAGCAATAAAACTGTCCGTGTGTGTTTGTGTGTATATATGTGAGGTGTTTAAAAAGAGTGCTTTGAAAGGTCACATTTTCAAAAAATAGGCCATTGTTATTTCAGGAAAATGGAGTGCTTTGACCACACCTCCTGATCAAAAAATTAGGTTTACTCTATATAAGACAGTACCTGGTGACCAGATGGAGAAGGAGCAATCCGGTGGCAGTCTTCTTTGATCAACTGAAGAAGAGCAAATTTCTTTTCCTGGTACACGCATGTCAGAAAGGAGGTGGGTTTATTTAGTTCTGGTTCAGCTGGAAGCTTGATTGGGTTACCATAAGGATTTTTGTACAGTTTTTACAGCGTTTTGTAATTCAGAGGCTCGGTTTGTGTGCTTTGGTTATTGGAATATTTTAGTCTGTATTTTAGTCTAGCAATGAGTCCAAAGTGTTGACTTCCATAGGTTTAATCCCTTTAAACAAATGTAATTAGTTTTACCCCTTTATCTTGAGTCTGTCTATGGCTTTTAGAATTTTTTTTTAAAGGTAAATAGGCTTAATTTAAGGCTAAAGCTTTTCGCAATTGCCAGAGCCTTTCAGTCTCGGATTGCAACATTGTGACACATGACATGCCTGAAGCAGCTTAAAGAAAAAAAAACAGAGTTTATGTGTTTCTTTATTTTGTGAGCCTTTCTTGCTTTGCACTTGATTTCTGTGTCTTTAAGGGTACAGGGAAGGGATTGGAGGGGGGTGCATTCTTACTACACTGTGGAAGGAGAGCTCAGAAGGGAGAGAGGAAGAAGAGCCAACCAGCTAGCTCAGGGGTCTACAAACTTAACAACTTTAAGACCTGTGGACTTCAACTCCCAGAATTCCTCATCCAGACATGATGGCTGAGAAATTCTGGGAGTTGAAGCCCACAAGTCTTAAAAGTGCCAAGTTTGAAGACCCCTGAGCTAGCTGGTAGTGGTGCATATTAATAAACATGGATAAATTCATCATACATTTGTCAGTGCAAAGGGAAAGTGATTCAGCAAAGGAACAGCCACCAAAGAAATTAAAACTGGTACTTTTCCCCTTTTTTTCTACAGTTTGTAATATTTTATTAGATTATAGAATAAAATATAAAAACACAAAAGCAAATAGTAGGACACAGTGGGGAGGAAAAAGGGGGGAAAGTGAGGGGGACAAGGGAAAAAGAACAGCCTTCCTCTGTTGCAGTAGAAGGAAGCATTAACATTGAACCTCAACTTTTTACTTTTCCATAATATTATAAACTAGCCATTTCTATAACAACAAATGAATCTAATCAGTAAAACCCAAAATCCCGCCCCCCTTTTTTTTAGTCATCAACTTTTTGACACCTTGCTAAGCACACTGGTGGTACTCAAATATTGTCATGTCCTAAAAGTGGTACAATCTGTGAAAAGGTTGAAAAGCCCTGACCTAGATTGTCCACGGAGTAACTTTTGTGACAGAATCAGAAGGTGGAGAAAGACACCATTTTTAAACTGAAACAGCTGCAACCAGTAAGATGTCTACGAGACTGAAGCAACATAAGGAAGACACGTCCCTTGAAAATGGTTAGTAAACTACCTTTGTGCCATTAAAAACAGGACATGAGACTAATCCCTAAGAGCAATGTTATGAATTGAATCAGCAGTTTGAATTAGATTGGGGCTGATTCACAGGCCAATACTGCTCAGTCAAATAAGGTTGGAACCACTACAATGTGTTGATTCAAATA
This sequence comes from Azemiops feae, assembly GCA_023970755.1. Lineage (NCBI taxonomy): Eukaryota > Metazoa > Chordata > Lepidosauria > Squamata > Viperidae > Azemiops > Azemiops feae. Next base: position 1,289,728 of record JALGBA010000021.1, on the reverse strand, counting down.
CCTCAGAAGGATGTCAAACACTGCTGAAAGTTCCAGAAGAACAAAGAAGGTTTCACTCTTCCTTTCATGTTTTAAAGTAAATCATCCAATAAGCATCTGAATAAAATCCAATTATATCTAAATGTACTTGTAGAAAAAGAGTTTCAGAGGAGACATACTGAAGTGAGAAAATAAGGAAAACGTTTACCGCAATTGCTACCACTCTATCTTTTGAATCTAAGAATATGTGGATTCCACTGAGGATTAGAATGCAGCTAAAGACAAGCAGAATGAGAAAATCAACTCTAAAGAAATAAGAATGTCCACTTTCCAAAACCTCCCTCCTTGATCTAACTGTTCCTTATACTATTTTTTCCTAATAGAAAAGCAGCCAAAGGTTTAATTCATGTTTGCTATTCCACCACAATCACAATATATCTTTCCCTGCCTTAGAAATACATTTCCATTTTTTAATTTTTAGTTCTCAACTGACATTTTAACTTACTTGTTTCAGTTAAAATTTATATTGTGATACTATTCACAATCAATTCTTCCTCCTAATGCTTAATTAAAGGCATATTTGCATTTACAGTATGAGAACTCTTGACATAGTTCTTATGTTACTGGGATCATGCTATGAAATATCAGATGCATACAACTGAATGTATCAAATAAACAACAATTATTTGCTTCGCAAAAATGATTGGAGTCCAGTAACAAAAAGTGTGTGAAAGAGATACCTTTCTTGATGACTATTTCCCTTGCATCTTGTAGACAGATTTATACTTTAAATAAATTATATTTAAGCTACTTCAACCTGAAAAGAAAAATAAGGTAAATGATTGCATATATCAGGAAAGCATGTGAATGGCTGGGTAATGCTTTTATAAATATCATTCTGTGAGGGCTAATGACTTATGAATGAAGCTTAATGTAATGTGTCTAGTGCTTGGCATATCAAATGATTCTGGATGGGAAAATTGTATTACAGTTACCAGCCTAACAACTTTGCTTCCAGTTTTATTATTTTATCAACCTCCTCTTTATAAGAATGCAGTTGTGTATTCTGAGAAAGCATCTTATCTGTCTAATTAATTACTCTAATATCTCATACTTTTGTTTTAATTCATAACGTTGACATTCTACCCCCAGCTACTGACTAAATAAGATGTTTGGGCTATCACCTTTATTTAAATTATTGAGAGCTGTAATGTCTTGTACACTTAGTTGAGATTAATTCTGTGACCTTCATTCTGGAAATAGTTTTCAGCAATTGAAATATCCAATATTCTATCAGTACACAAAACTATTAACATTTTTTTAAAAAAAGGAAAAGAAAAGAAAGAAATCTTAAAATGCCACCTTGGTTTAACTGGAGTGACTATTTCTAAAAAAAAAAAAAAATCCAACATTTATCATGCTGAGCCTTGAGCAAAGCTCTCTGACGTAGATACAAGATGTGTCAGATTGAATTGGTTATTTTGGTTTCATTGCTTGTTTTCTCTAAGGGTGTGTGAGGGAGTACTTTTGGGAAATGGTACAAACCAGTACTAAAAAGACAGTTTTTTTTACCTTCCCTGTGTTTCCCCACAGAGGTTTTAATTTTTTTAAAAAATAACTAACTTATTTTCTACCTTAACACTTATTACCAAGTTTATGCTATTTTATACTATATTATCATTATCATCTATGTCAATGCTATTTTAATCTACTGTTCTAGCATTGGCTTGGTAGTTTCTCAATCTATGTTGGGAAAAGGAAGAGGGTTTACCAGTTGCTTGCTGGCTAATGCTTCTCAGCTCTTCTAATGGATAGTGAACAGCTGGGCTCTGGTTCTTCTTTCAGCTTATTTATTATTGTTTTTTTTTTAAAGTCCAAGCCTATTCCTCCTTTGACTTCTGGACTTTGAGCCTATCTTCTAGAGTGTTGGCTATTCCTGCCAGTTTAGTATTGTCTGCAAATTTGGTGAGTTCCCCTTCTATTCCCTCATCTAAATTGTTTATGAAGATATTGAACAATACTGGGCCTAAAATGGAACCTTGGGTACCCCACTGCTTACTTCTTTCCATACAGATGTAGTTGCATTGAGGACTATACGTTGAGTGCGATTTGTCAGCCAGTTACAATCTATCTGGTGGTGATTTTTTAACTTACCAAGAAGTAGGTTGTGGTCAACTTTGTCAAATGCCTTAATAAAATCCAAATATACTATGTCCACTGCATTTCATTGGTCCACTAGTTTAGTCACTTTGTCAAAGAATGAAATAAGATTTGTTTGGCATGATCTGTTTTTGACAAATCTGTGTTGGCTTCTGGTTATAACTTTGCTTGCTTCTAGATGTTTGCAGATCTGTTGTTTGATCATCTTTTCCAGGATCTTCCCAGGTATTGATGTCAGGCTGATTGGTCTGCAGTTTCCTGGATCCATTTTTTCCCTTTTTTGAACTCTGGGATGTAATCCCTCAGGTCCTGGTGAATTGAATTCTTCTAGATTGGACAGGCATTGTCCAACCATTTTCTTGCTTATTTTAATTTGTATTCCTAGTCTGTCTTTTATTGTTATGTTTTTGGTAGGTTGGGTAGGTATTTGGTGTGGGTGTGTGTTAAGACAGAAGCAAAGTTGAATTAAGTAGTTCTGCTTTCTCTCTACTGCTTGTTACTTCCTTGCCATCTTCTCTCATTAGTAGATCTATTGTTTCCTTGACTTTTTTCTTGTTGAAATAAAAAAAATTAAATTGTTTTTTTAAATTATTTTTGACATTTCTTGCAAGTCTTACTTCACTCTGAGCCTTAGCTTTCTTGACTTCATCTTTGCAAGTTCTGGCTATTTGTTAGTATTCTGCTTTAGTTCATTCCTCTTTCCATTTTTTGTACTTATCCTTTTTGTCTTTCAGCTTATCAGAGAGTTCTTTGTATAACCATGGTGGTTTCTTCTTTGATTTCTTGTTTTACTGTTTCAGTGATATTGAGCTGGAATGGGCTTTTATAATCATATTTTTTTCAGAATTTCCCAAGTCTCTTGAGATGTTTTCCCTTTAAATTTTTCATCCATGGAATCCTTCCCAAGGTCTATCTAAGTTTGTTAAAATCATCTCTTTTAAAGTCTAAGACACTGGTTTTATTATATTACATTGTTTGTGTTTGTCTAGGTTCTAGCCTAGACTTTTCAAATGATATCCTCCAAATATATTGTACTTTATAATCCAGATACAGCATACCTCCAGGCATGAAAGATCTCAAAATCTCCAGTCAACTTGACTTTGGACATTATGGGAATTGGTGCAATAGTTCTGAGATATGACAGGTTTGGAAAGGTAGCTGCACCCAAGCTATAGAAACAGTCTTCTCTTCTCTTCTCTTCTCTTCTCTTCTCTTCTCTTCTCTTCTCTTCTCTTCTCTTCTCTTCTCTTCTCTTCTCTTCTCTCCTCTCCTCTCCTCTCCTCTCCTCTCCTCTCCTCTCCTCTCCTCTTCTCTTCTATCTCAGTATCTATCTATCTATCTATCTATCTATCTATCTATCTATCTATCTATCTATCTATCTATCTATCTATCTATCTATCTATCTATCTATCTATCTATCTATCTATCTATCTATCTATCTATCTTTTTCTTTTTGGCTGTTGTCATAATTCAAAAAGATCATGGAGAAATTATCCCAGTTCTTTGACATCTAACTTAGCTCTGAATTAGTATAATTCAGTGTCTGCAGATGGCAGATAAAATTCTTACCAAATTCATACTAACTTTTTGCATAGAACATTTTCTGGTGTTTTATATTTTTAAAGGAGAAAATCTCCCTCAAGAATACCTTCCAGCTGTAGTTTAGAATATTGTTGAAATGTTGTATATAATTTATGCACATTTTAATTTTAATCAATTCACAGTTGAGTCCCTCTATGGCAAACTTCTGCAGCTCCTTCTTGCTTTTTACAGCAGACAGTCCCTTTGAAGATACCATACTTGACTGCAGATCAAACTGAAAGGCAATGCTGCATATATTACCTGAAAGTTTTTCTACCAGAAGCCAGGTGGTCAGGCATATGTTCTGAGTTTCCACCTCAGTATGATGGTGACTAAGCATTAGAACAGTGTATCAGGTACTCTCCAATCAGTCCAAAAACAATTAAGTTTCTATTCACTGAACCAAAATTAAGCATGCATATTTGGTCCCTACCAGTATCTAAAAAGAAAAGATAAATAAATTGAATTTGCATTTGTTTAGGATAATTTGTGTGTTGACACTTAATTTGAAATTTACAGGACAAATACCAAAGAACAAGAATGTTAATGGAGATGCCAACAAGGCAACAAAGTTTGAGAAAGTTTATTAAGAAATTCTCCCCGAATATATACGCAGTGCCAGGGGTCCTTTCTCAATCTGCCATAGCGAGTCCAAAAAGTGAAAACAATCTCCAGAATTCAGTGGTTGCTTTAGTTAGACAAATTTTAAACCTTTCAGCCACTCTGCCTCTGAGTTGTTGAATTTAGGTATCTGCAAGGGAAGAGTCCATGTTATTGAGGCTTAAGTGTCTAGCAGGTTTTGGTGCCTGCTAAGACAAAAGACAGCGATAATTATCAAATTGGGATTAGAGCTGGAGATCTGTTTTCTCACAGCCTGTGAGAATAAATAGAAAGAAAAAAAGAACAATCTCTTTCAGGTGTCAATTTAAAATGCAGATCAATCCCAGGACAAGACTGTGCCACTGAATGTGATCAATGTGATGTAAGATACACTGATTTTAACAGTGGTATCCTTCAGAAATATATTCCAAACGATAATTTCTATCATTTACAGTTGGATATGTTTAGGCAGTGACTGTACTCTGCAAATATGATGTTTTTATTATGTGAGTAACTAGAAATTACTATTTTTATTACTAAATTGTAGGTGCAGAACACAGAAGTTGCAGTAAAGCACGGGTGTCAAACTAGATCGCGTCACGTGACGTATCATGACATATTGTGACGTTTTTTGCCTTTGCGGAGCCAGGGTAGGCGTGGCCTGTCCGTGACGCATCCAGCCCGCAGGCCGCCAGTTTGATACACCTGCAGTAAAGCAACTGAAAAGAATTAGAAAAAAGACTGAAATTTTGAGTGCTTTCAGGAACAGGGCTATGTTATAAATCAAAGGGCACTTCATAGCTGTTTGGTTTTTCCTTTCTGATTTTGTCTGGCAAAAAAAGAGTGGTTAGAAGAAACATGAAAGGATTCTGAATGGAAGTCAAGAATGTCTGACTTGCTTGTCAAAACCAATTATAAAGGCAAGGAGACTGCATAAATAATACTTATATCTGAAAATATGTCTGCTAAATCATAAATCCTTCCTATTCCAACATAAATCACAACCAAAAAGGGATAATTAACAACTGCAGAATTTTTCTCTTTTGAAGAAACTTGCACACAGATCATTTTGGTATCCTAATGTTTAGAAAGGGACACCTAAGATCCAAGATATATTTGCTAATCCACCTTGTTATTTTGTCTCTTTTAATTGGAAGTACATCCAACTTCATCCTGATTGCCTCACAGATAAAGTATATATACAAATAGAGAAAGCATTTCGCATTTCCATAAGTTTACAAAAAAATGCAAGCGTGAGGAGTATAAAGTTGTCCTCCTTCTGTCTTTTGCTAACCTCAGATTTGTTGGTGCCTGAAGCTTCTGCATTTAGGCTCAGATAAAATAATGCAGAACATTGTTACCATATGTGCAGACAGGATTTTCATTGTAGTATCAAGTAATTCATCTCTCTCTTGAATTATCTGACTTTAGGAGACAAGGAAAATATATTTGCTGGCACAAATAAAGGGAATAAAGCACTATCTGTCAAATAAAATTTCAATTTACTACTATGTGTTTACACATTAGAATTTTCCTACAGATCTTTATAAGAGAAAATTTAGGAATATCTTGGCAGATCATTAGGATAACAGAAGTTTTCTAGACCAGCTGACTTTCATTCTGTCTCAGAAAATATCCAGATGCTCCTCATGTTGGCTAGGGAATTCTGGGAGTTGAAGTCTATACAATTTAAACTTGCTGAGCTTGAAAAACACTCCTCTACCAGAGGGCATCAAGAAAGTAGCCCCTCTTCAAATAGCCCACAGCTGTTGTAATTATTATATACTCAGCATCTAAATATTTTTTTAAAAAAAAATGGATGATATTTCAGTCAGCCTATGAGGTTTAAAAAAATGAATTCAACTTTCATCCATTCCTAAGTTCTGATAAAGCTTTCTATGGATTTTGGATTAAAAATAAGAATGTGTAATAAGCTGGTTATGGCTGTGAAAGTTGGACCATAAGAAAGGCTGAACGCAAAAGAATTGAGGCCTTTGAACTATGGTGCTGGAGAAGACTCCTGCGAGTCCCCTGGACTGCAAGGTGATCAAACCGGTCAGTCCTAGAGGAGATCAACCCTGCCTGCTTTTTAGAAGGCCAGATCCTGAAGTTGAAACTCAAGTACTTTGGCCACCTAATGAGAAGGAAGGACTCACTGGAGAAGAGCCTAATGCTGGGAAAGATTGAGGGCAATAGAAGAAGGGGACGACAGAGAATGAGGTGGCTGGATGGAGTCACTGAAGCAGTAGGCGTGAGCTTAAATGGACTCCAGAAGATGGTAGAGGACAGGAAGGCCTGGAGGAACGTTGTCCATGGGGTCGCGATGGGTCGGACACGACTTCGCAACTAACAACAACAACAAATAAGCTGGTTAAGGTAAAACCTTAAGCAATACAATTTCAGAATGTGCTGCAATACAAATAAATTCTTGCCTAGTTAGGAAGATTCTAAGACTACAGACATATTTAAGAGAGAAAAAGTTTATTTTATTAAAAAATCTTTCTCTTCAATCTGCAAAGGGAGACTGGGGTTTCTGGTGAAGGTGGCTGCATGAGCCCAGCACTCATTGGAATCCATACATGCATGTCATCACCCTATATATGCAATTCATTTTTTTTGTTAGATAGACCAAGACTACATGACCCACAGTTGTTTTACAATCTCTATTTACAACTCAATATTCACCTACTTCACATCTGGCCACATCCTGCTGTAGCCATTCATAGTTTGCTCCAAAGATGTTTAATTTTCTCACTTCTATTATCTCTGGAATTGGTTATTTCCTTCTCCCAATAATGGGATTTAAAGCGAACACAGGGTAATCTTTCAACCCTAAATGACTTGGTTAAGATTATTCCCTCATTTTTGCATTACAAAGTCTTATAGAAATTTCCCTGTGCTACAGAATGAAAACTTGCTGATCTGCTAACTCCTATCCTTGCCTTTTAATTCCTACCCAAACACCTACTCCCCCCCCCCAGCATGAGAAAATACTATTTGCACAATTAATAAATATATATTGGTTTAGTACTATACCACATTCTGTATTTAAAACAAAAATGTTAGAACTGTTTGTAAGTCAGAATTTAACTGCAGAGTATGTGATTTAATCAGTATGTGACCAAATCAGTATTTGGTTGCCACAATATAAAAAAAGATGTTAGACTCTAGAAAGAGTGCAGAGAAGAGCAACAAAGATGATTAGGGCCTTGAGGCTAAAGCATATAAAAAGAACTATTACAGAAATTGGGTATGCCTATAAAAAGAGGGACTAAGGGTGACATGATAGTAGTGTTCCAATATTGACGGCCTACCACAAGGAAGTCAATCTATTCTCCAAAGCACCTGAAGGCAGGACAAGAAGCAATGGATGGAAACTAATCAAGGAGAGAACCAATCCAGAACTAAGGAGAAATTTCCTGACAGTGAGAACAATAAACCAGTGCAATGGCATTATTCCAACACTGGAGATTTTTTAAAAAAGCTTGGACAACCATTTGTCTGAAATGGCATATGGTTTCCTGCTTGAGCAGGGGTTGGACTAGAAGGTCCAATCCAAGGTCTCTTCCAACTTTGTTCTTCTGTTATGCTAATGAAATTCTAAAATCTATGTTGGATTCCCAGAATTCAATATTTGATTCTACAAATATATTATTTTTCCATTTCCATGTTGTTTTATAGCACTTATCTTTTCCTGATCACTAGGAATTATGTTCATTTTATACATTGGCAGTGGCTATGCCACAGTATTAGAACTGTGTGGAAAGGATAATGAGAATTTGCAGACTATATCATAAAATTGGATCCTTGGTGCTATGCTAAGTAATTTGTAGCTGAAAAGAAAGCAGAAAGAATATAAAGCTTAGCAATATTATTGACCTAGAGATTGTGACAAAATAGAAATGTCAGAGATCTAACAAAATATAGGTTATAGGGAAAGTATAGAATTATGATTAATTGTGATGGATTTGTATGTAATAGCTTTAAAAGAAAGTGAATTAATTTCAGGAGGCAATTAAAGCTACAGTTCTCAACCACTGCCACACAAACCAAAAGTGGATTTAGAAATAGTTGAAACTAATTCAGCAACAAGTAAGTGTCTGAAACATTAACAGAGTTTTAAAACATACTGGAAATATTAAATAAAGTAACAGGCTGCCTGCAAACTCATACATGTTGGTCTACAAGAAATGGATTGCTCATCTCTGCTTTGGTGGAGTATAGGTTCTTTGACAGAGGGGGCAATGGGACTTCAGAGAAAAAAGAAAAAAGATATTTATAAAAAAACAATTCAGCATTTATGACTTCTTTATGTTCACCGAGTATACTTTTTTATTTTTATGAAGCTTAATTATATATATCAACTGTATTTTGGTAAAAAAAATAAGAAAAACAAAATACAGTGAAAAATTAATATGCTTTCATTCAGCTAAAACTGCTTTTGTCTTCTGCTTCATTCACAAAGTTCAAGCGCTTATTTTTATTGGCAAAAAGGAGAAAAACGTTTTAATTTAAAGCAGCAACTCAACATAATACTTCAGAAAAAAATAAGCTTGCAAATCACAAAATACTGTTATGCGCAGGTTCATACTTTGTTCACAAATGATGGATTGTTAATTCTCTGGCCATTCTAGATATTCTGACCAAGCTGCTCTCTGAAATTCTGGACTGCCAACAAAGAACCATGGAGCTGAGCTAAATGAATGCCTGATCACACTTAATATAAAGTAAACCAGCTTTCCCTACTTTGAGGATACCCTCAAAATCTGAACTCAGTTAATTGAACAAACAGTGCAAATTGCACTATAAAATCTGGAATTTATGAAGGATATATTCTTCAAGAAATAGGCTAAACAAAAATAAGGAATGTTTTCTGCTTGTTTTTTTTTTAAAATCCCTATAGCTTGTTGACAGTGGGTTCAGAAATGTCTATGCATAACATCCAGACTGTTCATGTTTTAGAACAGTGATTATCAACCTGTCATCACAGGGGGTCCACGAATATGAATGGAAGAATGGAAGAATGGAATATTGGAGATACAAATGGTTCAGAATTGGAAAAGGCATTTGTCAAGGTTGCATTCTGCCATCTATACTACACAGAAATACTTATGAAAGATGCACACTTGGAGAAATCTATCAGTGGGATTAAAATTGTTAGTAAGACTATCAACATCCTCCAATACGCAGATGATACAACATTGCTTACAGAAAGCAAGGAGGATCTGGAGTGGTTAATCCTGAAAGTAAAGATGAAAGTGAAAAATTTGGATTGCACCTTAACATCAAGAAAACAAAGATTATGACAACTGCAGAAAACACACAGGTCAGAGTGCAGATCCGCAATGAAACCATCAAAACAATAAAGGAATTCATCTTCCTGGGCTCTAAAATCACCAATGTGGTGACTGCAGCCCTGAGATCAGAAAGCATATGGCACTTGGAATAATTGCAATGTCCGGCATGAATAACATCTGGAAAAATAAAGACATCAGCCTCACAACCAAATGCAGATTAGTTAATGCAACAATTTTTCCAAGTGGTACTTACGGCTGTGAAACATGGACTCTGAAAAAAGCAGATAGGAGAAGGGTGGACACCTTTGAACGGCAGTGCTGGAGATGACTATTACGCATCCCACAGACTACAAAAATAACAGAGAAGTCCTAGACTGAACCTCACCAAAAATATCACTTGAAGCCAAGATCGCCAAACAAATGTCTCTAAAGATTTTTCTTTTCTTTTTTTACACTTTTTTACTTTAGCAAATACTAATGCTAAATAATAAACATAAATACTAAATACTAATTTATTTCTTTATTTCTCAATATATCAATAATATAGAACTGTGGGAGTGGTAGTCAAAAACATTTAGTAGACGTAATTTTAACCATCTTTGCTTCTTTTTAAATTTTCAGCATGAAATTTCTTTGCACATATTTCCACATCAATTTATATTATTAAAAAGGTTGATATGCTGCAAATATTTCTCCAAATATATCATTTGTGCTGATCTATGCGCTTTTGTGTACACTTTCCCTGATACTTTTTTTTGAAAAACACTCTCTAATTACTACACATGTTGCACTGTTTCTTGTAAGTGCAGTTTGTGTGCAGTTCCCTTAATGTATACAAATGGATATATTGGCAAAGCGTATGAGACAATGGAGACAAGTCTGATAAATACTTTCAAATAAATTGGGTAAGTGGGCATCTGAATGCAAACATTTGCAATTGTGGTTTCCTTGTACACTGAACTCTAAGTAAAACATTGTGCTTTCTTTCTGGACAGCAAATGTTAGCAAAGTGGCCTTTAGTTAGAGTGACTTCAATAGAATAACATTGCTAGTATCTTTATATCATATAAAATATTATTGTACTGAGTAATTGCTAAATCTATTTTACCTTTTATTTAGAATAACAATATATACATAGCTGTTCATATATGTTTTTAAGCTTTCTATGTTTTAAATGCACATTTTCAACTTACAATAGATAATCAGAATGTATCAAATAAACTGTTTTTTAAAAAGGAAAAGTCTTTACAAAAATATTCTTTTCTTCCTTGATGTCTATGGAGTTTTTCAGTCATCCAGGTCATAGTTATCCAAAGGTGCTTTTTCACGAGGCAACTGGACTTTCTTGTTTTTCTTTTGAAGACGTTTCACTTCTCATCTGAGAAGCTTCTTCAGTTCTAACTGGATAGTGGAAAAGGGAAGGATTTATACTCCTTGAAGACAGCTGGTCATTTGCATTCTTTTAGAGAGTAATTGAGGCCACCCGGAGGTTTATCTGTATGTCAGAGTCAACTGAGTAGTGCAAATGGGGGTAGAGCCTTCTTGGAACTGCTGAAAGGACTGTGATGTAAATAGATGATGTCGTATCCCTCCCCCTCTGTTGAGAGAGGGCTGTTCAATTTTGACAGATGGCCTCTTTGACCCCTCTTTCAAACCAGTGGTCCTTTCTGTCCAAAATGTGGACTTTGCTGTCTTCGAAAGAGTGGCCTTTGTCTTTTAAATGTAGATGGATTGCCGAATCTTGTCCAGATGGGTTTGTTCTCCTATGTTGTGCCATGTGTTTATGAACGGTTGTTTTGTTTCCCCAATGTACAAGGGGGGACACAGGTGAACCCATGGCACAGCTATATTTATGTTTGTAGAAACCTTCACCTGTATTCGAAAAACTGAAGCTGTCACTGTAGTGAAGAAATGACAGAACCTTAGGTGACAGAACCAACCTCAGCCCAGACCACATATGTGCCATATTGTACCTCTGCCTGACCACTACTTATTTTAAATACAATGAAGACAGACAGAAACATGGCTGCGCCATAGGTTCACCTGTGTCCCCCATTGTGGCAATCTCTACATGGAAGAGGTAAAAACCAAAGCCCTGAACAACTTCATAGGAATACCAACCACTTATTGGTATAGGTATGTGGGCAGGAACTGGAAACATTCACCAAACACATCAACTCTGTGGACAGATATATCAAATTCACATGGGAAGATGTTAAGGAAAATAGTCTGGCCTTCCTGGACTGTGCAGTACACATTAAGGAAGACAGAAGCATTAACATTGAAGTTTATAGAAAACCCACATGCACGGATCAGTATTTACATTTTAATTCTTACCACCCACTCGAGCACAAAATGGGAGTCATCAGAACCCTAAACCACCAAGCTGAAGGTCTGCCTACCAGTAAAGATGGGAAAGAAAAATAACTGAAACATATAAAGGAAGCCCTCAGAACTTGTGGCTACCCAAAGTGGGTCTTCATCAAATCCCAAAAAAGACCCGGCAGGAGCTCCTCCATAACAGACAAAGAAGAAAACAATAAACAAAGCAATGTTGTCATTCCATACATTGCAGGAATATTGGAAAAGCTCAGGAGGACCTTCAGCCAACACAACATATGTGCACATTTCAAACCCAAGAATACACTGAGGAAAAGGTTGTGCACTCCAAGGATAAAACACCCAGACACAACTGGGCAACGTGCCATATCCAGCCCAATGCAGTGAGTCTTGTGCAGATCTGTACATTGGAGAAACAAAACAACCACTTCATAAACGTATAACACAACATAAGAGAACAAACCCATCAGGACAAAATTCGGCAGTCCCTCAGCATTTAATAGACAAAGGCCACTCTTTCAAAGATAGCAAAGTCCACATTTTGGACAGAGAGGACCACTGGTTTGAAAGAGTGGTCAAAGAGGCCATCTATGTCAAAACTGAACAGCCCTCTCTCAACAGAGGGGGAGGGATATGACATCATCTATCTCCAGTCTACAACACAGTCCTTTCAACAGTTCCAAGAAGCCTCCACCCCCATTTGCACCACTCAGGTGACTGTGACGACACAGATAATCTTCCAGGTGGCCTCAACGACTCTCTAAAAGAATGCAAATGACCAGCTTTCTGCAAGGAGTATAAATCCTTCCCTTCCCCACCATCCAGTCAGAGGTGAAGAAGCTTCTTGGATGAGAAGCAAAACATCTTCAAAAGAAAAACAAGGAAGTCCAGTTGCCTCCTGAAAAAGCACCTTTGGGTTTTCTTCCTTGAGAAAACGGAAGAAAACAATTATATAGCATAGCACAGTGATCAAATGAAATGTTTGATTAATGAATCAATTGTAGTATACCTTTCTTGTTTGTTCTCATTCTGTTTAGGGAGTTTCCTTTTATTACAGTTTTGAACACAGAGAATAATAGAGCAAAGCTTAATACACATTTTTGGCTTCACAGACAATTCATGCACTTATTCAAAGCAACAGTTCAAGTATAAACAAAGCAATTATGACAGGTTTAGAATAGATTCATGCTGTTATATGGAAAATAAGCTTTAAAAAAGTTAACCTTTGAGTTTTTAATCTTACAGTCAGAGATTTTAAGGAAAAAACAGAGCACTATAGGAGTACTAGAGCTAGACAACCCATGACCCATTGGATCATCTTTCAGAAATATTTCCTTATCTAAGCAGAGAAACAGGATGAACATGGGAAGTCAAAAAAGCAATGGGAGTGGGGGCAACTTCCTACTGGCTTCTCTGTTGACATTGTTTGTGGGAAGCTGGCAGGAAATGTCAAAAATCACTCCTCCTCAGCTGACCTACCACTTTGCTGAAAGTGGAAGAACAAAAGGAGCTGTTGCCCATGACAAAAACTACACCCCACTCACATGTCAACTGCTAACAACCCCCCTGACAGCCCTACATCACCAACAGGCATCTGAGTCACACCCCAGGTCTTCCCTCACAGCCTACCATCATTAAAAGATTTCACATTTCAGCCTTGATTCCTAAGCAGCCAATTGCCACTTACCTTGCTGCCCTTGCTGTCAACCAATCAGCACAAAGCCAGAAGGGAGGCAGGAGAGACGGCAGGGATATGTTTCTCCCATCTTTACCTATGGGTTTCTGGGAAGGTGCAGTGGTGCTAAAGTGACCACAATGTTCCAAAATTTCATTTCTATAGGAGTCATGGGTCCTAGATTTTGAAAGCTTTCTGTATGACAAGCCATACTAGGTACTTTGGTTCAAAAAAATGTTGCCCTAGGATGCACTGTTTTATCCAGTTAAAGGATACAAACAGACACAAGAGTTTTAGTAGTGCCTAGATTTCATTGAAATCTAGACAGATGTATGTGTGTGGGGGAAAGCAGGTGATTTGGGAACTGAAAGTTAACTGGTGTTCCAGTCAAAAACTATTTATGCAGGGCAAAAAATTCACACACTTCAGACTGCATATAAAGGTAGCATATGTGAATGTTTCTGTAAACTTTAAAAACATGTAATATCATAATAACATACACCTTAAGGCAAATTTGATACCTGGTGACTTTATGCCATGAAAACTCCATGTAGTTTTCATGGCAATAACATGGGGATGAATTGTCACTTTGTTCTTTCAGAATTATTTTCATCTTCCCAATCTAGCCTCCAGCCCTCATATTTGTTGGTGGTCTCTTGTCCAACCGGTAACTATGTTCTATTGTGATAGTTGTTCAAGATCACCAATGTCATTGTCAGCTAAAAAAAAATGTATTACCAGCAGACAACCCTAAATAATTTCTCTCTAGCCTTCAGAATTCTCTATAGAAAAAGGTTTGTATCCGAAAGAGAAATTCAATTATAAAAACCATAACTGAAATTGAAAAGGATGGAGCCAATAAATATGAACTATTATTAATGTCAACAGGAATCATTTGTGTCTTGCATTTTTCATAATTACATGTCTTAATAATGAGGCCATGTAATAATCTTTGGTTCCTTGGAAACAGCTTGTTTGCTGGCAGCAGAATTGACCTCTTCTAGGCCAATGAAACCAGTTGGATAACTTATTTATCACAAGTAGGAGAGTGATTTAAAAATAAAGAAACAGTATACATAATGTTATAGTTCTGGTAGCTCATCTCTTTGGCAAATTGAAAAAATACTAATAACAATTATCATGATTACACTACATGGTTAGTGGTGTTAATATTTAGCACTATTAATACTATATGAACACAGTTCAATTATAGGTTTGGATTTATACATGAACAAATAATGTTAAATTAGTAGGATTTTAACATTGCTTCTAATCTGCATTAGAAACCATGAACTGATTGAATAAGCAAAGTAATATATGGCTTGTTCCTCATATCTACCTTATTCCACTGGAAAAATAACTTTAATCATGTACCGAATATTATTGGTTGAAATAATTCAGACTTTAAAAGCTTAAATTTGTCTAGGTCCTGTTTATACTTTGAGTGTACTTACAAGTATGTGAACAACCAATCTCAGAACAAAAGATGATTTCAATATGGATCTGAAAACACCTTTCATAAAATCTTCCAGTAGTGATTACCAATGCAGAGAAGTTATAATATAAATGATACACTTAGAAAATTATTTATGATGACATGTAAAACAGGGGTCCCCAACCCCTGGTCCGTGGACCAGTACCGGTCCGCGGCATGCCAGCAAGTGGCCAACACAAACAAGCAAAGCCCTATCCATGAGATACAGGCAGCACAAAAAACCACGCACCCTCAGGTCCGCAGAAAAACCTCTCTCCATGGAACCAGTCCCTGGTGCCCCAAAGGTTGGGGACCTCTGATGTAAATGATATAGCTGATCCCTGACATCATATGTATTGCATAGAAACACCTGTCTGTTGCGCTTCACAGTTTACATTCCGCAGCTTGACTCTGTTCTTAGTGATTATCAATCCATTTACTGTAGTAAGTGCTGGAATCCTGATTACTATCTAAAGTTCCCTGTGCTTATTTGTAGTCACAACAGTGATCTGAGTCTACTGTGAGAATACCATCTGGAATCCTGGCAGGGAATATGACATGTTGCCTTTTATTATCCAAAGAATATTGTTTTTTTTATTTCACATTGCTGTGTACACACTAATGATAATATTGTGAACAGATGATAATAATGTTGTGCATACCTGCAATGGACTACAATCATGATATAAAAGTAAATTTTATTATTGTCATTAACTTGAAGATCAAACCATCCAATACTAAGCAGCACTCTATTTTCCCAAGATCAAAGGGAACTTAATTGCAAAGTGAAGAATATAGAAAATACAGTATAGAAAATACAGTAAATCTATAGTTTTAATCTTTAAAATAATGTTTCTAGAATAGATCTATTGATTGATTCAAAGCCTATTTCACTGAATAGGAGAAAGCTAAAGAGTTGAATAAGCAAACTGACTTTCCAGAAAAGTGATTTTAAAAATTAGCATAAAAATGAGCATAAACAGTTTGTCAATAGCATCGTTTGCAGTATAGCATGATCTCCATGAACTGACATTTGCACAGGCAAGAATTGAAAGTTTTTGCCTCAGGCTTGGTACATCATGTTTCTTTTTGGATTATTGTTTTTTTAAAAAAAGCAAAGCTACCATCTTTGATTGATTTTCAATAAATAAGGATTCAGTTTGCTTTGCGAAAAATAAAATTCATGAGAATCAAAAGTCATTGATTTGATTCAATTTGATTTCATTTCTGTTTTATATATGAAAAAAAATGATAGGAGCAATTCTGCAAAGATTGAATAGGGATTAAGCAATGAATCCAGTTCTCTATTCAATTCTTTTATAGTAATAGCAATGGCCAGCTCAGTAACCAAATTATTTTTCAGAAAAACAAAGATAAATAGTGGGACTAGAACATTTCCATTTTTCAGAAACAAAGAAATGAGCTGCTGAGTGTGAAGCAGCAACACTTCATCCCAAGAAGTGATTGGGGTTTTGGGTTTTTTTTGCCAAATGTGATACTGTTTGCCTCACTGAGGTCCAGAAATTGCAAGACTAATGTCACTAAACATCATATCTAGGAAGTCTTCTGGCATTTGTTCTGAAAACAAATGATATATAAAAAAAATTAAATGCAGCTTTAACTTGGTCTTTAAAAGTGCAAGGAGACATTTCCCTTAAAAAACAATTTCAGGGAATTTTCATTTGAAAGTTCATAAAAACAAAACAACCTGAGAAGCCAGATGTTAGGTTCAGGTCAAACCACTGATGTTAGGAGCTGAGAAATAACATAATTTGGGTTTTCATAAACCAATTTTAGTTAAGGAGATGCTTACTTTTTGCACCTTTCCAACTGATATCATAATTTTATGAATGCATTTGTTTTCTGTACATCTTCAACCAGGTTTCAGAAATGGCCACAGATCAAACAAGAACGGAGCTATGGGGTAAGATATCAGATGCCTAAACAGACACTTGCTAGAACACTTTGTTAGTGAAAGTAGACCTACAGCATCAGACTCTCTAACGTTTTAACAGTGCCAAGGCCTAAATTTTGCTGCTCACCACTCCAGTTCTCATTTTATAGGGACTTTCACACAGTCTAGGATAATTTAAGGAACAAGACCAAAAACAGAAAACATTTCAAATCTTAACTCTTTTCTCCTTGCACTGTTTTTGCTAAAGAATTGTTCCGCTTTTTTCATATACAGGTAGTTCTCGACTTACAACAGTTTGATTAGTTACAACGGCACTAAAAAAAGGTGTCTTATGACCATTTTTCACACTTATAACCATTGCAGCATCCCCATACTTATGTGTTCAAAATTCAGACGCTTGGCAACTGACTCATATTTATGATGGCTGCAGTGTCCCAGGATCATGTGATCATCTTGTGCAACATTCTGACAAGCAAAGTCCATAGGGAAATCAAATTCACTTAACAACCATGTTATTGTAGGACATGACCAGGCTGAGCCCAAGGGAGGGGTCAAACACATCATCATCAACACACCCTTCGCGCCCACAAGAGATCTAACTCCAGCCCACCTTGAATTCCTTTGATTCTTCTCTACCGCCATTTGTTTTGACCGTTAGTAGTTCAGATTCTTATACAGAGCTTAAGCTTGCAATAAATCTTTTTATCCATTTGAACTGCCTGGATTTTCCGATTTCCCTGGTGTTTGACAGATACTAATTTAACAACTGCAATGATTCATTTAACAACTGTGGCAAGAAAAGTGATAAAATGGGACAAAACTCACTTAATAACTATCTCGCATTGCAACAGAAATTTTGGGCTCAACCGTGATTGTAAGTTGAGGATTACCTGTATACCCACCTATATATGATCCCATTGTTCTAAATCTATTTAAATATATAGCTGTCGACATTCATATTTGTGAATGTGTTGCATGTGTGTTCTTTTAAGTTTAATAATGAAAAATATAAAGACTGAGGAAATCTTACAGCTTTGATAACTTAATCACAAGATTAATAAAAATTTGTGCCTTTTTTCTTCAAGCTAAATAGTATTTGAAAGCAATTGACATAATAGCTCAAGAGATTCAAGTAGCATTTAAAAATATTTTAACAGTTGTAACTTTATTTTAGCGATTGAGTCCCTTTCATAATAAAAAAATATTAGATATATTTGAGATTACATAACAGAATAATAAGCATGTAGCTTCCAAATAAAGAAGAGTGTTTCAAAATATCCTTTAATATTGTAATATGTCATATTTTGCAAGAAGGAAGGAAGGAAACACTATTTGGTGAAAACCACTTTTTGAGAGTTGTTTCATCCACTTCTATCCAATTATTCTTTAAGTATATAAAGCCTCCTTCCTCAGAAATAAATCAAAAATATACAAAGTATTTTACCAGGCTATTGAGATTTTTTTAAAAAAACTGTGATCTCAGAATGTCTCATTTTCTAATACCTACTCCATGATATGTCACTGGGACAGAACAAACAATAATATACTCTGGTTCCTCTTTAGCTTTTTTGCCTTTTTTAAAAACCAAACACACATACACACACACAATCTATCTATATCACAATTTTTTGAAAAGTAAATAATTTTTTTGTTTGTATGTATGTGGATACACATACACAAAGCTTATTTACTTCACAAAAATTGTGATATGTAAGTGTATGTATATATACACATCAATTTTTTGTGAATAAATTGTGCATGTGAGTATATATATATATGTGTGTGTCATGACCCAGGCTGCAGATTCTTCAGTCTAGCAGTAACCTAACATCACCCAAGAAACTCTCTGAGTGTGTGAGTGTGGTTAAAGCCTCCAGCAGGATGCACATGGCTTATTTGCACAAGTTGATGCAATTGTTCACTAGCCCTGTCAAGCCAATGACCAAGTTCAATCTCTTGCAGTGAAGAGAATTGAAAATAGGAAGAGTGTGGAAGAATATAAGTACAATGGCCAAATATAAATGCAGAACTCCCTTATATTGACCTTGGGTGGACAAAGTTGGAAGTTACTCCTTCCTATCTCTATAGATTCCACCCTTTAGAAATTAACGGTAGTTAGTGTTTCTGAGTGGCTTCCAGGGTTGTGCCTAACCTGTGGATTGCCTTTGGGCCTACCAATCATGCCATAGAAAAATGTCTGGCACATTGCAGAATGATACAAACAGGATGTGTGTTTTCTACATGTATCTAGAAAATTGTCCATTTAATCTCTGGCATTTCTATCTTTCAAAGGGGAAAGATTTTGTCTGGAAATGCAGGATGCCACATCATTATGATATTTAGGTATGTTGTCCTCTTAATGTGTTTGTTAGTTAGTTTTTTTTTGTTTTTTGTTTTTTTAAATCTTCTTTCCCACTACCTATTAAATGGTACTTTGAATTTCTATTTAATACAATATATTGTGGTTTTTAATATTAAAAATTAAAAGGTTTAAAGTAATAAATGCTTCTAACATTCTAAATGTCAGAAACTTGAATGTTGCTAGCAGCAATAATAAAATTGCTGGAAGTTATGTTGATGGACCCTCACTATATATATGATTTATTGTTTAACTGTCCAAAAACAATGTTTAATTTTTTTAAAAAAATAGTATGATTGTGTTCAACCTTCATAAGTAAGGAACCTGATATCCCTAACTATTAAAAATAAAATCATATAAAAGTGTTCGTGTATTATTTCCAGTCTGGTGATTGTATATTTTTTCTGGGCATCCAATCTTCTTTCAAAACTAAAAGAAATAGGAAAATGTCTTCCAGTTTCTTTATTGGTGCTAATTTTCATATAAGGAAAGTGGTCTCACAAATGTTACAATTGGCACACAGCTATGTGAGTTAAGTAATGCCAGCTAAGTCCCAAAATGCCTTGTTTATGCATTTAAAAAAAATAATAGAGCAGAACAGTATAATCGTATCATCTTGAATTGCTGTTTCACTGGAACTGAATCAGGAAAATTTTTATTTTCCAGTTGCTCTCATCCAAGCATGGATGAGGTTGTCAGAATATTTTTCTGCTCTATCTCCATTCAGAAAAGTATTTATGTGACAAATAATTTTATATTGCCCTCAAAAGATATTTGAATTAAAATTGTTTGACATTTTGTACTATTCAGAAATAAAACTAAGATCGGGCATTCTATTTTTGTATTTCCAGTAGGAATTTTTAGCAAGTTAAACTTCACTGGAAGACGTCACTTGACAAAATGTTTCAGTCATTGTAATTAGAACTGTGGAAAATCTACAAGCTATAATACTTTACCCCATAAACTGTCAAATATTCCAGATGTCAAGAAATCCTCTTAGTATTTATATGTGATCTGACAATTCTAATTTTATTTAAAAGCAGCTGTTTCAGGACACTTTAAAAAGTAGTTGGTTTTCTAAGAGTTACTCCTCATGCAGAGGCAGGCAAAATCTCACTAGTGAGTCTTACGTAAGCAGCTCTTCATTCTCAAAAATGTGAATTTCCATTGGATTTTTTAGATTACATTTATTGCTTTCTACTTGCCTTTTCACAGATTTGAATATGTCAAACAAACAAGCACATTGGTCCTAGTCCCACAACTCATTTACCTCAGATCAGATCTCCCTATCAAATATTCTAGCAGCAGACTTTCACATTATCTGGATCAAAAATCACCATTAGGAGATATAGAATCAACATCCATTTTCTCCAATAAGTGCCAACGAGCAGTTCTTGGGAAAACTGCATAATATCAGTAACTCCTTCTCTACATGTGGCTTAGCCACTACAGTCAATTAGAATTGACTTTTTCATTTTAAATTAATTTTTCTATCAATGCTCTTTATATTTAAGTACCAAAATATGCTGCCAATTATTAAAGATGCTTAAAGATGAAATAAATTGCCCTCTTCTACACTATTAAGTCTCTTTTATAATGCTCAGTGATCTTTCAGATGTTTTGCTTGAACTTTCAAGCATTATCATCTTAAATATATAAAAGCCTAAAAAACTCATTATTGTCTCTCTTTCTGTAGCAGCAAAACTAAACTGAAATTTCCCGTTGACTATCCAGGATTTCGGAAATGCATTTGAAACCACTTCTGCTGCTCAGCAAACTCAAAAACTGCTTAAGTTGTCAATGCGGACTGACAGACCTGCTTCACTGAAAGACAAGAATAACATTTTTACAAAAGGGAGTTACGTGAGGCAAATAAAACAAAATTGTTCATTACAATCATAAAAATGTGAAATAATAGAGCCTTTCTCAGCCTTTTAGCTAAGATCAAATATTATGTGTAATGCAAAGAATTTGCCATATACTGTATATTAGTCTACTCTACAGACTGAAAAGTCCTAACTGGAGGCCATCCAGGGCCAATTCATATATTATACTAGAAAGGAGCAGCTAATTTTAATTTCACTGAACATATGTATTATTCATTCATTCATTCATTCATTCATTCTAGCTGAAGTTTTGGGGATTACAGAATTACAGGTAGTCCTTGCTTAACCACCATTCGTTCAGCAACCATTCAAAGTTACAACAATGGTGAACAAATGGTAGTTGTGACTGGGTCCTCAAAGTTATGGCTGTTGCAGTGCCTCTGTAGTCACATGATCAAAAGTTGGGTGCTTAGCAGCCCACCTGCATTTATGACTGCAGTGTGCATTTCAACTCCCTCACCTGCCTATCTCTTCCCCATCTCTACCCTTTTGACTCTCCAGCACTCTGCCCCTGCTGCCTATTCCTTCCGTTCCTGCCTTGCCAGCAGACCTTTGCTGTCTTTTTCCTCCCACTGCTGATGAGGCATACACCTAGACAAGGCAGTTGCTGACTTGAGGCCTTCACAACAGCTGCCTATCTCTTCTGCCGTCTCTGCCCTCTTGGCCACATTGCATTCTGCTGCCAACTACTCTTGCTGCTCCCAGCCACCAGCTGACCTTTGCTATCTGCTTTCTCCGGGTGACAAGGATCATCTGTTTGAGGCAGCTGTTGGACCTTCTCAAGGCCCTTCATGAGACCCTTGTAAGAATGAAGGTGAGCTGGGATAGCAGAGGTAGGCGGTGATGGCAGCAGAGTGCAGGGAGGCCAAACGGGTACCGATAGGGGAAAAAATAGGTGAGTGGGGGGAGTTGAAGTGGAGGCAAGCATGGCAAGGCAGGAGAAGTGTGTGAAGTGCTCACTAAGGACAACATGGTCCTTGTCTAAAGATACAACTGTGGCTATCAGAACTGTGTCTGGTCTTGTGATGTATCACGATCACCTAATGACCACTTCATTTAGCAACAGAAATTCTGGTGCCAATTAGGGTCACTGACAATTGCCCACATTTAAAATGTTATCATGTATTCAAAATATTTTTTGTATGCTACTTAATATGCTACTTTAATAGTGTGAGGAAACATTTTTTTCTGATTCATAAAGAAATAGAGAAAAATTCCATGGGAGCAATTTTTACAACTTGAATACAAAATTCCAGTTGTAAATTTGACGTGGAGTGTTGGAAGATCCTCTTCTGTATACATTGATTGTCTTGCATCTTTTCAACCACTATCCATTCTTTCTCTTATTTAGCATATAGAGTATGCAACATGCATATTCTGATATATAAAACTATCTGACATGGAGAATGAGAAATGAACTTAATATTTTGGTGGCTTGTTCTCATCCTTTTTTTAAAAAAAAAACACCCTTATGAACTTGCAGTTCATTGGAGAGTTTATTTCCTCCCCTGTCCTGCTCTACCGTTGCCTTTTGAAACTATGTGTTCACTTATTTCTTTCTTAAGAAAATGACAAGACAAAGAGTGGAAATAAGAACAATAAACTTACAGGATATTTTTATTGTTGCTGTCGTTTCTAAACTCTGTATATGCTTATGTGACTAAATGTCCAACCATATGTGTATCCCATAACTAACTTAAATCCATTAATCTCAATGGATTTGAGTGAGACTGTGATTAAATCTCAATTCAATTCAGTATTTCTACCAGTATATCTTTTAAACTAGTGTTCTATAAGTAAAATAAATAGGTTTCAAGATATTAAAGCAAAATCTCATTTAATTGCTGATAGCTCAGTAACAAAGCTCCTTCATGAATTACTGCCTTGTCGTGGCAAAGGGGCTTGCGTAACTCAATGAAGCTATGAGCTATGCCATGCAGGACCACCCAAGACGGACAAGTCATAGCAGAGAGTTCTGACAAAATGTGATCCACTGGAGAAGAAAATGGCAACCCACTCCAGTATCTTTGCCATGAAAACCCCATGGACAGTAGAGCCTAATGCTGGGAAAGATTGAGGGCAATAGAAGAAGGGGACGACAGAGAATGAGGTGGCTGGATGGAGTCACTGAAGCAGTAGGCGTGAGCTTAAATGGACTCCCGAAGATAGTAGAGGACAGGAAAGCCTGGAGGAACGTTGTCCATGGGGTTGCGATGGGTCGGACACGACTTCGCAACTAACAACAACAACAGTAACAAAGTATAACTTTGAGGTATCATATCATAAAAGAGGGTTAATCCTTATTTATAATCCTACTAGGATTAGGGTAATATCGCACTAAAACCATGTAAAACCTTGATTTGATAGGACTCAGATCAACTGCAATGGCTACATTAAGGTAAACCTGAACAATGTTTCTCAACCTAATTGCAATTTAATCTCTTCCAAGAGATGTTTATTTATTTATTGTACTTATGGTGCTGCCCTTGAAGAACCAGTTATTATGCATTTATTTCATGAATAAATATAATAGTCTGGATTTTTCAAGGTGACAAAGAAGCAGTTTCAAGAGAATAATGTGTAGGAAAGATACAGCAGGTGGGTAAAAAGATAAACGTACTCTTTTCATATTAATTATTAATAACTTAAATCATTTATTTCTAAAAAGGAAAAAAGTTAGGATTTGTCTATCTTATATAGGTGAACTGTATGCCAAATGTTGATGGAAGAGGTTGCTGGAGAAATATCATAGTGTGCATCACTGGAAATGATGGTTTGATGTTTCAGAAAATCCAGAATTAGGTAGGGATACTGTCAGGGTAAAGTATAACTATTATTATTGTGAAAGTAATTTCAGCCACAAATGTGAGACTGGAATACTGCATTACTTGAATAGATGTGTAAATGTTCTCAAGAGGCAACCCATCAGGTTTAATTTATTAATTTAATTTAACAATTAAATTAATAATTTAACCATTTAATGGTTTATTATTTCTCTTGATTTATATAATCAATACTCAGTTGAGATAAGGAATGTCTTTTTATGACAAATGACATGGAATTACTAAATTAGTAATTTACTTTAGCTACCCTCACTAAAATATTTGTATTTATGATGTTTATTACTGGTTAATAAATTCCATTTTCTTTTAAGATTAATGAACTTGTGTAGCTTATTTATAATATGGATGCCAAAAGTGGTCTTTCAGATGCTGTTGAATTCCAAAAAGTCCAATGGGCAGGCAAACTATACTTCAACAATATTTGAATGATTACACATTGCTCACTATTAGTTTCTCAAAAGTCATTTCTTAATGGAACAGAATCTGATTGGATATTGCTAAAAATGCAAACAAAATTATTAAAAATAGTAGTATATTTTCTTTTTGTCCGTGATAGAAGATGTCACAGAGATACTACACAAAATCTGCATAGAGACTTTTATGTTAGCAAACTAGGATCAGACTATCAGGCAAACATCTTTTTCCATGGTTCCTTATGGGAGAGAACAGTCGTAGTCCATGAATGAGTGACCTCAAAATTGAGGTCTCCAATGACAAAGCCTCTAGAAATGCAGACTGAGATTCAGTCATAGATTCTTTGCAATTAAGACTCCCTGGTTGTATTGCATTTCCCTGTAAGACTGGGAATGGAACCTGGATACCAATAAGATTATTGTACCTCCTAAGATTTAAATTAAAAATAAGATGCCAATATTTAATAGTCAGATACCTTTCAGAAAAACAGATTGCCATAAAACTATTCTGGATTGTTCTAAGACCTGTCAGACAGTCTACATGAGAATGAGATCAAACAATAGAAGCACATTTGCAGGGGAACAAAATTTTCTGACAATTGGACAATTGATCTTTGCCAAGTAAAATTTTAGTAAATGAGTGGATGTATATTTTTCCTCCCTTGAGACCATATCTCTTTGTTTTTAGACAGTATGGCATTATCAAGGCTCATGCTTACTATGTTTACCATGTTTATTGTTACATAGTATTACCCCAAAATTAGCATTTTACCCGCTTTCTTTTCTGAATGTCACACACGTATTCTCATTCCAAGTACTACAAGTGCTATTTTAATTATGCCATTTATATTCATCAGTCTTTGTCTGTCATTCACCATTGCTTTTATCACTCTCATGGGAATACTTTGTACATTTTAATTTATCTTCCTCCCCCCCCAACTTTGTTGTTCCTCTTAAATATTTGTCACAAAAGTGAAACCGATGCAGGTAATGGGTCACTATTATCAGCTTGTCCTGCTCTTTTCTTTCTGTCTATTTCCAAACACCCACTGACAATGTTGATTTTTTTATTTGTTTTGGTGCTTCTGCTCTCCTGTTTCATTCCCTCTAAAAGCACGCCAATAATTTCTTTCCCCTCCATTCTTATTTTCAGTTCTATTATTCCTCTCTTGCACTATTGCAGTAGTCTGAATCAGAGCATTTAGCAAGGTCTCTTTGGCAGCTTTGCCCTTTGTCTCCCTAAACTGTATTTTTTTCTGCTTTTCTCAGATTGATAAAAGTTGCATTGTCTCCTTGATCTTTCCAGGTTCAATGTTACATTTCATTAAATAGCACTACTTGTAATTGCATATATTGACGTCACTGTGCTAAGATTTTCTTTTTCTCTTCCAAGTGATTGTTCAATAGTTTTGTTTGAGTATTTTCATTTAAATCAAGAGAAAGACTCAAGTAACTTATGAACACAAATCCTCTCTTTAATTAAAACAGGCACTAATGTAAAAATTCTCTGATATTTGATTCAACAAAAAAAGAGGGGAAGGATATTATCATTTGGATTAACGCTATTATTTGCAAGTACAAGTAGCTCAATATTGTAAGAGAACAGCAGGCTGAGCTGGGGCAGGAATGGGAGCAGGAAGGCTGGGCTTGCCAGTTGGAAAGTCTTGGGTCTTGAACCAGGTCTGCCAACTTTCCAGCCGACAAGCCCAGCATCTTAACTGACGAGCCATCGCATCCTCCATTGACCTTTATCTGGCACCAATTTTGTGTTGAACTTCAGTTGACCAGATTCTTGTGTGTACGGTTAAATAAATCTATGCTGCAATCTTATGAATGGTCCTGATTCTTTGCTCCTGACACATATTTCTGAAAAGAAACTGGGGGGGGGGGATCACACTTATACCTCTTCTGAAATACGAATTAATCTGCTTCATAAACTGAGAGATTGTGAGTTTTAGTCCCATTTTAGGCATGAAAGCCATCTGAGTTTCTCTCTCTCAGCCCAACCCACTTCACAGGGTGGCAGTTGTGGGGAAAATAGGAGGAGGGGTGTGTTGGATAGGTTATCCAGTTTGAGTTATTTATAAAGTAATAAAGATGAGATAAAAAATAAATAAATAAATAGCAGTAATACTATTGATTCAGTTCAAAAATTGTGAAATATTAGTAAGATCCCGGGCAGGTTTCAAAATTATAGTTCATTGTAATGGATTAACATAGAGCCAACCCATTAAGAGATCTGAGTCAACCATTAAGAGCCAAGAATTTTTCAATAAATCTGAATACTATCCAACATTAAACAAGTGTGCCAATATGAACATTATGTCAAAAAGCAGAACTGCGTAGTACGAGGGAATGGCTGGAATGAGAAAAATCATGAGGAAACCAACCAAAGCTTAGGGAGAATATATAGCAAGGAATGTATAGCAGTCATATGAGAATCAGAAAGCATCTTTTAGAAAAAGAACAATTATTAAATTTGATAGAAAGGCAGTCAAGTTTTTTCCCCAAAGCTAAGTAACATTTTAGTGAAATTCCAGGGCATGAAGCATGAAATTATAATATTTGGCTTAATTATGAAATGGCTGAAGAATGTAGATTGTCCAGTCTTTCATTAACAATCATCTCTACACTTGTTTGCAGCATTCTTAACATCCTATATTTCAGCTAAATCTCAAAGGAAACTTGTTTGTAGTTTCACTTTTTCAGAAGCAAATGCTGACTGAGAGGCAACAATCTGATGGACAGATATATAACAGAAAAATAATGCCAGTAACCCCTGCCAGCTCAAAACAATTAAGTGAGCTCAAAATAACATCCAAAATAAATTATTAAAAAAGTCCTAAAGCACCCTGAGAATAAGGTAGGAAAACAGAAGCCTCTTTTACAACGAAAGAAAACTTTGGGGAAATTAAAAGACACATTGTAGAATTATATTAATATTTATATACCTGCTATTTATGTAATTGAATATATTATAATGGGCAGGGCAACCAAATATATTTCCAAGAAGCTGGAGATAAATTGCTAATAAAGTATCTTGAGACAAAATCTTGCTCATAGTTATCTTCTTTGTCTCTTTACTTCCATCTTTCTTAGCAGTAGAGTCTTCTCTAGAGTTATTGATCTTTGCATAAGGTGTCCAAAGTAGGATAATAACAAAACAGAGAACTTGATGAAGAGTTTGTCTCCCAGTTGATGTCAAGATAAAGTCCCCCATTACTAATGTGGTGTGTTTCCTATATACATTTGTTAACTGATTAGCAAAACGTTCATCTATTTCTTCTGCTTGGTTGGGTGGCCTGTAGTATACGCCTATGGCAATGTCATTCTTTTTTTCCTTTTATATTGGCCCATATGCATTTCAGGAGGCTTTCATTCTGGTTTTGGCATTTCTGTAGAGATGTAGTGATCTCTTATACATAATGCAACTCTAGTTCCTTTTTTTGCTAGGTCCGTTTCTTTTGTACTCCATCAGTACATTCCAGTTGTGAGTTTCATCCCACCAAGTTTTGTCAATGGCAACTATGTCATACTTGCCCTGTTGTACTAGTACTTCAAGTTCACCTTGTTTGTTCCCCAAATTTTGAACATTTGTGTATAGGCATTTGAGTCCTTTATGTCTGACCCGGGGTATGCTTCCTATATCTCCTACTTTATATCTGAGTTTCTTGCTTTCCATCATTCCCTATATCATCATTTGATTGGTTGTCTTGGGATTTATGCTTGGGAATACTGTAGTTCCTAAAGTTCCTAAGGATTGGTCTCCTTCCCCTTTAAATTTTAGTTTAAAACACTTCTGATAAGTTGAGCCAGTCGTTTTCTGAATACATTCTTCCTGGTTCTTGTGAGGTACAGCCTATCCCTTGCCAGGAGCCCTTCCTGTAGGTAATGCAGACCATGGTCTATGAAGCCAAAGTTATCTTGGTGGCGCATCCCTTAAGCCAGTGGTTTATTTTTTAAATTCTTTGTTCCCTCAGTGGGTTCATTCATGACATGTTATGTCACACTTTTTTCTTCAAAAACTCAAGTCTGCACATGTTTGCACATGATCATGCGCACACACAAATAATAATAATAATAATAATAATAATAATAATAATAATAATAATAATAATAATAATAATAATAATAATAATAATAATAATAATAATAATAATAATAATAATAATAATAATAATAATAATAATAATAATATCTTTTATTCATTAGACATGAACCTCAGTCAACTGAACATTCAAATTGACTGGTGCTGATGGTTGACACAGGTTGCTACCAGCATCCTAGGTATCAACCAGGTACCTCCTTAAAATGTAAGATGTTCCAAGTAGCATTGCTGGAGTTATTGCAGGAAGCTGCAGTTTCTTGATGTGTTGTGCAAAGTTTTTGGACATAGTTCCCAGTGTCCCGATGACTGTTACACGATTCATCCATAATCGTGCAGTTTCGATGGCCAGGTCGCGATATTTCGTAATTTTTTCCAGTTCTTTTTCTTCAACTCTGGCATCTCCTGGTACAGCGATATCAATCAGCTGTACGCTTTGGTTCTCTACAACTGCGATATCTGGCGTGTTGTGTTCCAAATGGCGATCTGTCTGTATTTGAAAGTTTTTATTATTATTATTATTATTATTATTATTATTATTATTATTATTATTATTATTATTATTATTATTATTATTATTATTATTATTATTATTATTATTATTATTATTATTATTATTATTATTATTGTTATTGTTATTATTGTTATTATTGTTATTGTTGTTGTTGTTGTTGTTGTTGTTGTTGTTGTTATTTTGGATTGGTATAAAGTGCTTAGTGCAAAGGCACTCAATGAGCTTCCAGGGCTTTTTCTAATTCTGAAGAATAATTCAGAATTCTATCTATTTCATATCTTACATACATTCACATGGGATTACAAATCATAGTAAGTGTATCCAATATATATTATATGCTAGATATTTTCAGCAAATGTCTCCTATTGTATATTAAACATATATATGTAATAGCTTATCTTTTTTTTTTTTTTTAAAGACATTTTGACCATCACTATACATACTGGAATGTCAAAATGAGAGAAAAACATTAAAGTTTGCATTATTGCTGATTTTTAATTAGCAATCCAAAACCAGAATCCTCTTTTAAATATTCTTCTAAATCCCAGAGGCTACGTCTATTATCCCAAATGGATTTTTCATGGTAATGCTAAATTGAGCATCAGAAATGTGTTGTGCACTAATTTAGCTCAATTTGATCAGCATTTTTGATCAGCACATCTTAAATGTTTAAATGAGAGGGATCTAGAAGCATCATGAAGACAATTTGTTCTTTAGCCCACAGTTTATGTATTGGTCTAATTCCAGTGGTGGGATTCAAATATGTGAATGACTGGTTCTCTGTGTGGATGCCACTTCCGGAAGTCCATTCTGGGCCTGGGCAACAAAAAATTAGCTACCGGTTCTGCCGAAGTGGTGCGAACCAGCTGAATCCCACCACTGTCTAATTCTAAACTGCTTCTTGTTGCAATAGATTGAAATAATAGATATTTTTGAAATGTGATCATATTGAAAAACAACACCAACAACAAGAGGTGGAACTTTACTTTGCTATTTTATCTAATTCACTTTTTAGATATGTTTTAGGTTCAGATTTATTGATGGTTGTTTTTACACAAAAGCTATTTCGTGGGCATGCCCTCTTGAGTAAAGATTATTCAAGCAGCCATAGCCATACAGATTAACCTGAAATATATACATAACCTTCCCCCCCAAAAAATGTATATGCTACTAGCAATAGTATATTGTATAGATGTCCACTATATTATTATAATAATATATAATACATGATAACAATATTTAGGTTTTTTATTTATGGTTGGGTTTTTTTAATATCAAAGTATCTGAAGCTCATTTCATCTTCTTGTTCTTCTGACATAATTGAGGCTTTATTTACCCTACATGAAGCTCCAACTCTGTTCAGACCACGGACCTAAATCTTATTTTTCAAAAAACAACAACAAAAAAACAGTTCTCAGAAACTAGTGGAAAAAACATTTCACCTTCTCCATGTAATATAGTGCTGACATGCAAGACACAGTTTTCCAGTAAAACAAAGCCAGAGGGGATTATACCTCAAAACCACTAATCTTATATGTTGCTTTTTCTCATCTGCCTTGGACACCAAAACATCTCAGATGTCTTCTTAAACACTCCCCAATTTATCCAAGTTGGTTGCCAAGGAGTTGTGTGCCATAGTTCTTAATCAACTTGTACATCATTTTCTGGAACCAAAAATGCCTGCATAAGAAAGATGTTTCAGAACGTCTCTGTCCATTTTGTTCAGTGGGACTCTGCACTGAGATGGGGAAGTTCTTGAAACTAAATAGTTTGCTGCTGAATAAGTCTGGAGGTAGGCAGATCAAGCTGCTTCATGTTATTAATCATAACTGTCTTAATAAAGGACAAATTTAAACATATCCTGGGTAGTGGTAGCTTTTGAGTGTCTTTGTCACAGAATGAGCTTTTGTCTTAAATAAGATTATAAGAATGTATTTTAAAACAAAAAAAAAGTCTAGTTGAATTGCTTAAGGATAAATTATAAAAACACTTTCTGCATATGTTAGATGTCATGCATTTACGAAAAGCAAGAGCAAAGTGGATTGTTATTTTATGGTATCACTAAGACTTCACATATTGCCATACTTGTCAGAAGCCAGAACAATAAAGACTATTTCCTGGAAAAATATTAATCTTCCGTTATTCCTAATTTGATAGCCCCAAACCTGTTACATTAAATACATTTCACACAGCAGTTATCTCTACTTCTTGATCCTGAGTCTTTAACTGGTAAATGACACTTCAATATGTTAGGCTATTGACATGTTTTCTGCCTATACAAGACTTGCTATGTTAACATGTTTTGGTGCGTTAACAGCAACTGTGATCATAGGCTTGGTCTGCCCAATTCTTATTAAGCTCTTTTGGTTGCAGTATAAACACCCACTTCCTATGGGTACTGGGTGCTGAGTGCTGCGCTTCATGGTCCCTTTGATTTGTGTTGCTGGACTGACATAACACCTGACTTCCATAGGTAGTTCATGAAATGCCTTGCTGATGCTTTCTGAAATGTAAATCAGTCCTAACATGGGCTCTGTATTAATTGCAATCATCAACCAACACACTCTTTATTAACAAGCACTCACTCTTTTATGAAAAAACACAAGACCTCTTTCAATAGACAAATTCAGCAGTCTTTTTTGAACAACAACAAAAAAACCCAAGATAAGCTCCATACACAGAATGTTGATTTCACTGAGAAAGGCCATGGTTCTAAGAATATAGATTATAGAGTAACGTATAAACATCTTCACAACTGTCAGGAAAGAGTTCCTGGGCATTGGGAAAGCAAGACAAACTTCAATTGATGTTCTCTATGTGCTGGTTCCATGCCATTTCACTGTCCCATTCACCTATCAACCTGAATGGATAGGGATTGACACATGTCTGCTACTCTCTTGAATAACACATAGAATTAATTCAGGTAACAACCTATATCACAGAGCAGTCAATTCAGTGACAAAGTTGAATAACAGTCAAGATCATGTATTTTGTTTTCAGATAATTGTTAAACTTTCCACACAGTGTAATAGCTTTATTTAATAACTTCTGGTGTAAGAAGAATACGCAAGTTTCTGATATCCAGGCTTCCATCCTCCTCAACGTTAAGAAAAGTAGTTGGTGATTGCTTTTTCCCCACTTGTCAGGGAATGCTGGTGAGGGAAAAATCACTGTGCTTAACTTATCCTGAATTAAAACTGTAAGGATAAGGAAAGCACCACTCTTCCATATATATTTTTTTACAGAGGCAGGATAGAAATTGGCTGTTAGGACAGAAGAAATTATGCTACCAGATAAAGAGAAAATCATTTTAATAGGGCTTGCAAAAGAAAGCTGACATTTGCAACTTGGAGTGATGACTGCGCCCTTGAATTGAACTGAAAGCTGATAGTGAAACAAAACACATTTATACAGCTCTCTTACTGTCTTTATAGACTCATATACAAATAATAGAACATTTTGTATAATGGAAATACAATAAGCAAACTCTAGAAAACATTTTTTTGCATAAACCTGAGGATTCCAATCTGAAAACGGCGGATTCCCTGCATGCAATTCTATCTCTGCAAAAGCCTGAAAGCAGAGCATCATATGACAGTATCCAGAGAGGGTTTTTTTTCCATTGCAGAATTAGGGTAGCACAAACACAAGGTGGTATGACAGCTGCCAGAATAAATTGCAGATATCTATTAGTAAGCAGTTCCAGTCTGTTTCAAGATGGGAACAAATGCTGCCTCTATTTCATTCTCTCTGTCAGTAATTTCATTTAGTTGTTCCCATATTGTACAATAGCTACAATATCTTTTTTTTTTGTCACTTCTCTTCTGTGTAATAAGGAGAAACACAAATGTCATGAAGACAACTGACATGACAAATTTCAACATAAATACATCAACATGATGTCACACAGAATGGCAAATCTTAAGACATACGGAAATTAGTTATCTTTCTGATATTTCATTTATGCAGGCATCTTATTATTCTTCTGTAAATCTATAGCACTTGGTCGTATTGGCTCCCTATATATGAGTTATAAGAAAAGAGGGATGGATTGATTGGACAGGAATGATGTTGATTAAACTGTTGATTCATAAGTTATGTTGGTTTAGCTAGAACTGTGGTAGCGCAGTGGTTAGAATGCAGTATTGCAAGTTAATTCTGCCGACTGCCAGGAGTTTGATCCTGACTTGGCCTTCCATCTTTCCAAGGTTGGTAAAATGAGGACCCAGATTGTTGAGGGCAATATGCTGATTCTGTAAACCGCTTAGAGACTGCTGTAAAGCACTATGAAGTGATATATAAGTCTGAGTGTTATTGCTATTGCTTTTTAACTGAGTAGAGGCCCTCTTTATTATGGTGGGGATAAGTTATGGGAGGTCTCTGGGGAAATGATAGTTTCAGGGTACCATAGAGACAAGCAGAGTGAGGTTCACAGTAATAAGAGGCACTGGGCAGGTCATTCCAGCCCTATAGTTTTTTCATAGGTCCAGAAGTTGGATTGTTAGTCTCAAGTTATTGTTGGTGAATGTGAGGCCATTCTCAATAGAATCACATTTATCTATGATTTAATGGTAGATTAGTGTATATCCCTGACATATATAATTCAAAAGTAACTGAGGATTATGAATGTGCCTAAATCCTTGAGTTGTGAAGGATATAAATTTTGTACAAATAAATAAATCTATATACATACATATATTTCTAGACGTTATTTTCTCTCTTTTTTCAAATTCTGAGAACAGGATGGAACTCTTTTTGGTGTCTGAGCATACTTAATGAGGTTGTGAGCCACACTATGTGTGGTGATGATGCAAAGAATATAGATTCAAAGATGTAAAGATCACTAGAAGCAATCTGAAATTCAGATGAAACTAGAATTTTTTTACTGTTTTGTCAGAATGGAGTAAGTTTCTTCCTTTTTACATTCTGCCTCTGTTTAGAGATTATCCAGTTTACATTAATGGTCTTACTTTTTATTAGGATCCTTGCAATAATACCCCTAGGAATGAGCTCTGCCTTGTTATTTCCTATGGGAAGGTAGAACACAATAAATTTATTTATGAGTGCTTCTTCAAATAAATGACATTATATTGTCCCCTTTTCTCCAAAATACAAACGGAAGGCACTCATACTTTAAGACTAATGTATATGTGAATGAGGATGCACATTCATTTTTAGAAAGACTAAAAAGAATATACAGGCAAAGATAGTTAAAACCACTTCCCTTGACTATCTGCGTTGGAACAATGTTAAAAGAAAAATTACTTTAAGCAGATGAAAAAGTAATTTATAGAAAAGAAATGGGTACACGAGCCTCAGCCGGGCATTTAATTTCATAATAAACAAACATAATCTCTCTTTCCAAATCATGCAAAATATTTGGCCTTCAGGTATTTTTCACAAAGTACGTTGACTTGAATTAAAATGCACTTTTCACATTTACTTACATAGCCTCTTTGTCAAATAGTTTGTCCTAAGAAATACAAGAAAACTATCCAATATATCTTTATGGCTAAAAGCTGTAGGTCTCTTTGATTTTTACATTCTTAACACCAGGAATTTAAAAGTACTGACAAAATGAAAATGGTATGTATTTTTCTCATTCAAAATTTTGTAAAATCTGCATTTGTAAAATCTAAATCTAGAACATTTTTGCAAATTTGGAGTTTCCAAATCTATTGGGAATACATAGTTTTTAAAATTCCCTGTAAGCAGGGCTTTTTTTCTCATAGAACGCCCAGAACGGAGTTCCGGCACCTTTTTGGGATGGAACCTTGTAGGATAGGCAAGGCGGGTTGTATGACGTGTGTGAGTTCCGGCACCTTTTTTTTTTTTTTTTACAAAAAAAACACTGCCTGTAAGCATTATCCAATTGCAATTTCAAGGGTATCTAACACAATAATGTAATTGCATATAGGACATCAAAGGAGACTATGACAAAATTATTCAGTTATATGTTTTATAAAAAAGAAAAAGAAAATCATGCAAGTTTTCTAAGAATTTTGAACGTCCTTCAAGATATAGTTGAGCCGGGAGTGAAGAGTGAACGTCACGGCGGTACGATGCATCCTTTGGAGGCTCCCGAAGGATCGTTGCTTTTCAGCTGTTTGTGGGGGTCTGCCTGGGTTCCACATAGACCGGAGCTGTCCTGTAGGGACGGTGAAGAAGGGAAGCATAGTTTGGCAGCACAGGAGGGATCTCAATCTCCTGGAGAGCCGACGGAAGCTTCCCAGACCAGCAGCTGTCAGATGGCCGTTGCGAGCCGTCACAAGCTGGGCGGCCACTTGGAAGAATCAGAAAGCAAAATTGGAGGATCGCCTGGGTGAGATGATTAAGAGACTGTAAAAAGGAAAAAAACTTTCTCTCTTAAATGCTGGAAATTGCGGGGGGAAATAAGAAGAATTTGAAGCCATGGAGAAAGGGGGGGAGCGGGCTTTTAAGCTGCTCCTCTTCCAGAACTGTAGCAGCGGGGAAAAGCAGAAGGCAAAAGAAGGCAATAAATCAATGTAAAAACAGTGTGGAATTTGAAAAGCCTGCTGAAAATAACTGGATTGATGGAACTGATTTGAGAGTAAACGACTGCTGGAGGTGTAGATTGTTTTTTTTTAAGTGAGTTGCCTCTTTTTCTTTGCATTTTTTCTTCTTTTATTTGGCTGGGAGTACTTTGGAAGCTGCAGTGCCACCTAGAGGCACCTGGGTGTTTGTAGTCTTGGTAGACTTACTAAATAAATAAAGGAGAAGATTAAGTGACCTTGAATAACATCTGCTGGACTTACTGATAAGAAGTTAGACATTCATTGCATTTATTACAGAGACTGTTTCTCGTTTTGGTGAATGGTGGATTGTTTCACGGAGGTTTTATTTTCGATCTCCTCTCTTTTTTTTTTTTGATTAAGGCACGAAGAACCTGAAACAAAGAAGTGTAACCTGTATGGATTATTTTTGTTTTTTTTATCCAGGCTTAAGTATATTGGATTTTTCCTTTTCCTTTTTTTTATCCTCCCTCTTTTCCCCTTTTTTCCTGCCTTTGAATTTTTGATGTGGGATATTTTTCTCATTTTTGTTTCTTTTTTCTTCTTCTTGGAACATATTTGGATTATAACATCTCATTGATATTTGGATTATAAATCATTAGAGAAGATGAAGAAGATTACAACACATTTAACAACAGCCGCCTCAACATTACAGAGTCATGTGGCATAGAAAATACTGGACTCTACAATACAGCAAGATAAATTTAACATGGAATTGAAAAATATGATACAGGCACTACACATAGACTTCAAGGAAGGGATAGGCAAACTAGAAGAGGAACTAAAAGAGGTCCTGGGGGGGAAACCAGAGTCCTCTGTCTGGGCTGCTGTTCAAGGCCGGGCAGAGCCGTTGCGGCCGGCAGTGTGACAGCGCACAAAATGGCGGCCGACGAAGTTCGCCTTAGTTTGGCCACAGGCACCTCCAACGCCTCAGTCAACAAAGTCACTCTGTCTCCACCTGGAGAGGAGATCCCTTGTCAGGGATACTATCAAAGTCACTTGTCCCCGGCGAGACAGCTATATAGTGCAAATTAGGTAGTTTGCTGTGAATCCCAGGCAGCGTTGAGGCTGGAGATCGGGAGCCGCACAGCAGGCAAAATGGTACCCACGACGATCGAACTGAGGTGATTTAACAATTAGTGCCTCAGTCGATCAAGGAAGCAAAACAAAAAGGCTGTTTAAACTGAGTCCCAGTGATCTGAGAGGGTAACAACGAGATCGCCAGCCACGCGGCGAAATGCCGATTGAGGTAGGCCCCAATCACCTGTAAAGCGGTAAAATCGCCAGCCACATGGTGCACAAAATGGCACCCGCGGCGACGGAACTGAGGCGATTTGACAGGTGCCTCTTTGTCAAATTGAGAGCTGTAAGGGAAAATGAAGGAGTGGAAGGTGTTTCCACTTCGCAGAAATGGCTGGAGAATGCTAGTTCCAGAGCCGTTTGAATGGGATAGAAAAGAATCCATGAATGGAGCAATCTGACCTGCTGAAATTTGGGAGTCAAGGTTGACACGTCCATTGAGCATCAGACTAAGTTGAGACTGTGAGGTCCCGGTGCAGGATGGGCATGGCAACTTTGACTGACTTAGTCTGATTGAGCAGGAGGGCAGAGTTAACCCATTCGTGGATTCTCCATCCATCATGCTGGAGAAGAATATAAGCTATAAGCATTCGCAGATGATTTAGTATTTATTTTGGAGGAACCATTAGAGACAGTACCTGTATTAATAGAACAAATAGAAAAATATTGTGAAGTAGCGGGGTTGAAGATTAATAAAGATAAAACAAAAATGCTAGTGAAAAATATTACCGAAAAACAAAAAAAAAGAATTGATGGGAAAATTAGATATACAGATTGTAAAGAAGGTAAAATATCTAGGGATCCACCTGACAGCAAAATGTACAACAATTAAAGAGGATAATTATCACAAATTGAAAAGACAAATCGAAGTAGATTTGGATAAATGGAAAAATGTACAACTATCATTAATGGGAAGGATTGCGACAATCAAAATGAATATATTACGATTATTGTTTTTGTTTTCAACAGTACCAATAAGATTGGATAAGGAATATTTTGAGGGGCTTAATAAAATAATCTTGAAGTATATTTGGCAGGGAAAAAAGGCAAGGCTTAATCTAAAAATGTTACAAGATACAAGACCCAGAGGTAGGTTTGGTCTACCTAATTGGGAATTGTATTATCAGGCCACAGCATTATCATGGATGAGAGAATGGATCTTACTGAGGAATACGAGATTACTGACATTAGAGGGACATGACTTGCAGTTGGGATGGCATGCTTTCATATGGTATGGGAAAAATAGAATACAC
The DNA here is from genome assembly GCA_023970755.1 of Azemiops feae. Taxonomy (NCBI): domain Eukaryota; kingdom Metazoa; phylum Chordata; class Lepidosauria; order Squamata; family Viperidae; genus Azemiops; species Azemiops feae. The sequence goes on along the minus strand of JALGBA010000021.1, from coordinate 1,251,721 downwards.
AGCTATTTCCAGAGACACCATATAAGGAATTCTTTATTTGTGGTTTGGGAGAAAATAAAGAGAAAGCATTATTTGAAGATTCCAAATTGGCTCTTAACTATGGAAGCGCTAATACACCCCAATATGCTTAATATGGGAAATATTATAAGATATAAAGACTTACTAACAGATACGGGGGAGCTGAAAACCAAACAACAATTAGAGCGACAAGGAATAAAGATGGATTGGTACATGAGAACGCAAATACAATCTAGATATGAAAAAGATGTTAAAATAGATGGTTTTAACTTGGGGACAACAGAGTTAGATGAAATACTCACGGGAACGGAAGAAAAATGGATAAAAGAATGTATAGTTACCTACTACATATGGAGTTAGAGGAGGAACAAGTGAAAGAGACAATGATAAAATGGACAAGGAATTTTGGATATACAATTGAATTAGACAGATTGCAGCAACTATGGGAAAGAAACTATAAACTGACAATGGCGACAGCGTATAAAGAAAATATGTATAAAATGTTTTATAGATGGCACATGTCTCCAGAAAGATTAGCTAAAATGTTTAAGGACAAATCTATGAAATGTTGGAAATGTCATCAAATACCAGGTTCTTTTTATCATATGTGGTGGATGTGTGTAGAAGCTAAAACTTATTGGAATATAATTAGAACATGGATAGAAAATATAATACAACAACGTATAGAACTAAGACCAGAAATATTCCTGCTGGGTATTTTACCAGAGAAATATAATAAAGAGAAAACATATTTGATTATTCATATAATTACTGCAGCTAGGATTGTGTTTGCACAAAATTGGAAAGCACTGAAAGCCCCCCGCCCCCCAGAGGGAGAGGTGATTGGGAAAATATTGGAATGTGCGGAAATGAATAGATTAACAATGATAATTAAAGATAAGACAGAGTCAGCGTATTATGAAATTTTTGGAATTTTTTATGATTGGGTGAATAGAGAATATGGTTAAAATATAGTTAACACCAATTTAGATGGAAGAAAAAGGAGGAGATAAGGAGGGAGAGCCAGGCGACACAGTACTGAATAACCGGAGGCCGTATAAATATTTATAGAAGTATATACCGAGAAGGACAGATAAATAGAAGTATTAACGTAATAGAAAATTAATCTTATTATATTTAATATAGATATGAAAATTTAGAGGGAGGAGTTGCTCGGACATTACTCCTGAATTGTATCTGAAAAAGAATGAGAGGGAAGAAAGGAGAGGAGAGAGAGAAAGGAGGGGGGAAGGAAGTAGGAAGGTTGGAGGAGGAGAGGAGGAGAAGTGGGGAGAAATGGGAGGGGAGTGGTGAAGGAAAGAGGAGAGGAGAGGAAGAAGAGGGAAGTAGGGAAGAAAGAGAAGAAAGGGAGAAAGAAGGTAGAGAAGAGGGAAGAGAGAGAAGGAGTGTGGATACAGTGAAAGGGGAAATGGGCGAGCAACACCAAAATTTATGTGTACGTATTTATTTTATTTTATTAAGAGTATCTGATAGATAAGAATGTAAAAAGAATGTAGGTTAATACTTGATAAAATATTACGGTATATTTGTTGATATGTATGGGGGAGAGTTGGGAAAAATAAAAAAGAATTGGACAAAAAAAAAAAGATATAGTTGAGCCATCAGATCTGGGGATCCTAGACAATTAGTGAAGTGGTTCTATTATTATTGACATCCCTTTGCCCATTATTTATCTATTTTAGTTGCATTTTATAGTTTTTTAATATTTTAATAGTAATAATAATTGCTGTTATTTGGGTATTATTGTTTTTTTAACTTTGTTGTGTGCTTTCCAGAGCCACTTATTTTGTGAGATGGGCAGCTATATAAATTTGACAAACAAACAAACAAATAAATAAAATTTCTTCCTTTTTCTACTTTTTTCTATCACTCTATCTTTCTGCCTTCAAGCAATCACTAAAACCTGATTTTTCCTCAGGCCTTTCGGTCCAAATGTTTCATGTAGGTCCAATTTAGTTGAGAGATACGACTATGTAAATATATTATGTTGTTCTTTTACATAATTTCTGTGTTCTTATATAACATAGTATGTTATTTTTACATATGATTGTATTTTTTGATCTTTTAAAACCTCCCTGGGTCATTTTGGAACTGTGTAGTCTAAAATTAAAGTAAAACAAGCTAGGTAATCAACTCCATAGTGAGGCTAAAATTACTTTTATTCAGATGGCTATCATAGAATCTTGCAAATCTGATTGTGTTATAGCTCATCCTCCTTCATATAAATTGGTGAATTATTTATTTATTTTATTTATTAAAATTATTCACTATCCATCTCACCACTGAGAGCGAGAAATAGGGAAAGCGAGAAATAGGGAGTCACCAGCCACTTCTGAATCTTAACTTATTGTGCTGACTTTAAAGTATTTCACCCTCTTTTGCCTCTTTTCCTGCATATACCTGTCAATGTCATCTCTCTTACTGACAAATAAATAAATAAATCAGTATGGCATTGGTTCAAAGAAGGGAGATCAGCATAACAAAACCTTTTTGTTCATGTCTAAAACAAAAATATATTGAATCTTCTGTGAAGGAAGGGTAAAGGGGACACAAGATGAAATGTGCATCCTAACATTGCAGTGCAAATTCTGCCCTTTAAGTAATTGTGTGCAATATCACAAGTGTGAAGGGGTAGCACTTTCATCATGTCATCAACATGCATATTTCATGACGGTTAGGAATTCATGTCTATGAAAAGCAATAACCAGTTTCAAACAATTGGAATGTTTTTTTTCTACAAACATTATTTTACCTTTTATACCACAATCTCATTAGAGTAAGGGTGGGAGCAAGCCAGGAAAAAATAATATTGTAAAAGGATTTAACCACTGATTTTGTTCAGAATAGATTAGCGCATTTCATTGCTATCTATCTTCACTGCACCATTCACACTACCATCAAATACAGCCTAGTTCGGTGGTGGCGAACCTATGGCACGGGTGCCAGAGGCGGCACTCAGAGCCCTCTCTGTGGGCATGCGCGCCATCGCCCCAGTCCTAGGCCTTCAGCTGGGTTTTATAAAACCTTTTTGCTTTAGGCCTCTGCCACCGTGTGCAAAAAAAAAAAAAGGTTCAATCAGTCAATTTCAACTTCTCGCGGGAAAAAAAAAAGATCTTGCAAAGTTGGAATTGATTGATTGAACTTTTTAGTCCCACCCAGTCTGCCGTTACCATCGCAGCCACGCCCACCCAATGGGCCACACCCAACCAATGGGCCACACCCAGCCGGCACTCAACGATGCATAAGTGGGTTTTGGGTTGCAGTTTGGGCACTCAGTCTCTAAAAGGTTTGCCATCACTGGCCTAGTTAATAGACTTTCTCCTTAAAAAAATATGCACCAAAATCAACATTTTCAAAAGGAAAGTTTAAAATGTAATTAAAGAAACTTGCATTGCAGAAATGTAGGTAACAATTAATGAAATCAAAGTAATTTTTGTTTTTTTTAAAAAAAAACAGTAATTAAATGTAACAGTCGCATAAATCAGAGGAAAGTATATACAACAAAACCCTACCAAGAGGAAGTAGTTGTGGATATATGGGCCACCTACTTCTAGGGATATTCCATCTTTGATCTTAGATAGGGTAGCACTTCTACCTTCAAGGTTGGTATATAATCTGGGGGTCTTCTTGGGCTCGCAGTTCCTGCTTGAAGAAGACCTTTGTACAGCTCCATCAGGTGTGCCAGTTGCATCATGCTTCCTAGATGAGGGACCTTTCAGATGGTCACTCAAGTTCTAGTCACCTTGTGCCCTGATTACTGCAATGCACTGGAGCTGCTCTTGAAGATCACTCAGAAGCTTTAACTGCCCCAGAATGCAATGGGCAAGCAATAATGGACCTGCCTTGGTTTGCCCATATAACACAATTGCTTTTTGAACTGCACCAGGTGTCAGTTGGCTTTCAGGTGCTATTGAAGATGCTAATTGTTGCCTATAAATCCTTACATGACATAGGACCTGGTTAGTTCAGGGACTGCCTGTCTTCCATAACATCTGCCCAGCCAATTGGATCCTGCAGTTTGTATGCTGAGTTACTTTGATTAAACAATATTATCTATCAAGCCCTCAATAGCATCCCTTTTCTGTAGCAACACCTCTCCTCTGGAATGAGGTTCCCTGTAAGGTTTGGATGGGTCCACTCTCTGCTGTTCTTTAGAAGAGGCCTTTGGCAAGGGAAAGTGAGAGCCTCGCTTCATTCCATCTGTGGTGATTGCCATTTTTTTTACCTTTATCTTTTATTAATTTTATGGTAATTTCTCTGATTGTTATTGAGAGTCAGATGGCATATTCAATATTTTTTTTATCATTATTAACATTATTTTCAAAATATAGGATAGGTACATGGACTGTAACAAAATTTCATGTTTATTTTCCTTCTAACACGGACATTTGTAATACAGAATTGATTTTGTACTGAATCGCATAAGCAAGAGTTATTATGAAAAAATGTGATTTGGTTTCGAATTAGCTATTGAATGAACTCAACTGAATCAGTATGTTTTGCAAATCACAGGTAATGGGTTAACATAGTATATGAACCAAGCCCATAAATGCTTCTTAAATAAATTAGAGTCCACTAAACCATAGTTTGATCTTATAAATGAATCCAGCCAGTTATTCAGAGTGAATGTAATTAAAAACGATAATATGCAGCTAGCATAGTTTGAATCCAACAAGAAATGCATTTAGATATTGATGAGCAGTATGGAAAGTTCTTGTGCATCATTTCCTGAGTCACACTGAACACAATATTATGGCTTGCACTATATGAACTGTAGTTTATAGTTACAGTTTATAGTTATGGTTTATAAACTATATAGTTTAACTATAGATCAAATTCTTATATTACTAATTACTTTATGAAAATTGAGCAATTGTGGCAATCCAATTAATACATGTTAATCCTATTATTGCCATCATTTCATTGGCCTAAAATGTTCCTATCAAGTGCTTGCAAAGGAAGAAAAATAACCCCCAAATGGGATAGAATCCAGGTCAGCAGTAATCTGCTGGAGTAAGAAAGGTAGACTCATTTTCTCTTTTGTTTTTCAAAAAGAAATTATCTTGTAACAAAATGTATAGATTATACCTCTGTATATACAATGTATTCCCCCTTTCCATTACAGCATTCTTTTTTCCTTGCTACTCCCCCCCCCTTCTAGCTGCAAAGCTCTCAATAGATACTGTAAGGCAATAATGAACTGAAAGCTAGCTTAGCCTTCTGTAATTGCTGAATTTCATGTATTTCACTCTGCAAAAAAACAGTCTTCAAAGAAAAGTCCTTCCTTTCCATTAGATTGTTACACTGGTAATCCAAATTAACAAATATTATTTCAGTGGAGCATGATGTGATCACATAGACAGTGTGCCAGTCTTGGCAGGTGGACATCAGAAAAATAAAAGATCCTGCTATGCTTTGATGGTTAGATTGGCATAGATACTGCAAAATGTAGTGTGACTTTTACTGGACTTAGCTGTGTTTATTTCTAGTGCTTGTGGAAACTGTTGATTTTTAGACTAAATCAAGTATCGTACAGGCTCTTGTAACAAAAGCAGCCTCCATCTACCCCCATTAGCTCATTTTGGGTGGTATTCAATTATATTTTAAGGACTCTTACCATCAAAGCATTTGGATCAGAAAATTATGTTTTGCTGCTTGGCTTAATTTCATCTATCAAGTTTCACAAATGCCTTTCACCACTCATCTGAAAATGTTAAGAATACACACCTACTAAATTGTATTTTTTTTTTTAAAAAAAGACTCTTAATGTATGTCCAATACTGCCCAGATTTATATTCATTTTTCAAAAGTGCAACTTAGGGTCAAGTAGATAAAATAATAGATGACTTACAAGGGACTTTAAGTTTCACACTTGCTCTGTCAACTGAAATTCAATCTCTCCACAAAGAGATACAATTCCATCTTCCTGATGGTTATTAAAAATGACAGGTGAAATATCTTCAAGCAGCTTCATTTGGCTCTCCAGAGAACCTAAGTCAAATTCAAGGTACTTGCAGCAAAAACTGTTGTATGTATGCAAAACTGGAATTGACAGGTTGAAACGAAGTCTCCATAGACTCAGGGAGAATCAACTGAAATCAGTCAAATCCCATTAAACCACAGTGGTTACTTTACACTCATGGTATAAATGACAGAACATTAACTATTTTTCCCTACTCATATCAATAATTCAGCTAATTTGATGAAAGCACTCACCATGATTCAATATTTGTTCCTCAGTGATAATTACTGCTTGGGACATGCTTAAAAGACCTAAGGTCTAATTATAAAATGCAAAGGCAAATTGTGAAGATGGTTTTAGGCAATTAAGCAGGTAGAATATAAAAAAAGAGAAATAGATTTCCTTATCTATGATTAATTGTACTTGCTATTAAGCAAGTATGCTGTTGTGCAAGTCTACATAGAAAATGAAATCTGGAAAATAATTGTTGAGCTATGTTATTAGCAGCTGTATCTATTATTTAGGCTGTTATCCATCTGCACAATGATGGGTATAATATTCATTGAACTCAGATTTATTTCCTAATATAATTGCGAATGATGCAAAGCAGTAAAGCTGACATTTTGTACTAAAACAAAAGGTAAAACACAATACATGACTGAATAGTTAATTCTTAATTATAGAAACCAAGTTATTGATGAAAGTAAATTGTTCAGTAATCCTTTAAATAGGACAGAAATTGTGCCTTTTCTTGGTTGATTACACTCATAGATTATAGATCTTATGGCTGTTAATGCTGGGGTCTCATACTAGTTGTCTCAAAACTTTCCCCCAATGGGGAGAGGGGGAATTAAAACCTTTCTTGTAAGTTGTTATATTTGTTATTAACTATATTTATTATTTGTTATTGACTGCTTAACCAGCGGCACTGGTTTCATCCTTGTATTGGGACTCATCAGGCATAAATAGCCTTCGTATATGAGATTATCTATCTGTATCTGTAGACCCTGTCCTCATTTAGCAACCATGTTCTGTTTCAATTACTTGGTCATTATATGATATTCACTAAGTGAATACATGACAGACAGAGATGCTTGAAAGATCACTGGTTACTGCTGTCCCATTCAGATAATATTATTTCATACAATGTCCTGTAAATGCCTTGTTCTATCCCTTATTTCACCCTTCGTAAGATGTAACTATTGCATAAGCTAGCTGTTTCTTCCTGAACTGCCTTTCTCTGAAATGCAGTGCTTCTCTAAATTACAAGTTAACGTGCTCAGCTCTATGACCTCAATTTGTTGAGATGGCTGACTCAGCTGCTACCTGAAACTGACGAGTTTCACAATGAAGCCCTCTGTTAACAGGCATATGAAATTTGATCATAAATGCATATTGGTCAGAAAATGAATGTTTAAATTATTGCTGGTTTGTCACACAGTCAGCCAGATTTTTAGACTCAATTTGGCGTTTTTATCAATCTGTATTATTATTATGACCGTAGTATTTTGAATAGTCACTAAAATAAATAGCCAACAAATGAGGAGTAGCTGTATCCGTGTGTATGTGTTTGTGTATGTGTGTGTTCAGTTCTTTATTAAATTCTGTAAATAACCCTATGTTAAATTATAGTTGGACTTACATTGTAAATAATATTACCTAACACGGCAACAATTTTTCTGTCCATATCTGCATTAATAGATCTTCACTGCGTATGATTGAGGCCCCGTTGAAATTTGAGAGAAATTTTCAAGCTTTTGGAAGAGACATGTGTAATCTAAACAAATCTTACCTGATTTCACTACGTAGGTAATACTGAAAACATGAGAGAGTTATTACCAGTATGCATTGGTAAAACACCTATGACTTTGGTAAATTATATGTTCCATAACACATACGGATAGTCCTTGATTTACAACAATTTATTTAGTGACTCTTCGAAGTTACAACAGTATTGAAAAAAAGTGACTTATGACCGTTTTTCCACACTTATGACCATTGCAACATCCCCACAGGCATATAATCAAAATTTAGATGCTTGGCAACTGACTCATATTTATGACTGTTGCTGTGTCCCGAGGTCATCTGATCACCTTTTGTGACCTTCTGATGAGCAAAGTCAATGGGAAAGCCAGATTCACTTAATAACCATGTTATTAACTTAACAATTGCACTGATTCACTTAACAACTATGGGGCAAAGCTCCCTTAACAAATGTCTCACTTATCAATAGAAATTTTGGGCTTAATTGTGGTTGTAAGTCGAGGACTACCTGTAATTGTACATTATGTGTTCCATGTTTCCAAACAACTGTTCTGTGGCAATGTTTTCAAGATTATGAAAATATTTGTTTTCTTCCAGCTACTGTATGACATCTCTTGGAAAATAATTCCTGTCCAACTCTTCAAAGAGCCACTGCTACTTCCAGTAGAAAATCTTTCTGGTTAAATAGACAAAGGCTGTCATGCCGAAGAATATTATTTAGGAAGGCCTTGGATCAAAGTTCATGAACCTAGTGCTGCTCATTTAGACTTCCTATTCATTGTTTGAGAACATATATATCCAGCAGGTTTATTTCTTTGGTGAATAACATGACCCTCTCTTCTTTCCAGTATTTGAGGGGCTCCCACAAAGAAGAGGGGGTCATGTTATTCACCAAAGCACCAGAAGGAAGGACAAGAAATAATGGTTGGAAGCTGACAAAAGAGAGAAGCAAGCTGGAATTAAGGAGAAACTTCCTGAGAGTGAGGACAATTAACCAGTGGAACAGCTTGCCTTCTATTTCTATTTCTATTTCTATTTCTATTTCTATTCTGAAATATTTGGAATATAATTGTAGGGCCGTTGGCAATTGGGTCCTTCTCAGGCACAACAACACACCTTGGAGGGAGTTATAGCTTTCAATTAAAAATAATGGCTGTTAAGATAAAAATCAAATTAAACACAATAATATAAAAACATTAAATCTTATGGTGAGCAGGTTGCTCAAGCTAAAAATGTCCCAAAGACTGTTCTTTTTGGCCAATGAGAAGCCTATTGAGTCCACCTCTCATGGCAGCCAGGATACAGTCTCTCTCTATATAATAGTCCTCTCTCCTTTGGGGTGGCACCCTCTCTCTCTCTCTCTCTCTCTCTCTCTCTCTCTCTCTCCTCTCTCTCCTCTCTCAGTTTCCTTCTTTTCACTCCCTCTTAGTCCTTTTTTCCCCTTAGCTGCTTCAATCTGTTGTTCTGCTCCCAGCACTCTGACTTGACTCCCCCTGCTAGGGGTTTATGGCAACTCACTGTAGCCAATTTGCTGCAGCCAACTCACCACGGCCAAAATGCCCCGGGACAATTCGCCATGGCCAACTCTCTGCAGGATAATTCACCACAGGACAAGAGTTACATTAATATGGAAGAAATAATCCAGTAGAATCATTAAAGAAAGGACACCAAAATAAGGGGACAAAATAAAATGTGAATGACAAAAATTAAAATATTTTTTTATTATTTTAAATAATTAAATTGAATTGTCCCGCAGTGAGTTGGCGTGGCAAGTTGACTGTGGCGAGTTGTCCAGTTCTGCCCTGCTAGAGACTACATTTCCCAGGAAATCCCCTCCAGGGCCCCTTCCTGCTCCGAATTCCAGGGCCAAGGCCCCAAACAACCAGTCAATCAGACAATGCTGCTAATGGAGCAGGCTACACAATATATGGAAATTATTTCACAAAAAACATGTATGTATGTATTAAACAAATTTATGTGGTAAGGCCACACTTGGAATACTGCATCCAGTTTTGGTCACCACGATGTAAAAAAGATTTTGAGACTCTAGTACTCTAGTGTACAGAGAAGAGTGACAAAGATGATTAGGGGACTGGAGGCTAAAACATATAAGGAACGGTTGCTGGAATTGGGTATGTCTAGTTTAACGAAGAGAAGGACGAAGGGGGACATGATAGCAGTGTTCCAATATCTCAGGGGCTGCCCCAAAGAAGAGCCAGTCAAGCTATTCTCCAAAGTGCCTGAAGGCAGGACAAGAAGCAACGGATGGAAACTAATCAAGGAGAGAAGCAACCTAGAACTAAGGAGAAACTTCCTGACAGTTAGAACAATTAACCAGTGGAACAAGCTGCCTCCAGAAGCGGTGAATGCTCCAACACTGGAAGTTTTTAAGAAGAGACTGGACAGCCATTTGTCCGAAATGGTATAGGGTTTCCTGCCTGAGCAGGCGGTTGGACTAGATGACCTCCAAGGTCCCTTCCAACATTATTATTATTATTATTATTATTGTTATTGTTATTGTTATTGTTGTTGTTATTATTATTATTATTGTTGTTGTTGTTGTTGTTGTTGTTGTTGTTATTATTATTATTATTATTATTATTATTATTATTATTATTATTATTTAACTGACACATAGGTGACTCCTGGGACTTATATTAAAAATCACAACATAAAAACCCATAAAAAAAACCCAACTCTCCCCCCCCCCCCCAGGCAGCAGAATACAGTCAAATTAACCATTCGATTGGCTTCATCTCCATTCAGGGTCCCCCGGCTGGCTGATAAAACCCTGTTTTTAGGGCCTTTTGGAAAAGCAATATGGTGGAGGCCAACTCTACCTCAGGGGGAATGGTGTTCTACAGAGAGGCCACATAGATTTATTTGTTATATTTTTATCCTGCCTGTATTACTTTATATGTAACTCAAGGTGGTGAACATAAACCATACTCCTTTCTCCTCTTATTTTGTCCACAAGAACAACCCTGTGAAGTGAGTTGGGCTGAGAGACAGATTGGGCCAAAGTCACCCAAACAGCTCTCATGCCTAAGGCAGGATTAGAACTCACAGTCTGGTGGTGTTTATGGAAGCACCTTAGCCAGTGGTGGGATTCAGCCGGTTCGCACCGGTTCGGCAGAACCGGTAGCTAACTTTTGCTGCATTCAGAGAACCGGCTAGCTTCTAGAAGTCCAGTCTAGGCCTCGGAGGCCTGGAGAAGGCCTCCCAGGCCTAGAACGGCCCACCGGAAGTGCTTGGATGCCACTTCCGGAAGTCCGTTCTAGGCCTCGGAGGCCCAGACCTGCATCGAATAAGAGAACCGATTGTTCAGGTATTTGAATTCTACCACTGACCTTAGCCACTACACCAAGTGACTCTGTATATAGAAATTACAAAGAAAAGAAAACATGCAGAGTGGGGGGCTGTTTTGGAGCTATACGATTTCCCCCACCAAGTGAATACAAGCAGCTTCCCATGGGTAACGTTCAGCAGAAAGATGACTTTCCCCATCACTGAAAAATTTTCCCCAGGAGGATCCATATGTTTTCCAGAGGATACAAAAGAATATAATAAAAACAACTAATGAAAAGCAGTCAGTTGTAAGTGGAGAGTCACAATGCCCTTTAGAAAAGATTTTAAAAGGAACTGCTTTATTTCTCTTTAAACTGCTTTAAAAATAGATTACGGAAAGGAATGGCAGGCACGACCATTTTCTGAGAAAGGATTACTTTGGAGGGAGGGTTACAATATAATGCCCCCCTCCCATGGATATACACATCTTTCTTTTCAGACCATCTATGAAGCAGTTACAGTGCATCATTTATTTACTTTCCATTCCAGCAGGTACTCTTGAAATCCGCTGTAAAGCTTCTTATTTTAAAAGTGTCTGAGGCACATCATTTTGATGTTACCATCTCCTTGAATGACAAATTCCACTTAAACAGCTTTATTGAGTCTATACAAAACCCTTTTGGAAATCTTAGCAAAGAACTTACCTCTTACTTCCAGAAGATATCTGAAGGGCTATTAGGCCAAAGAACAGTCAAGATTATAGATTAGTGAGAGGTTATGGTAAAAAATATCATGATGACCCCTTATGGTGGCACTCATATTTATTTTAAGAACAAGCAAAAATGCCATGTATATTTTAGTCTCATGACATGAACCATTGGAGGGAAAATATTAGAAAAGGGAGGGAGAAAACTGTTCAGATCCAGAAAAGTAAAAGGTCTTTTACTGCCCTCACCTGGAGTAAATGAAACCAGCAAAATAAAGTTAGATTTTTAAAAATGCCAACTCTAAGAACTGAATATGGAAAAAGATTTGGCTCAGGTTTGGAAAAGATGTGAAACAAGAACATATGCCATCCGCATATCTATTTAGCTTTATATATAGGTAACCTATCATAAGAATGGTAGATTGGAAGAGATGATAGTTGTAGTCAAATTTGAAGGTGAAAATGCTAACAGTCTGAGATATGCAGATGCCACTTTTGTTGACTAAAAGTAAAGAACAAGGTGCTCATTATGAAAGTACAAAGTGAACATGGTAAGTATTAATAGTGAACATTCTAGTGAATCTACTGTTAAAGAAATAAATGTGATAAACAGTTTTTTTTGTGCTCAGGAATAGACAAAATATAAAAAGAGAAATAAAGATAACTAACCTGGAATTATGGCTCCAGACATGATTATCAAGAATGTCATGGATCAGAAGTGTCATGAATCAGTATCAATAAAGATTAACTACCTTCTTTAGACAACGATCAGCAAGTAGAAATTGCCATAATTTAGCCATGCAGTATTAATTGTTGATGGATTAGGGGAAAAAACTAGTATTAGTGGCAAAGTTACAAAAAAAGAAGACAATGAATAAATCAATGGATAGGATCAAAGCGATTACAAGACTGCCTTGGGACAGTTAAACATTATTCCTAGAGATCAGCTGAGATAGCAAGCATTTGTCCATTGTGTCATCAAGTTTCTATCTAATTTGGAAGGATATGTCAGTTCACAATATATGTTAGTGTAAACTACAAAGAATTGTTAAGGACAAAATATGCATTTGCCCACACACAAGCTCCTGAGTTCAATCCCCAAATAAGATTGGGAGGGCGGGGGGGGGGATCTCCAACTCCTGAGAATCATTTAGTGAAAACTCACTAGGCAGGGATGACTAGAGCTATGTTCAACATATCTAGAATGCACTGGGCTACCATAGACTGGCATAAGCAATATGATAATACAAGAAAATCAAGAGAAAAAGATTACAAATAAAAAGAAATTCAAGATGCGGCCTTTCATTAAGCAGACAATATTAACACTGTGTTGAAAACTGACTTTAATATGGACAAAGATCTAGACATTATCTTTACATAACATGATAAAAAAGTATTTCTACTATCCTTAATAAATTGAATTCTCAATGCATAAAGCCCAAAAATTGCTCATCCTGTGTTATATAGAATTATAAAAATATAGTTCAAGATAAATATACATATACTCTTTCCCATATGAGAGGATTAATTTTTAAAACTTGATGCCAAACCTCAAAGATTCTTGACTGGTCTGTAAACCCTGGCTTTTAATTCAAGGGTTATGTAGCAATGACAACACATTTCTCAAATATCCATGAAGCTTTTCATTAAGATACAGGCCAGTAGTTTTGTCTCATATTAGCAGGCTGTTAATGTTATTAGTAAACCAGATGGAATTTCATCTTACCTATCAAATGTGTCTTTAGCTACAATCTAATCCATTTCTTTGGGTAAAAGCCCCACTGCTTAAAGCCATGTTTTTCTAACTTGGCAACTTTTAAGATGTTTGGACTTCAACACCCAGAATTCCTATCTTAAAGTTGTCAAGTTTGAAAAACACTGGCTTAAAGAGTCTTACCCATGAAAATAGATTTTCAGTTAGATTTTGTCCATGCTGACCTGAGAAATTACTCTTACGAACTTTGCCTTCATTCTTAAGATGATTACAAAATTACATTGTGCATGTCATTTGACTTGCTCATATTCTACATCCCCTTCCAACATTACTGCCCTCTCCTGTTCTGTGTTTCCTAAATTCACCAGAATGTTGTATGAGGATAAAGAAGCTTTCAGCCTTGCTTCTTGTTTACTCACGGTATCCCTTCTTAGACATGCGTTCTCTCCTGGTTTCAAATTATTGTACACCCTCTGAAAATCATCTTGTTGAAGGTGAACATTCACCCTTTCGGAGCTTATACAATATAAGGCAAATGATTGCTCCTTCAACAACTCTCCCAAACTGTTCTAAAAAATGAAAGTGGGCAGGTACTCCAATTTATTTTCAGATCACGCATGTGAAAAAAAGTTAGATTGAAAGTTCTGGGCTATGGGAAGATTTGAGTTTTGACCTCCAAAATTCAAGACTTCCAGTTCTTTCACTCAACTTAGGGTGTGAGTCATTTTAAGAGCGGCATAATAAAGTGAATGGAAGTTTTGGAAGAGGGGACCTATCGGAGGGCCCGTGGTGGAAATGCGCATTAATACAGAAGGGATTAATTCATTGGGATACTTGAAGAACTGTAAAGTTGGGCAAATTGATAACTGCATAACTGCATAACCGCAGACAATTATAAGTCAGGAGGCAGATTCGTCGAAGACACGTAAGCTAAAGGCGTGTATTCAAAAGCCAGTTCATTCTGAGGCGCTGACGAGTTCTTTTCCCATCATAGGAATGTGAGGGTGCAGTGGCGAGTGTTTTCTGTCCCCTGCTTTTTCGAATTAGATTCAGTTTGCAGGGGTCTCGCCATATAAACAGGCCCAGCAACTGCCTGTCAGGAAGAGAGCCTGCGCTTTGCGGCCGAGGCAGCTGATCCGCACCAACGCGTGGCTGAAGAGTGCCTGGCTGGCTTCTCCAAGGACGGCTGCAGCTACCGCTGCTTCCTGCCCACAGATGGAGAGGACAATGGCCCGAAGCCCCAAGAACGTGTGATGGGGCCTATAGACGCGGCCTGGGCGGGCTCCTCCTCGGGAAGGTTTGTGGAAAAGGCCCGCCTGTGGCCGCTATTACCCACAACACAGAAATCCTCTCCCCGCCTTTTTGCCATTAGATGATTACTGTTTTTTGGCACGGAATTTCAGAAATGGCCGCTGCTTGTCTGACAGACAAGAAGTTGAAATCAGACACTGAAAGTGTTGCCTAGAAATTCAGGCATCGAGTCTGCGTGGAGCCGGAGGAATCCTATCCCCTGAATTTGGAAGAGAAAATATTAATCTGGAAGGGTCTTTGGTGCTTTCTGGTTGTGTTCCTGCAGACGTTTCATTACACAAACTAGATAACATCATCAGTGCTAGTGACTAGCAAGCAACCAACCAAGCTCAGAGAAGCACCAAAGACCCTCCATTTCAACTCTGAGCTACACACATTGTCTTTTATTGGTAACAACCTTTGAAAATGCCTTTTTCCGCCTTCCCTCCACATTAAAGGGACTCATCTTTCTATAGAGTACAGAAACAAATGACACGTACATTTTATATGTGATGCCTCAGGAAGCAACAATAAAAAAATATTGATTAAAGCAATGATAAAATATATTGATTACACATGAGAAAAGACATATGTTTCATCTTTATAGTTTTTGCATGTTAAAAACTGGCTAAAAAGAAAACATGGTCTCTTGAACTTCAGAAGGAAGCATGGCTGCCATGCCAAAGTACTAATATCAGCTTTGTTAAAAAGTTAGCAATGAAGCCTAAAATTCTAAGTAGCAGAAACAGGCTGCTACATTTTCTCAGAATTCTTCCTATTGTTGAATATGGGGATAAATGGCATCCATGTAGGGAACTCCTGCCTCTTAGGAATGCTTTGCTTACCTGCAGCTGTTAAAGACAAACCAAACCTGGTCTCTTGGAGCTGAGCTTCATTTTCTTTTCCCCTCTATTCCCTTTGAGGACAAGAGGAAATGAGCAAAGTTATGGAGCAGGGTTGGGCTTCAGCGTTAGTGACTGGTCTAGACAACAGAGTTGACATTTCACTGATTGACATCTTCAGAGGCAAGGTAGCCTCCTATGCAGACCACAAACAACTGAGCAGGATTGTCTAGGCTCCTGTCTTTATGGCCAGGAACAGAACAGAAACCTAGTCAATCTCTGTCAATGACAGTTGTCAGAAGGTCTGTTGTTTAGACTACTGTCTTTTAACTCAGATGTCCAATACTCCCCAACAGATCCTGGCCATGAAATCCTACAGTAGAATATTGACCAAAGCTTTCATTGCAAAAGGAACTGCAATTTATTTGGGACTCTAAGAAGCTAATCTTCATATCTTGGAGTTGTACTTAGCAGCAATTATCAAGAATCTTTAAAAATAGATATTTCTGAGACAATGAAGATTGAACTTAGGCTTTCTATATATAAACCAGGTGTTCTAATTTGTCCCTAACATACCTTTCATAGGAGCTGGTGGGAGATCTTTAAAGAAACCAGAAGCTGTGAGCTAGATTGGAATGCTGAAGAAAAAACAAATAAAGCAAAGTGAACTGTTTATTTTAGGCAAAATAAAAACAAAATTGGATGTCTTACAAAGTTGTGCAAAATTGAGCTCAACTGGAAGATTGTTTGTTACTTTTACTCATATAGACAAGAAAGGGTATATGAATAATAAAACATTTCTGGGGGGTGGGAATCCAGTATCAGGACAGGGCTGGATACAGCTTATTTTGCTATTGGGATTTTTAAAGAAAATATGTACAGAAACTATCTAGACTAGCAATTTTAACAAGAAAATGGACAGAACCATTTTTGGCTATCAGCATCAGTTGGTTAAATAAATTCAGTTTGTCCAGTAGCCTATGTCATTGCTCAGTCCATGTCACTCCTCCATGGTCACCATTCTCTTTCTTGAAGTAGTTACCAGTATGGCTTGCCTAAAACACAGCAAAGCAAAAGGTAAATGCAAATTTAAATTACTGCCTTTTCCCCCTTAATTGATTTTATGTCATTAAGTCAGTATTGATGACAACATAGATAGATTTTCTCCAGGATGATTTGTCCCCAACATGGTTGTCCAGATCTTCCAATGTGTGCCCATCACCTGGTAATTAAGTCCATCTGTGTGTTACCATCAGTGGTAAAGAAAATTAAAGTTACATATTTTATAAATAAAATAAAATTGCAACTTTCTCTTTGTTATTAGTACAAAATTTTCCTTGATTGAGATGCTATATACATGATGAATATTAAGAGAGAAATGAAAAACAAAGTTCAAGCCCATTGTCCAAAGCAGTAGTTTTATTTTGTTTTTACTTGTATACCATTAAAAAAGGTCCATTTTCAAGAGCGTCTCCAATTACTATCAAAGAGTTGGTAACGTGGGCAATGACAAACAGACCCAAATACTATATACCTGCTTGCAGGAACATGTCACTGACCACTCAGACCAGTTGTGCTTATAACAACATTCTGGCTGTATAAAGTAATTATATCCAGTGCCTTAAATTATATAGCTGCTCCATTGTACCTGCACTTAAAATAAGATGATTACCAAATTGCTTTGTTTGCCAAACAGTTTATAAATAGACTTGTATTTACTGTACTCCATTTCTCCATTTCTCACAAGTCATCTGGCCAGCAGGGGACTCTATTGTATTTGTAATACACATGCATAGCCCTCATGCTTTTCTCTTTCAAGATAAACATGCACAGAGCACAGAAAAGAAGCAAGAAAGAAGTTAAAGGTACACAATAAAGAAAGAGTTAAAACAACTTTATTCTAACACCATTCACTATACATCTTCCTACTTTTCTGTCCTAACAAACAATCACTGCTTCCACCATGTCCGTACAGTATCCAAATTTTTGTTGCTTTAACTTCTCATCTTTCTGAATTTCTCTCCTCTGTCCTGTCACTTGGTCTTCCTCTGTTTCTCAGTTCATTCACTCTTCCTCATATATGTATTTTGTGATTTGATCCTCATTTATTTTCTCTATTAGCAAATTAACTCTGTACATCTTTGCTACTAGTCATTGAATCCATATTCATTTATTCATTCATTCTTAATCTTGTATCTTACTTTACCACAGACATTAAGCAACACATTACCTCTGCATTGATTTGGAAATGATCCATTTTGGCAATTATTTTCCTCTCTATTTTTGGTTCCTAATGTCCTTGTTTAACAGAGTGTTTTTAATTATCCCCATTTCATATCCCGGAAATGTTGTATTATTCATTTATGTGGGCTGTCCCTATTTGCCTCTACTGCATCAATAATTACCCACAAACAATTCAATTTGTTCTAATTCCTATCTTCACATAATTGCAATGTATTCTACAAATATTTGAGCTGATTATTCCTCTTGCATCTTTGTTAACAAATGGAGTTCACTGTTCCGCTCAAGGTAAAGCATGCACTGCAATCTGTTTGAAATAAAGATTATTTTTTTTAAAAAAATAACCTTTTATAAATATACCAAAGTCCCTTCAATAAGTGTACAACTGCACTGTGATACAAATTCACCAGGAAATAAATCTCATTGGTCTCAAGTTAATTTTAAAGTATAAAATTATAGGAACTGGAAAAAAATGGCCTGCAGATTACCCATCTCGAGTAGATGTGGTTCTAGCTCACCCCTTAAAAATAAACTGCTCATCTCTGTCCTTCAGATATTTGTCATTTCTTCTGCCTCTACACCCTCGTGTTTTCATTATAACTGAAATAGATTGTTTTATTCATAATGTCCAGCCTAATCTATAAAATAGCAACAGCTGAACAAATAAAACAAAATGAAGCAAAACCAATAAAACAGCATGGTGGGAGAACAGCTAAAATAATACAATACTGAATCAAAGATGTTTTTAAAATTGAGAAAAACCTTTGTCTCAAATAGCTGGATTTATATATCATGTGTGTCTTGCTTTAGTATGTTGTGATGTATAGATTCAGCCACGGTAATTAGTAAATTGTAACCTGTTCAGTACAGTATGAAAAGCGAGCAATTATTTGTTCACTAAAACCATGGTTAAATCAACCTAATAATAATAATACATAATAATAATAATAATAATAATAATAATCAATTAATAATAATAATAATAATAATAATCAACCAGTATGGAATAATACCTAATAATAATAATAATAATAATAATAATAATAATAATAATAATAATAATAATAATAATAATAATAATAATAATAATAATAATAATAATAATAATAATAAAGTTGGAAGGGACCTTGGAGGTCATCTAGTCCAACCCTTGCTCAGGCAGGAAACCCTATACCATTTCGGACAAATGGCTGTCCAGTCTCTTCTTAAAAACTTCCAGTGTTGGAGCATTCACCGCTTCTGGAGGCAGGTTGTTCCATTGGTTAATTGTTCTAACTGTCAGGAAGTTTCTCCTTAGTTTTAGGTTGCTTCTTCTCTCCTTGATTAGTTTCCATCCGTTGCTTCTTGTCCTGCCTTCAGGCACTTTGGAGAATAGCTTGACTCCCTCTTCTTTGTGGCAGCCCCTGAGATATTGGAACACTGCTATCATGTCCCCCCTCGTCCTTCTCTTCATTAAACTAGACATACCCAATTCCAGCAGCCGTTCCTTATATGCTTTAGCCTCCAGTCTCCTAATCATCTTTGTTGCTCTTCTCTGTATTCTTTCTAGAGTCTCGAAATCTTTTTTACATCGTGGTGACCAAAACTGGATGCAGTATTCCAAGTGTGGCCTTACCAAGGCATTGTAAAGTGGTATTAACACTTCTCGTGATCTTGATTCTATCCCTCTCTTAATGCAGCCTAGCACTGTGTTGGCCTTTTTGGCAGCTGCAGCACACTGCTGGCTCATATTTAAGTCATTGTCCACTAGGATCCGAGGTCCCTGTCACAGTTACTACTATTGAACAAGGTACTTCCTATACTATACCTGTACATTTGGTTTTTCTTACCTAAATGTAGAACCTTGCTTTTTTCACCATTGAATTTCATTTTGTTAGATAGTGCCCAGTGTTCAAGTCTGCCCAGTGTTCAAGTTTAGTGATATGCAAAGCAAATTATTGAAAGGCTACAAGAATATATGGGGAAAATAGGAAGATGAAGGAGTATTTAATTATTTTTAAAAAAATAATAAAGGCAGGATAAACATAAATAATTAAAAAAATTGATTCTCCTTTTTAAAAAAAACCTTTCCTACACCATTTTCCATTTGATGCATTTTCTACTTGGCACTGATTTCAGTAGGAAAAAAAAGCTATCAAAGATGATCTTACTGCAGTACATATGTAGGCAAAGAAATAGGATTTATATCTGAAATTTAAAAAATACCCTGGAAAAATAATGGAACTGTTTGCAAAAATATTTTTCTTTATCTTTGAAATAGTGTGCAGGGAGAGAATTCAAGGTTCTCCCTCTCAAATTTCTATCCTATTATATCATGCTTGGAAAATATAATAATTTAAATGTAATATCTCATGATTTTGTGAGTGCTGCAACAGTCATAAATCTGCAAAGCAGTATAAATCACTTTTTTCAATGAGGTGTGTAACTTTAAACAATCACTAAATGTAAGTCAAGGACTACCTGTGCCATTTTGATGCATTACAACATCCTAGGTCAGGGATAGGCAACCTTGGCTCTTTTATGACTCGTGGACGTCAACTCCCAGAATTCCTGAGCCAGCCATGCTGGCTCAGGAATTCTGGGAATTGACGTCCATGAGTCATAAAAGAGCCAAGGTTGCCTACCCATGTCCTAGGTTCTTGGAAAGAACTGCATGTTTATGGAGGCTTTTACCACCTAAGAAACTGGCCGCTGTGAGTTTACATTTTTGCATATATAATAATATATTAAACTTGTAAAATAAATGCTTGCAGTTCTTTGCATGTGTACATATCCTCAGAGCATCCTGCCTTGGTTATCAAAATCAGCCTTGGATTCCATTCTAAATCTAAATCCAATAACGGACTATAAAATTGATAGTAATGTATTTAAACGTTCTACCAATATCCTGAACTATTTCCCAAGTTTATTTGAAAATATGTTACAGACTGCTAACATCTCATTGTTTTTGTTAATCTAAAATGTTCACCTCACTGAGAACATTTTGTATCACAGCAATTGAATTAAAGTAGTATTTGCATAACAAATATAATTTAGAAAGTTTGAACAAACCTAATACCAATTTCACCTTTCTTATCAGCTTGAAAGAGACACGGTAATCTAGACCTAATCTTCTTTGTCTCTCCACATATATAATCATTTAGAAGTTCTTGAGAAATCGGTAAGCAAACTGCAAGAAAGGTCGAAATTGCTCAATTGGGATATACTAGGATTCATTTTGTCCTCTAAAAATGCATTGCACATTATTTTATTATTGTTTTGTTTCTGGAAAAACATTTCTAAGGACACATTTGAAAGAGCAAAAACAAATGAGGAAGAATACCTTATCTCCTTTACCTTTCTGATATATTGTGAGGTATTCTTTTCTTGGGCTAATTATTATTGAAAAGTAATGATTTTATTGTGTTTTTATTCTTCTAGTTAGTAATCTGTCAGACAATATTTCTTTGTTCATTTATTTATATAATTAATATGTTGTACTGTCAATTACAAAAGTCCTTTGATAATTTTCTGTTCACATTATAAATAATGTAAATAAATACATAAGTCATTGTCTGGGATGAAATTTAACAATCCTTATATTACAATAATGAAAAAAGTATGTTTGTTTTGTATTCCAATACGATTCGATACATGTTTATCCAAAAATTCTGTTGCTAAGTGAAACAGTTATTAAGTGAATTTTGCCTCATTTTATGACCTTTTTTTGCCACAGTTGTTAAGTTAATCACTGCAGTTGTTAAGTTAGCTACGCATTTGTAAAGTCAATCTGGCTTTCCCATTGCCTTACTTTGTCAGTAGGTCGTAAAAAGTGACCCCATGACCCCGGGACACTGCACATTTATAAATATGAGTCAGTTGCCAAGTGTCGGAAGTTTGATCATGTAACCATGGGGACATTGTATGTGTGAAAAATGGTCATAAGCCACTTTTTTTTAATGCCACTGTGACTTTGAACGGTCACTGAATGAACTGTCAAGGACTACTTGTATTGAAGCAGCAGGGCCTGGAGAAAAGCATCACTCATGAGATATTGGAGAACAGAATTGTCTGTGCCAACCCATTGAACTGCTACATCAAATGTGATTTAGAAAATTCCTGTTTTCAGTGTTGAAATAAGATTAATATTCTAGTGCATATATAATTTCTGCATATAGACTAATGTGATAGCCACTATAACCTTCGCAAACTGCTTGATTTACCCCAGATTAGAAGTCATTCAAGGAAAGTTTCAGGGGAAAATATTAACATATTTCTGTTGGGAGATTATACAATTATAGAAAATTGGCTAATAAATATCCATGGTTTATAAGACGATGAGAAATTGATGTCTTATTTCTGGTATAATTTTGAGTTTCATTTTTATTACAGGCCACTCTGACTTCAAGTTGCAAGTTCTAGATTACAATTGTTACAATCTTATCCTGAGCCCATTTACCTGCATCTTGAGGAATTAAAAACTGATAACTGATTATAAAGTTGCAGGAGGCTAAAATCCCTGCATAAGTACTTAAATTTTAACTGAGTTTTAGTTTCTAAATTATTATGTGCTGCTGCCTTAACTGAAGGCAATATATGTAGAAAATACCAAATTTTTGCACATTTCACTAGGCCCTAGGACACATACGACACAAAGTTTACATTTCTATGATGTTATTTATATTCATCTCTACCCATGAGAAGCTAAGACTAATAAGAGCTATTTTTCTGCTACAGCACCTTACTTGATCAATCAATCAATCAATCAATCAATCATAATAGAGCTGGAAGGGACATAGGAGGTCTTCTAGTCCAAACCCCTGCTCAAGCAGGAGACCCTATACCATTTTGGGCAGGTGACTGTCCAGTCTTTTCTTAAAAAGCTCCAGTGATGAAGCCCCTATAAGTTCTGAAGGCAAGCTGGTTAATTATTTTCACTCTTAGGAACTTTCTACCTTAATTCCAGGTTGCTTCTCTCTTTGATTAGTTTCCATCCATAGTTTCTTGTCTTACTTTCTGGTGCTTTGGAAAATAAGTTGACCCCTTCTTTGTGGTGGCCCCTTATGGAACTAATGGAGCTTCTTCCCTCTAGAAATTAAGCTGGCTACTTCCTGAATGCTTTTAAAGCCTGAACTTTCCCAAGGGGGAATTATTGTGATTGTTCCTAACCCTTTTTTATTATCAGGGGCTGTTATTATTATAATTAAATGTTGTGTTTTAATATGGGTGCTTTCCTTGGTTTTTAGTATGTTGTAACCCACTGTGAATATTTGCCAATGTACAAATACATAAAGAAATTAATAAGTAAAATACATCTGGTGTTAGCCCCAAATAATGGTAGGGTGGTTGGGGTTTTTTTTTTTGGTAATATGAGATATCGTACTATATATGTATATCAGAATTTTTATTCACTGGAAAAAAAAAGATCTGCTAGTCAATGGGAAACCTTAGCACCTATATAATATGCAACTTAAATGCTTGTAGCTGTAGGATAAAAAGCAATAGAATTATTTCTGCATTATAGAAATTAATCCTGCTTCATACTTCCTAGATTATCTTTCGCTATAATTCTGCTGCCCTTAATGCAATAAAACAATTTTACCGTTTTGAGCTCTCTTTGTACTCTGATCATCAGGGAGTATTAGAAAGATGCAGAAGTACTGTTTGTCCTATGACTTAACCCAATATGACTGATATTTTTAAACTGATAGTGCAAGATCAGGGGAGCTAGAAGAAATTAGAGGCAATGTAGACGAAGAAAAGAGCTATTTTTCTTTCACTCCTAATTAACAAAATTGCTTTATTGTGTTGCACTCAGAAACTTTTAATATTGCTATGGCTTGAAGTTTTTTTTCAGATGAGTCATGTTTACCAAAATTTAGCTTTTCCCCTAAGAGCAGTGTGGAAATTGTGAGAGCCAGACTCTTGACATGTTTGTTATCTTTTGCATTCAGGTCCTTCAAACAAGCAAGTCAGCTTTATTGCAAATGATTACTGGAAGAAATTGCTTCATAGGGCAAGTTATCCTTCCATAGGTTTTTCTGGCAGAGGTAAGTGAGAAACATCTAGTATTAAAATGCAATGAATAGGTGCCAGCAAATTCTGGAAACACTCCCACTAGGGCCCGGAAGAGGCTGTCCTCCCTATGTCTCAGCCCCACCTATTTTCACCCACTAAATGCCACATGATCTCTTAAGCTGCCCCTGCACGGTTTAGAGAATAAGTTCAGTTTTCCAAAGTCTACAAACTCACACTGGTTAAGCACTGCCTCTCCTGTGTTTGGCGGCTCTGGAAGCAACAGACACAATGCTGCCAAAATTTAACAAGTGGCTGCCTCTTCTATTTTTCTTCTTTTCAACTTGTACTGCAGTAAGTTTACTTGGGCAGGGTATGGATCTGTGTAAAATATGTAGTCACCAAAATATCATAATCACTGAAATGCCATGTTGTTGTTGTTTTCTTTTATTCAGTATTTTGCCACGCGTGAAAACTGCTGTATCTTGGATGAACGATTCGTAAGTCAATATCTGTGTTATTTTTGCAGTCCTTTCTAATGAGGTGGTTATTATAGATTGTTAGCTGTAAACATGAAGCTCTTACTAAAGTGCATGATTCTTTTTAGACTAACAACTGACAATCCAGTATAGGCGTATTACTCATCCTGTTTTCATTTCTCCTGTGTTTAGACTTTTATTTATTGCAAATCACTTTATTGTACCATATCAACTCATGTGGATAGAAAAAAGCTACAAAACATTTCTTGTTAGTTGATAAGATTTTAAAAAATTCTCTTTTCCTTTAGGGCAACTTTTGTCCTACAACATGCGGCATTGCAGATTTCATAACTAGATATCATTCAGATGTTGATCGAGATCTGCAGATCCTTGAACGATTGTTGGGGGACATTTCTAATTCTTCAGGAGTAACTGACACTTTGATACGCCAGATCCGACAAGTGCATGTCTCACAGCCAGCAGCTCAGTCAAGTGAGAATCAAAGGCTACCATAAACAGTTTTACTATCTCAATTATTTAGTTTGGTATCCTTAATGTTTTATGCACCCCCTGCTTTTTTTTTCCCTACAGATGTAATTCCAGGTTATACACAGAAGTCCAGACAAATCATTGATGAAATTATCAGATATGAAAACATCGTTGTGGGCCATGAAAATACAATACAGTAGGTTTAATTATTTTTTCAGTGCTGAGAATGCAAAAACATTTTGTGAACATAATTAAAGGGTTTCCATCTATTATTCCAACAGAATTTCTGCTGATGTATAAAAAGCAAAGCTTTCTTCATTTCTTTACGTTTTCCATGTCATATTAGTTGCCTATTTTAAAATCAGGCATCAGGGAAAGTTAAACTGTTTATATTGTAGTTTATACTACAGTATGTACTTAATTGGAGAGGTAAATATGAATAGAGCCAGACTACATCAGACAATTCTTGTTCATCTAAAAGAAGCACAGAGTTTGCTTTGTATTTTAACTAAAGCAGAATTACTTACTTTTAAAATAACCTTTATATTTTACAAAGGATAAAGAATAGCAAAAATGCTGAGAAAATATCTGTTTGTTATCTCACTATATACATGGCTTACTTATCTAGCACGCCTTATCCATGTAGCAATCCTTTGGGGTAGGGAAGGAACAAACTTGGCATTCTCCAGATATGTTGAATTTTAGCTCCCAATATTCTTCTTTGTTGGCTAGAATGGTTGGGACCTCTTAAAGTTATAGTTACCAATTTTTAATAGTTTTCAGGCTCCCCGTATCAGCTTAAGAGAGAATAATTTATCCATTTTAGAGCCTTTCTAATTTCCTTAGTTTGAATTATATCTTTATATTTCCATTTTTTCATTATAACTACTGGACCTTCCTTGTGTAATGTGGGAAGAAAAATAGTATACAAACAGAAAAATAATAGTAGAGTGCCTCATGTAAGCACATATATAGGAGTTGATCTTCACATTGATAGTCCCATTCAGGAATTCTCTTGTTAAACAATGAATACATAAAGAGGCAAGGATTATTTTAGAATTCCACCTCAATCTGTAAATTCAGTGGATAGATGATATAGGGCAATGCATACTCATATTTTCCCTTCCATTTCTTTCATTCCTCACTGCTTTCTTTCATAGAAGGAAAGGCCATCATATGTGAGTTTTAAGTGCTTCTATGATAAATCTATATTATACTTTTTAAACTCCAGGCAATTGACAGAGATACTGGTATCAAACAATAACAAGATTCAGTTACTAAAGCAGAAAACTGTTCAGCTTGAAGCACAATGTCAACAGCCATGTAAAGACACTGTTCAGATACAAGAATTAACTGGAAGAGGTAAGAGTAACAAGCTGTTTACTAAATTCTATCCGTTTTTCTCTGAAGAACTGTTTACCAAGCCAAAAGTACATTTTGATCCATATTCATTATAATCTAATCTGCAATTGATTTTTAAAAGCATTTCTTTAACATATTATAAATTAACAGAAATAATTTGTTGATTTATCTGTTTTAGCTTAAATTTATTTTTTCAGAAGATATTAAATTAATAGCAATTAGACAGAGGCAAAATCTTAACAAAACAAATTTGAAAGGTGCTTTACTTATTTTTAAAGTGAGAGAAATGTTGATTTCAGTGGATATTAAGAGATTTAAGCTGTAGATGTTACTGCTATAATTATCTTTTGACCTCAATTTCAAGCATGCTTATTTATAGAACAATTCATTTGTTATTAGTTACATTTTTCATTTTAATAGTCAAATATCTTTAGAACTAGAATTTTGGATATTATGATCTGATGTATTATGTTAAATTAATGGTATTTAAAATTATTGTCAAATGGAAGTAATCCACAAATAAGCCACTAAGAAACTGTGTATGCAAAAGCATTTTAACTGTAGCTTCAAATGTTGTGAAAAGGATGTTGGTATAAGGATAATGCAAATATTCTATGCAGAAATGTGGTTTTATCATGACTGCACGCATATCATATTATGCCCCACTAAATGTTCCCTCTAGGTTGTAATAAGTTGTAAATGAGAGAAATATTAATTGTATTTAGCTCATTTAATTTCAAATTAATTACATGTAAATGAAATAAAAGCACTGATTATTGCCTTTGAACTACTCACTTCCTGGTTCTGGAAGCACCAATTTCTTAATTATTAAGTATGACTTCCAACATGTCACTCAAAGGCTGATTAAGGCCAAAAGAAGTTGGCCCTTTCCCCCCCAGATGGATTCTCATCAACAGCAGATGAGAAGCTAACAGAAGATAATTGTTTCCATAACCCTTAAGGCTAAAGATAGGAAACATACCATTGCCACTGGTCACTGGTTGAGATGGATGGCTATAGAAACTGGATAAATAAGTAAGCAAATAAGTAAGTGAGTGAGTAAGTAGGGGAAGAGTGGCAGAACCTAGAGTGGAGTTAAAAGAAAGATCAGCCTAGAATCTCTACATAACCATAGGTGAACTAAGTTCAACACACACACACACACACACAATTCCATTGACCCTATCTAACTCCTAGCAGATGTTAATTGTTAGTTGAGAATATTCATGTGCATAGGCATGAGTAGCATTAAATCAGTTTAATTGGACCTTCACATGTGGATCTGATCTTTTGTGCCTCACAAATATTTCCTGCGTTTTTTGCATTTTTTGCATTTTTTAAAAAGTATCTTAGACAATGGCCTAGGCTAGGACACTTTTTTCCAGCTCCAGTTTTGTAAGTTTGCTGTGAAGATCAATGAGGTGCCACTTTCAGATGAAATATTAAAGTTCAAAAACAGATCTATGTTCATATCTGTTGAAACAAAATAGAAACTAGTTTTATAATAATGAAGTATCAAACAAAAATATACTTTATAATTCTCATGTTGCTTTACTTATTCCCATATCAGCTTTTGTGTAGGACCACCAATAATTCTTGAGTGGGCTTCCTATAGAAGTCATAGCCATGAGGAGTAATGGAAAAATTTGCAGACATGTTCTAAACATATTAGCCACCAGGCCGTATTGATCTATATTGGCTAGTTTCACATAACATGCTTCATCACAAATACAGTTGCTATTTCCATAACATACTAAGGTGCAGAAATAAACCAAGTTATAGCTTCTTCCTTCATTCAGTATGCTAAGGCAAATATTGGTTACCATTGTTTTGAGCTAAACTATCATTTAAAATAAAGAAGGTTTTTATTAATTAACAATGAATATAGTGGATTGCAGTTATTACTAGCCACTTCTCTCTTACATGTTAATTATAGATTGTCAAGACATTGCTAATAAAGGTGCCCGGCAGAGTGGGCTGTACTTCATAAAACCCCTGAAAGCCAAGCAACAGTTCCTGGTGTACTGTGAAATCGACACTCTGGGCAATGGGTGGACAGTTTTACAGAGGGTAAGCATATCACAGAAAAGAAATTATAACAAAGGAGCGCTGGGTCCAATAATATATATAATCTCTCTCCGTCTTCTGTTTTATTTACAGAGGCTTGATGGCAGTGAAGACTTTAACAAAAACTGGATTCAATATAAGGAAGGATTTGGACATCTGTCACCAAATGACAATACAGAATTCTGGTTGGGAAATGAAAAGATTCATTTAATAACTACGCAGACTACAGTTCCATATGCCTTGAGAGTAGAGCTGGAGGATTGGAATAACCAAAAAAGGTATAGATTTCTTTATCAGCTCAAGGTTCATAGCTAACGTAACGGTGATCGGCAAACATGGCTATTTTAGCTACCTGTACTTTACAGGTAGTGGTACGATTACACTGCAACTTGTAATGCTTCTACAAGCTAAACATATTTCAAATCCATTCAAATTAGTGGTGCTTAAATTGCTTTTAGCCTTATAATATTACCTAGGGCAGGGGTCCCCAACCCCTGGTCCGTGGGCCACTACCGGGCCGCGGCATGCCAGCAACCAGTCCGCACAAACAAGCAAAGCCCCATCCGCAGGATGCAGGCAGCACACAAAACCAAACTCCCTCCGGTCTACGAAAAAACCTCTTTCCACGTAACCGGTCCCTGGTGCCCAAAAGGTTGGAGACCTCTGACCTAGGGTTAGTTTGCTTCAGCAGTTTCAAATAAATAGTTGTTTGTTTCAGCAGTGTCTGCAGCAAGAATGATCATATTTTTTCCCCATTATTTGCTTGCCTATGTATATCCTGTGTATTTGTATAACTCCTGAAATTGTTGTCATAATCTTTCAGGAATGAGTGCAAACCCTTGAAATATTTGCATCAGGTCGCGCAACTGAATGGCCAAGAAATAAAAGGCCACAAGAAGTTAATAGTGATTTTCTTTTCTTTTTCCCCCCTCCCCCCACAGCTATGCAGATTATGCCCATTTCAAGTTGGGAAATGAAGCTGACAAATACCGTTTGATCTATGCCTTCTTTGCTGGGGGTGAAGCTGGGGATGCCTTTGATGGGTTTGATTTTGGAAATGATCCGAGTGACAAATTTTTTACTTCTCACAATGGCATTCAGTTTAGCACACCTGACAATGATAATGATAAATATGAAGGCAACTGCGCTGAACAAGACGGATCTGGGTGGTGGATGAACAAATGTCATGCTGCGCATCTGAATGGCAAATATTATCAAGGTAATATTTGGAAGTTCCCCACATACACAATGCGATCTCTGAATGAAACGTTTCCCATACACCTGCTTTCTGTCTTTCCCAGTAGTTTTCACTGGGGTGGTACAGATAACACTAACGGGTAGCCTTTCTTCATACCACTTTTGTCTTTTTTCACAAAATATCATTAAGGAGGAAAAGTGGAGGTTAGTTGAACAACGTCTTTTGATATCTTCCATGTCAAGTATTTTAAGTAGGTTTTAGTTCAAGTCCCCCTTCCCCTTTTGAAAAAAGAGAGCTAAATGTCTGCAACATAAATTTCTTGCTCATTAGACCTAAATTAAACATACCTATTAAAAGATCAATCTGATTTAATCCCACAGAACTTAAAACATAAAAGCATAAAAACATAAGGAGCAGATTGAATATGTCTTTGCTGGTTTGGACCCTGGCTCTCATCAGGACAGTCACATTGCCATCAAGGTTAATAGCCATTGATCCTTGTGACTTTCATGAACTGATGCAGTCTTTTTTTGGGGGGGGAACCAGCCAAACTGGTAGTCAGCACATCTCATGATAACAAATTCCAATTTTGGATTATAATTCATGCAGAAATGTTAAAAGAAACACTATGTCTATATCAGTTTGATACCATTCATGTTGTACGTAATAATAGAGTAAATGAAATTACATAATGCTCACCTAGCATGGTCTTAAAATTACTACTTATCTATGTATCTCAAAGCTATGTAAAAATATTTTCTTGGATCAATTACGTTTTACTTTTTTTTTTCCACATTGTAGGAGGTGTTTATAGCGAGAAAGATGCTGGTCCAAATGGCTATGACAATGGCATTATCTGGGCAACTTTGCATAATCGATGGTATTCCATGAAGAAAACAATTATGAAAGTCATTCCTTTCAGCAGACTTACAATTGTAACAGGGCAGCAAAGTGGAGGAGCAAAAGATGTTGAACTCTCACACCGTGGAGACATTTAGAAAGATAAAAACAACTGCCTATGGAAAGACAACAATGAACATGAACACTTTTTGTTCTTATATCCTATGTAAAAATGACAGAGCTATTGAACTTTGAGCATATTGTTTACAATAAAACTGCAGGTTCATGACAAAAGGCATTTTTTTAAAGAAAAAAGATCATCTTAAATTTTCTGATAAACATATATATGACATTATTAATCATGTAAGTTCTGGTGGTGTCCACTACTTTAATTGGCTTTAAAAGCAGATGCTATAAATTATTGAGATTGGTTTAAAACTTAGTCATATTTAGAGGACATCAATTTAAATCAATAGCCTTTATGTATGTCGTGACTAATTTAAATCTCACTGCTATCATTGTTTGGTTCCCACATTGAGCAAAGCCACAGCATATTTAGTCATGTCCAACAGCAATTGGCTGGATGTATGTTGGCTGGATTTATAGGCTATAAATCATGGTTAATAAACTAGAACAGTTAAGTGCACAAGAGCCAAAGCCAAATAAACTAGTTTATGACTTAGACAAAAATTTGCACCTAGCCATTTAAACCTATAATACCTTTGTCTTGTCCCAGTCAAATCATGAGGAAAATGAATTCTGCTGATAATCTGGCTTCATTAAGTGTAACTTCTTATAAACACAAAGAGATTTAAATTAGGAATGTGGTAACTGTTTGCTGAGGATGTCAGATACATGAATAAAGATCTTCATGGAATCCTATTTACAGATATTAAAAACCCAATATTTTTTTCAGGAGAAACAAATACAAGTGTTTGTTTTCCTTTTTATTGCAAGTTAGAGATGCTTTTAAAAAATAAGATGGAAATGAAGCTAAACTCAGTTCAGCCAGTAATTTTCTCTGTCACTGGAATAAAAGACATTCATTATTTTTTGCACACATTGCATAAATATATGTGTGTACAGTTGTGTAGACTGTACATTAGGTTTTGGAAAACTGAATTGCTGATTGGTGTAGTAGTTGACAGGTCAAAAATCTGAATCCTGATGTTTTCTGCATTGTCTCACAGTATTTTCAAGTATGATATTGTGATTTCCATGTGCGAGTAAATCTCCTACACAATGCAGAACTGTACTATATATCCACCATCATTTCTAGTTATTTTGCAATGTGTCTTATATGAATCAATTTAACGTGTTGCTAATGGCTTCTCAGCTGCCATAAAAAACATAGCAGCATTAATTTTGCTTATTCTATTAAAGATGGACAACTCAATATAAAATGCAAATTTATGTGTGAATAAAAATTCCAAATATGTTAATCTGATCAAATTTAACTCATTTTCTTACCACACTAAAAATATCCATGTGGCAATAAATATCACATGCATTCAGACTGAAAACCAGATTAGTTTTTCCTTTTTATTTTTTTAAAAATACTTCCTATGTATTGGAACTTTGCTATGTGACCCATATTTTTAAAGATGACTAATAAAACAGTTGCACATTTTACAGTGGCTTCTAGCCTGACATTCTCTACTGCTTTTCATCCTGGTGAGTTTTGTGCAAAACCATTTGGAACCCACTGCAGTGGTGGGATTCAGCCAGTTCGCACCAGTTCAGTAGAACTGGTAGCTAATTTTTGGTTGCCCGGGCCCAGAATGGACTTCTGGAAGCGGCATCCACACAGAGAACTGGTTGTTCACATATTTGAATCCCACCACTGACCCACTGTTGGAGGCATCTCTCTGGGTGTGGCTGAGCTGACCGCTTCATCATGCCTGATCATGCTTGCTCTTGTAGAAGACACTTCTACTAGGATTGTCATCAAAGACAAATACTGGTATCCATTATATTCACCATTTTACTATATTATCAGTGGGCATTAGCATCCTTTACTAGGTTTTTAATTTTAGCTTTATTTTTATTCTTATTTTTATTTTGTATTCTGTATTTAAAGTCAAATTACAAAGAAGGCTTATATGCCTTAAAACATGTATAATTGATTGACTATGACAAGGAGGGAGGGAGAGATATGCAACCCCCTCCCTCCAGCTAACTCATTGTTTCAGAAGCATTGGTATCAATTCAGGTCATCAACCTGTTGCCAAGTGAGGTAAAATTCAATGGCGATCCTCAGCTGTGGTTCCCTTTTTTAAGGGCTTTTAACAGTGATACAATTAACAGGAATAAAACAAAGTTTTCAAAACTTCATTTGCAAATATATTTATTTCAAAACTATATGCAAAAACATAGAATGGATTGACATATTTGTGCTAAACAGGTCTACATTTGGTCTTCTGCCCTTCTGCATTTCTCACCTCTTGAGAAAAGGAATTCCTCCAAGAAAGACTTCACCAATGGATAGATGTTATTAAAGGGAAACAGTCCCAAAGGGAAAATGGAGCCATACCAAGTAGGATTTTATAGTTACCAACAGTATTTTGAAGTGAATTCTGAAAATTATTGGCAACCAATGTAACCTCAACACAGGTATTTTAGTAAGAATGCAGCTTCCATCAGCCAGCAAGTAGCTGGTTGAAATCTGTCTGAGCTGCAGTTTCCAGGTAGTTTTCAAGGACAGCTCCAAGTAGCACAAATTGCAATAGTCTAATTTCAAGGGGCTAGTTAACTTCAAGTCAATGTCAAAAAGATTTTCTGATCTAAAAAGGGCTGCAACTGTTTTCTCTGTTTGTGATCAAGTTTTCAAATGGCTCCAAATATTCAGGATAGTGAAAACAAATATATACCATAAAAATTAAGGGGAATGGAAAATGAAATGGCAAATTAAATTCCATGTATGAAATAATGTGCCTTAGATCAAAAAGAAGTAAACCACCACTTAAACTTCACAACCGAGTGAACCCGGGACCTCTCGCACCCCAAGTGAGAATCATACCCCTAGCTCCTCGAACTTTTCCACCAACTTCTCCACTGACTGACTACGAGCTGCGGACAGGTATTTCCACTCACCCGAGTCCTCAGTGGCAGACGATTTGGTAGTTCTCCACTGATCTGGGGAACACAATATGCGGGAATTCCTTCATGGTAGCTCAACCTCATCTGCCTTTGAAACACTTGAGGGTGGCAAGGCCGTCTCGAGGCATCTGGAGTCTCCGCTGGGCTGGGTCCATTCTGACGACCAGATCAGCTGTCCTAGTGGCTTGGGTTTTGCCCCCAGCTGGGAGGCCTGAAAAAGCTCCTTCTCCACCGGCACGCTGGCTGTCGCTCCCCCCCCCGGGGTAGCAGCTGCTGTCAGGGTGCTGGCTTCAGGCGTTTCTCTTTCTCCATGCTGAAATCTTCCCCGAATCTTTGTCAGCTTATCCCTCAATTCTAGGGACAGCGACTGGGGCTCGGGACCCCTAGATAGTTAGGAAAGTTGGAGATTTTGGCTTAATGTCATAGTTCTGACAAATGAAACTCTTCAGAGAACTTCGAGGCATTGTTTACCTTAAAGAATCTTTATTTGAGTAGCAAAGCATCGGCACGTACATAGCAAAGTCAAAATCTGAATTTCCCTCCCCTGAGCACATAGTATCAAGCACAATTCCCTCCTCTAATTAACAGTCATAAATCACATTCTCCAATTAGTTTGAAATGCAGGCTTTCCCTCCTGTTCTCCAACCCACCATTTCTTATCATCTCTTATTTCAAAAAACCTTGGTTCTCACACTGTTACAATATTGTTATGTCTAACTAACTCCCATACACATTCCTCCTCCTCCCCCCCCAGTATCATCTAATTCCAACTCTAATTCTAAGAGTAAAACATGGCTGCATCTCCCTATGTTGTCAAAGCAAGAACATCCGAGGTTAGCAGTGTTGACAACATCTGGGTCCTCATTTTACCAATCTCGGAAGGATGGAAGACTGAGTCAACCTTGTGCCAGTGAGCATCGAACTGCTGGCAGAATTCTGCTATTGCAGAATTAACCTGCAATAGTGCATTTTAACCACTGCACCACGACGGCTCTTATGCTTACATATGATACAGAAATGCCATATACATAATTAGGCTTAAGCAAAAATATCCTAGAACTATAGTGAATAGTTAACATATAAGTAGAAGTATTAGCTCACTAACACTGAAGTGAAGAAGCTTCTTGCATAACAAGCAAAACGTCTTCAAGGAAAAACAAAGTCCAGTTATCTTTTGAAAAAGCACCTTTGGGACAACCATAACCTCAGTCATTCTCTATGACTGAGAATCTCCATAGACAATTAGCTCATTAAGCAACTTCATGTGAAGCTACAGATCATTAGGAAAGAGTGTGAACATAAAAACACTACTAATCGTGGGTTTTGTGGTAGAAAAGTACAATATATTTTGAAAGCTAATTTTCTGATTGCCTCAATTCAGACAGTAATCAAAGATCTGGACACCTATTCTAAAAGGAAAAACTGCAGTATTGGAAGTCTTTCTTCACAGGAACAACTAAGCTAAGGAACATGAGAGCTGTATAGTTAGTTGTACATGGTAAGATAAGAGTAGACTATCCAAAGGCTTTTATAGTGGAGAGGCAAAGAGGACAAATGTAAAAATATTCATTGAGATGCATGCTCCAAGCATTATATATTTTCATGGAATATTGCAGCGGAAATGTGAAAGTAAGTTACTTGTGCTATCAAAGCACATTTCATCATTTTAGCATCGTCAGGAGGAACAGCATATATGTCTTCTCCATGTTAATAGAATATGAAATTGATTAAATGTAGGGCAAAAGAAATAATTCTACAAACAATGCAGAAACCATCCAAGTGATGATGTGGAAAGAAGCATGCTGGACTTGACAGATTTAAATTTACTTTTATCAGGTCAAAATTGTTTTGAACAGAGTATTAAGCTACCTAAAATTATAAATATTAATAGTACCATACTAATAGGCCACTTTAAACCCAATATGTGTTAAATGATTGTTCTATAGTGTCCTTGATATGAAATGAAAGGAACATATCATATACCTTAAAAAAAAAAACAGGGCTAGGACTAATCTATGTTATCCCAAATATTGGCTTTCAGCTTCCTCTTAGATTTTTTGCTGGGTCTGTAAGGAACAAATTTAGAGAGCTGCTGTCTTCCTAACCCTGCTTTTAATGAGTCATTTTTCAACAGTATGTTATGCCTATCATTAATGGCAGCAGATAATAGTATCTTGTTTATTAAATCCCAAACAATGGCAGTCTGAAATCCCTTAAACATCAAGTTTCTGATATAGAATAAGCTTTACTATCAAAGAAATGAACAAAAGCTTGGAGCAGAAGAAGTCATCAAAGCATAGATTATACCTGACTCTAACCAGCTGGACATCTATTGCCAGTATTAGCATTGATACTACAAGGCTAGGTAGACTAACTTCATGGGGTTCAAACAGTCCTTTCAGAAATATTAAAAGGTAAAGGTTTCCCCTGCCTGACTCTAGGGGGCGGTGCTCAAGTATTGTCCAAAGACACTTCTGTGGCTACCAGTATGTGGCTAGCATGACTATATGCAGGGCACACAGAACACTGTTACCTCCCCACCGAAGTGGTACCTATTTATCTACTTGCATTTGCATGCTTTCAAACTGCTAAGTTGGCAGGAGCTAAGGAAAGTAATGGAAGCTCACCCTGTCACATGTTACTTAGGTCTTGAATTGCCAACCTTTAACATGTGTCCAGTTAATAATTCCAGCAGTGTATCATATCACAGGTATGGCCTAGATTTTGATGACTTTAATGGTGTTTCCACAGTTCAATTTTATCTTTAGCATTTTTCTCACTATTTGGATGCATTCTTTGCTAATCATATTTCTAACTTGTCTGTGCTTGATCCACTGCAAAATGCCCAGATAGCTGTAGGCTTTATTCTGATGACTCCTGATGGTCTGACTATTTGGCATTTCAATTCCCATTACTGTTTGTGCTACTGTAGCACATTAAATTGGGAACCCCTGGTTTAATCCTTTTCATTACAAAGATAACATCTGCTGTTGTTTGTTACATGTTGAATTTTCACTTTCCTGCAAAACTTGTTCTTGAGCTGCTAAAATAAAGCTTTCAGTTTCTTTCTTTAACACTCCTGGTTTTAAAAGTTTTAAGGCTTTTTCTTCTATATCCTTCAAGTATTGACCATGCATTGGCTTGTTCTTCCAAGTAACAAATCAGTTTTTCAATGGTTTCTTTTCTATACTCAGCCTTCACCTTTTGTCCTGTCCTGCTCCA
Source organism: Azemiops feae (assembly GCA_023970755.1). Classification (NCBI taxonomy): domain Eukaryota; kingdom Metazoa; phylum Chordata; class Lepidosauria; order Squamata; family Viperidae; genus Azemiops; species Azemiops feae. Next base: position 1,215,125 of record JALGBA010000021.1, on the reverse strand, counting down.
CATAGGTACATACTCCAAGGGTTGAAGCTTTATTGAGGTTTTGCCAACACCAAATATTATTCCCAGAATTCCCCTCCACACAGGAATTAGTGCAAAATACGAGTCCAATTCTCCCATCCGGAAGCACAGAGCAAGTCCATAAAGTCCCCTCACTGGGTTCAGAGTCCAAAGACAAGTCTACAGTCCAAGCACAAATCATCAAAACAAAATCCAAGTTCAAGGTCCAAGAAGCAAGTCCAAAGTCCAAAAAGCAGCATCCAAGTCCAGTAGCAGAATCAAGGTTTAAGTCCACGGCAAGAATCATGATGGCTGAACGAACACATTGCAAGAAACTGATGAGTTGTTCCCAGCCACATTGTGCTCCATGTGCTGAGCTAAAGAGCCGCTGACCTGTGCAAGCTCATCAGGAGAGGCAAGGTTGCCACCTTGTAAGCAGCCTCGCTGACCTCCATTGTGCCTGCCTCCTCTCAGCCCAGCACAATCAGGGATGGAGGCAATTCCTCCTCTTCCTCATTGGCCAGCTGCAGCTGTGCAGTTTCTCTCCCCTACTCTTCCTGTGGAGCCTCTGCTCTCTCCAGTTGCAGCTATGCCTCTCCTTTTCCTTCATCAGCTGGCTGTCCAGTCGCCCCTCCAGCGACCTCTCCACTGAGCCTGGCCTCTCCACTCCTGGCTTGAAATCCTTGGCAACATCTTGGTGTACCCCACACCCCTCTCCAAAGTCCCCGGAGCCATCTCTTCCTCCTCATCTGAGCTAGCATCCGGGGAGGCCATCATACCTCTCGCCCTTGCTGGTCCACAAAGCCAAAAAGGTTGGGGAACTCTGTGCCATAGTTATGCCATAGTGCTTGTTCTGTCCCACAGGGACACACTTTACAGCATTTTGTATTTTGTCCCATTCTTTTTAACATACATACAAAACATTCCTGAAATAAATTAACATGAAGGCTGAGCTGAAATGGTAACAAACCATAATAACATACAGCACTATCTTTTGTTTCCATCATTTAATTTGTAGAAACCTTGAGCACATGTTTGGGAGCAATTTGGGGATGGATGGCACAAATGAAATTTAATCCAGACAAGTAGGAAAATGCCTGTGGAGATTTTCAATCATCCAGGTCAACGTTGTAGAAACCTTGAGCACATGTTTGGGAGCAATTTGGGGATGGATGGCACAAATGAAATTTAATCCAGACAAGTAGGAAAATGCCTGTGGAGATTTTCAATCATCCAGGTCATCATTGTCCCAAAGGTGCATTTCAAAAGGCAACTGGGAAGAGCAGAGGGCTAGTACTAGTAGCACCAGAAAGAGTGAAGCGACTGGGCCAAAGCCGAAAGGACGCTCAGCTGTGGATGGTGGTGAAAGGAAAGTCCGATGCTGTAAAGATCTATTCTCCATAGGAACCTGGAATGTAAGATCCATGAATCAAGGCAAGCTGGATGTGGTCAAACAAGAGATGACAAGACTGAACATCGACATCTTAGGAATCAGCAAACTAAAATGGACAGGAATGGGTGAATTTAACTCAGAGGACCATCAGGTATACTACTGCGGGCAAGAATCCCTCAGAAGAAATGGAGTAGCCTTCATAGTCAACAAAAGAGTAGGAAAAGCAATACTGGGATACAATCCCCAAAATGACAGAATGATCTCAGTGCAAATCCAAGCCAAACCATTCAATATCACAGTAGTCCAAGTCTATGCCCCAACCACTGGTGCTGAAGAGGATGAAATTGACTGGTTCTATGAAGCTCTACAGCACCTTATAGAATCAACACCAAAAAATGATGTCCTTATCATCATGGGGGATTGGAATGCTAAAGTAGGAAGCCAAAAGATAACCAGAATAACAGGCAAGTTTGGCCTTGGAGTACAAAATGAAGCAGGGCACAGGCTGATAGAATTTTGTCAAGAGAATACGATGGTCATAGCAAACACTCTTTTCCAACAACCCAAGAGATAGCTCTACACATGGACATCACCAGACGGTCAACACAGAAATCAGATTAACTATGTGCTCTGCAGCCACAGATGGAGAAGCTCTATACAGTCAGTAAAAACAAGACCAGGAGCTGACTGTGGTTCAGATCATGAGCTTCTGGTTGCAAAATTTAGGCTTAAATTGAAGAAAGTAGGGAAAAACACTAGGCCACTCAGGTATGAACTAAATCATATCCCTGATGAATATACAGTAGAGGTGACAAATAGATTTAAGGAATTAGATCTGATAGACAGAGTGCCTGAAGAAATATGGACGGAGGTTCGTAACATTGTAGAAGAGGTAGCAACTAAAACCAAAGAAAAAGAAATGCAAGAAAGCAAAGTGGCTGTCTGAGGAAGCTTTGCAAATAGCTGAGGAAAGAAGGGAAGTGAAAGGCAAGGGAGAAAGAGAAAGATACACCCAATTGAATGCAGAATTCCAGAGAATAGCTAGAAGAGATAAGAATGCCCTCTTAAATGAACAGTGCAAAGAAATAGAAGAAAACAATAGAATAGGGAGGACCAGAGATCTCCTCAAGAAAATTGGAGATATGAAGGGAACGTTTCATGCAAAGATGGGCGTGATAAAGGACCAAAATGGCAGAGATCTAACAGAGGCAGAAGAGATTAAGAAGAGGTGGCAAAATTACACAGAAGAACTATACAAAAACAAGCTTAGCATCCCTGGTAACCATGATGGGGTGGTCACTGACCTCGAGCCAGACATCCTAGAATGTGAAGTGAAATGGGCCTTAGGGAATCTGAGCAACAACAAAGCTAGTGGAGGTGACAGTATTCCAGCTGAGCTATTCAAAATCTTAAAAGACGATGCAGTAAAAGTGCTACACTCAATTTGCCAGCAAATTTGGAAAACTCAGCAGTGGCCACAGGATTGGAAAAGGTCAGTTTACATTCCAATTCCAAAGAAAGGCAATGCCAAAGAATGTTCAAACTATCGCACCATTGCACTCATTTCACATGCAAGTAAAGTTATGCTTAAAATCCTACAAGCTAGACTCCAGCAGTATGTGGATAAATGGACTCCAGAAGATGGTAGAAGACAGGAAGGCCTGGAGGAACATTGTCCATGGAGTCGCAATGAGTCGGACTCGACTTCGCAACTAACGACAACAACAACAACCAGATGGAGTATTACATGAGCAAACACTTGTTTGAATATGGTTAAAAGAATAGAGAACTTTGAACATAAACGGGCTCTATAACAAGAGGGATAAGAGATTTAAGTAGTATAGTATGTTTTACAATATATGAAATGTAAAAATATTGGGATGATGTAACTTTTATAAATATAAGTGAATTATAAACTGATCAGAAAGGATGTTATACGCAGATGCTATAAGATAGATAAGAAATACAGTATTTTTATAATGCATGAAATATGAAAATAGTGGGATGGTGTACTTAAATGGAAAAATTTGGATACTTAGATGACTAGCATTGAGAGAATCATGATTGATAAGAATGGATTGAATTTAAAGGGGAAATTAAGCTTAAACAAAAATCACAAAAATAGGATGCATGGTGAATTAATAAGATGATTTTTATAAGAATAATATAAGCTGATTAAAAATGTTATACATAGATGTTATCATTATCTGTACAAATATGAAAAAATGTCTATATTTAATCATTTATACATTGAACATATTAAGAATTATGTTTGTTTAAAGTTGAAGAAGAAGAATATGATTGAGAGAAGGGAAGATCAAAGAAATATATTATTAATTGATATACTAATTATGGAATTATCAAAATCAATCATTATTAACTGTTAATTAATTATTATTGCTTTTTTTCCCAAATATATAAACCAAGATAATATGCTGTACACCAGGCACTGGAAATTGTTATTGTAAAAAACCAATATTATTTTTTTTTAAAGAAAATCCTCATGAGCTTTTCAGATATTCCAGCAATGTGGCTTCAACAACTCTCAAACAGCTTAACCAGTGACCTTCAGAATGCGAAACTGCGACCTTCAGATGACTGCAATGATTATAAATCCTTCCATTCCCCACCATTCAGTCAGAACTGAAGAAGCTTCTTGAATGAGAAGCGAAATGCTTTCAAAGAAAAAAACCAAGAAAGTCCTATTGCCTTTTGAAAAGCACCTTTGGGATAGTTAGGAAAGTATGTCAATATGAATAGAAATGGAAGCAATCCTATTTATGTGTCAAACGTAATTGGGCTGCATGGGAAATATAAAAACATGTTTTTGGTTCTTGCAAATAATATACTTAGCTAGCTCAGGTGTAGTTAGATTTGACTCCATCTTACCAGTCTCGGGGGGGGGGGATAAATTAACTCCCGCCCCAGATATCTAACTTTTTTTTAATTTCATGTTAAATTGACCCTTGTTATTCTGAGATAGCATTGAAAAGATCCCCCTCAAAAAAGGTTCTATTTAGAAACTTGTGTGTTTTCACCTCCTTCATCATAGTATCATATGATGGGGTAAGGAAGAGAGACAGGGGGGTGGGGAGACAGACAGACAGACAAAAGGTGTGGTGTAGGTAAATCCTCCAGAATTTACACAAATATTTTTCCCTTCCAGAGATCTCTTAGATTTAGACATTACAATGAGGTATAAAAATTGAGAACATATTATCTTTTGCAATATATTCCTGTAATGCAGGCCTAAGACTGAAAATCAGGCTTGTCAGATGCTATATTTTTTCTATCCTGCTCTATGGAGTAGAGAGTTGGTCTCTGACAGAAGGCCACCTGAAGAGACTAGAAGCATTTGAAGTGTGGATTTACAGGCGGCTGTTACATATAAGCTGGGTGGACAAGATCAGAAATGAGGAGGTTTTAAGCCGCTTGGGAAAGCCAAGGGAAATCATCAAAACAATTAAAAAACGAAAGTTAGAATATTTCGGACATGTGATGTGACACCCAGAAAAACACGGCATACTCCATTTAATCCTCCAGGGAAAGATTGAAGGCAAACGAGGTCCAGGCAGAAGAAGAACATCATGGCTTCAAAATCTAAGGGACTGGTTTGGACAAAACTCAGCAGCACTTTTTCGTGCGGCTGCTGATAAAAACAGGATCGCCAACATGATCGCCAACGTCCGATAACGGATATGGCACAAGAAGAAGAAGAATGCAGGAAACAGCATCTGTTTGTCATTACATTTGCTTTGTGCTTAATGTTGGATTCCTCTCTAAAATTTACCTTGAAATGACTCATTTCAACCTTTAGACAATCTCAGTTCCAGGAATATGGTTGACTTGTCTTCCATGTTTGCTAGCATTGAGCAACTAGAGTGTCAAAAAACAAATTGCAGAGCTTGTGCAAGAGCTGCTCAGTCACTGAACTCAGAGATTGCAATATGCCTCTGTAAACAAAAGGAAACTAATCATTAATGAAGGAAGAGGAGGGGGATTGACAAAACAAAGATTGAAATATAACTCAAAATGCCTAAGTGAAGGGGATTCCTTTGGGCCACATCCATACCTTTCTGAAGATGTTTCAGCTAAGAATTCTTTGTGCATTGCTGTCCTTCAGCATCGCCTTGGTATGAATATATTTTATATAGTTCTTTCTTTACTGGTTGTATTGATTTGTGCTCCTTTTATTACTTGCCTATTTAAGGAGTAACATATTTTATCCCTTACTATCAAATACATGGCAATATGATCAAGAACAAGCTTTTCCACTTCAAATATTCTCTTAATGGTGGTATAATTCTTGGGCCAACTTGCAAGTTTGTTGATAAAATTTGTATTTACTTTTGTTTGCACATGGGCAAAACTCTCAGTGCCACATTTAGCTCCTACTTATGTTCAATGACCTCCATGTAGTAAGTAATTCAATCTCTGGAGAGTTGAGGGGTACCCAGAAGAACTTTGTGATGCAGCATATACCCTGATGTGTCTTTGTGTTTTTTAAATGCTCACAAAGTCTGTTTATCATTTTGCTTGATTAGAAACAGTGGGTGCTTTATAAATTTTTGATTAAAAATACAGTATATATTATTCATATGCATTTCCCTTATATTTGTTATACAAAATCCAGATGACATGTTTGAATGTGTTATGGTATCTATAATATTATTAAAGAACAATCTTTTAATGTGCTTACATTTGTTCATATAATTATCAGAGGTCAGGCTCACAAATGGGTACTTAACTATAAATGCATTACAGTAAAAGTAATATTGTAAAACTATACAGGACTAACTTAGAAGTCCCATTGATTTCAAAGATTTCTGCTATATTCTAAACAAAAAAGCTGGGACAATAAAACTCAGGTAGACAGCATATTACAGTCATTTCAATAGCCGCTGTTTAAGTCCAGGTCTCGTGAGATATAGCATTGTTAGCATTCACTGATTCATTGATTACTTTGTAATCTCTGATAACGTTTGAACAAGACTGATAGAGTATTGCTGATTTTAATCTTTTATTTTAGATTTAATCATTTGTTATCAATAATCCAATAATTGTATTCATATATTTACATCAAAAACAACATAGGTCTAGGAATTGTCCCAGTGCAGAGTAATTTGTGATGCCATGGTTTGTATTATAAGCCATTTTTATAATAGTATTTTGAAATTCTTTGGATTGAAGTTAGAGATCATTTTGTATTTGAAATAAACTATACACTAGCAATACTGTAACAATTCTGATGTTCATGTGCATTTTGATGTAGTCACCATCAAAACATAGAAAGCTGTTCATTTAATGTTCTGTTTTTCTATTTTTACTATAATAGTTAATATTAAGGAAGAATTCTCTGTACTGTATATCAATTCATTCTCTTCACAATTTAAAGTCCCATGACAGAAATTAAAATATGTCTTCTAATTAAATGAAGAGTCAAGTTAAGCTGACATACTTGTACTGCAATCTGTATTGCAATTGCTAATTTCAATATCTAACTCATAATGTTTAATATATTTTGTAACATGTTAATTTACCACTTAGGCACTATGGCCTGAACCCAAAGAAGTGAACTACATTGAAATGCTATAGAAATCAGTGGGATTTAAATTAATCCTGATTAGATGTTAATGTGTACTTCCATGGGTCCTAATCAAGCAATCTAATGTAATGTCATCTATTTGTAGGAAAAGGGTTTTTTTTTTTTTTAGGATTCGAGTAGTGAAAATAATTACTCAATCCATATTGAGTATGGAAGTAGGTACCTATTGCCAGAGATGGGCTCTCTCTTTGAGACTTCATGGGCTTTGTTTCTTTGAACGACTGTTATCTATTTATTAAAAAAAAAATAGTCCAGTAATTTGAAGCAAGTGTCTAAATGTAGTTGATGATTATTTTTTAGCAAATACTAGGGATATGGATTATTTATGAAAGGAATTATTACTGTGCAAGTTTTCAGTCCTTAATTTCAGCCTTAATTGGGTCTTTTTTTACCCTTCTTTACTTATTTCATGACAGGTGGCAAGTAATGAGTCTTCCTTTCAAGAACAGGGAGCAACAGGGCGTGGTCCCAGAATAGTAGAGCATAAAGCTCAATCTGACTGCAAATCTGATAAGGATTGGCCAGTATGTGCTGATGAGGATTGGGTAAGCCAACAGAGAACAAAACGCCAATGGCAGACTAATCATGGTGTTTTTCATGCAAAACAGCTATTTCCCTCATTGTAATATATTAGATATAATAGGCTAGATACAGAGGAGAAACACATTTATAATTCAGTAGTTTCCACACAAAAAACTACTTTGAATTTCCAGTTCATTGATTTTATATATTTATATATATATATATATTTATATTCGGGGGGAATAATTATCAGCTCCTGTAGAAAGCTCCTGATTGGAAAATGTTATCCACCTAAGTTAATCAAATGTTATTATAGGTTAAACAAAGTATTAAAGAAATATTTTTTAGAAATGGCTTGATCAGGAACAGTTCAGGCCACAGTTCTGCTCACTTTCCTAAGAGCCAGTTGCAACACGGTTAACCTGGTCACTAGCTGATAAGTGTTTTGTGAGAACTAGCAAAGAAGCAAATGAGTTAATTTAATTACTCCAGAACAAAAACTGGAGTATAATACATTCTTTGCCACATAAGTGAAGAAAGAAATGGAATTTAATAAGTCTATTTATTCTGGATTGTCCCATCATGGATATTATAACCGTTTTCATTTCCAGAATACAAAATAAATAAATAACCAGAAAGTAGATTTTTAGATTTTTTGCAGAACTTTAAAAAATACTCACCACATGACAAAGTCATATTGACTTGTGCATTTCCACACAAATATGAATTTATGAATTAGAGAAAGGATAATGCAGTCACAAAAGGTTGCACAAAAAGTCAAGAGTTACTTTTAAGTAAATGTGCATAGATAATTATACAAATCTGTACAAGAGGTTTTAACCACAGCTTGTGTGCACACGATATAGTAAGCCATAGTAAACCACAATGACTGAGTGCACATGTCAGTGCACATGGATTCACGTGAGTGACTTAACCATATTGCTTAGCGACCAAAATTCTGGTTCCAATTATGTTTGTAACCTGAGGACTACCTATACTGTGCTTTGTAACATCTGAAAAGTTATCAATTATTTGTCAATTATTTTATGTATTTTTTTACTTTGTTTCTGTTATTTAGGGAACTAAATGTCCCTCAGGTTGCAGGATTCAAGGACTGGTAGATGAAACAAATTATGATTTTCAAAACAGGATAGATAAGATTAAGAAGGCGATTTTGGATAACCAAAGTAGTTATAAGTCATCCAATATTTTGAAACAAGAAATTTTTAACTATCTGGAAAGATATCTGCCCAGTGAACAAGGTAAGCTTAATCCCAGTTAGATGAAGATTTATAAAATGCCCATGAAATGTAAAGGTATCTGAAATTCTTTGAATTCTCTAACCTCAATGTGTCTGGAAAGCAAACTGGGAAGGCTGGCACATAAAATAAATTGAATTTAAATACTGTTAGCTGTTTCTTTTAAAAAAAACATACTTGTTGTACCACAGGATTAAAGCTATTTGACATAAATTGGTAAAAAGCATTATTATCTCATTCTGGGCTATTTCAGATTCTTGCAAATCATAACAAATGTTTTCACCAATTACTTAACAAAATCTTCCAGTACATTATTTTTTCACTTTCCCTTTTGAAAATTATCTGTCATGCTTTCAGACCGATATATTTATTTTTCGCTGCCATCTCTGGAATACCTAGGTTAGTATTGGGTTTAATGAGAAAGGCAGAAAATCCCATTACAAATTATGCATGCTTAATATGCTCTATTTCTAAGCTACCTACTCATTATTTGATAAGCTGCATCTTAAACAGAAATAAATGTTCTTAGAAATAATGTTGTATTCCAATATTAATTGGGACCACAGTGAATGGGACACAATTTTTTGAGATGATAGACTAAGAAAAAAGGTACAGGAGAATGGAATGAACTCTTTCCTTCCCTAATAGAGAATTTTTGTAAAAGAAAATGTAGAAGGGAGAGGAAAGTACATTAAGGAGGAATTGCAGCTATAATATTCTATCTCTACATCTCTAGCCAGTATTATAAAGACATATAGAGTACTACTGACTATTATACAAGTGGTTCCTTCTAATTTTAAAGACATCAAACTAGGAAGGCTGTATAGTTTTGGTTAATGCATATTTTTAGATCACTTACACTGTATAAAGGGCTGTGGCTATACTAACCTCTTTTATTTCAGAATTAGATAAGAACTATGGGCAAATATCTGATGATCTAAAAAGGAGATTGGTGACACTGAAACAGAGAGTTGCTGAAAAAGTTGAAAGGATTAAAATCTTACAGAATTCAATCCAGAATCAGGTTGGAGAGTTGAAACGTTTAGAGGTGAGTTGTGTTATTATTATTATTTTTTTTAAAAAAGACCTATCTTTTTAAAAACACTGGAGCAAATATCTGTCTATGCTCCTTTTTTATCAGTTATATGTTTTAATGAATAAGGCAGTTTCAGCAACCACTGTGGGATTAGAAAACAATTGTTTCTACAACGGATGGTCTCCCTCCCTCCCTCCCTCCCTCCCTCCCTCCCTCCCTCCCTTCCTTCCTTCCTTCCTTCCTTCCTTCCTTCCTTCCTTCCTTCCTTCCTTCCTTCCTTCCTTCCTTCCTGTTTTACAGCAGTAACATTTTACTATGTTATTTTACTATGTTAAATAATCCGTTGGTAGGTAAGACCAAAAATTTGAATCAGCACGAACATGGATGGGCTATAGTCTCTTTTCCTTTTTAAACTTTGTAACCGACTACCAGGGAAAAGATATTAAAAATCTGCAATCTGTTTGCAGAGGACTTTTCAAATTATATCAAGGGTATGTGAAGTGAAGCCAAAGGCCACATATAATTCAATGGCTGCAGATGGCCCATCTAAATTTATGGTAGAATTTGGCCTCACTTCAAGTAGCAGTGGAGTTATGATCAGCAATGGCTTGACAAGAGTTCCTTATTTTTAATGTTATGTGGCAGCAACTAGGGTTACAACTCTGAGAAATTTAGGAATCAAAGTCTACTTACAAATTTCTATATTTTTTCTCCAAATCCTCATGGCCTAGGTGGACATTGATATTAAAATACGTGCCTGCAAAGGATCTTGTGCTCGTGTTTTCAACTACAATCTGGACACTGAGAGTTATGGAAACATACAGAAGCAGCTCGTACAAGTTAATACCATTAAATTGGAATCAGAAGAGGAAGCTGTTCCCCTCAAGTCACTGAAAATAACACAAGTAAAGGATTCTATTACTCCCAGTCACTATAAATCTGGTCCTCTTACTGATCAGGAAGCAAGTATACTTGACAGTATAAAGGTGTTTAAGGTAGTATTGGAAGATTCTAAAGGATCCTTACCAGACACAAAATATGCTATTCCTGGAGCAGGGGTAGCTGGAAAACCATCTACAAACAAAGCAATAATAAGACCGTCTACTGATGTTCATACCAGCCATACATGTATCAGAACCATCACTAAACAAGTCATTCGTGGTCCTGATGGCTTAAGAGAAGAGACAGTTGAAGAATTTAAAACTCCTGATGGTTCAGATTGTTCTAATTTGCAAGGTTTCATGAAAGAAGCTATCAGTGGTGGAAGTGGTGGAAGTGGCTCTCATGACTTTGTTCCCCAACATCCAGATGCAGATTCCGGAACCCTATCATTCAGCCACACAACAAAAATACAGGAAGGGGACACTTTCTCAGAAATAGGGGAGGGAGAATTTGATGACTTCTCAAGATTAGACCATTTATCCCATGGAGGCAATACCAAGACAATTGTAGAGACCAAGTCAAGAAGAATCTATGAAACAAGTCATATTGTAGAAGAATTACAACATGATGAAAATGCAGAGCATAATACTGATTTAGAAGAACAAAGCTTGAATGCAGAGGAGAAGCTTGGGAAAGGCAACATCGGGAAAGGTATCCATCCAGTTCATGGAAAATAATTGTGGAGGGAGCAAAAATGAAGTTTGCAACCAAACTGACACAAATATTGCAATCCATGACATTGTTTAATTAATAAAAGCCATGTGTCTGTTTGTTGCCATTTAAGAAAGGTGGGGTACATTGAGTTTTTATCATGAGACATTGGTTAGCAAGGCAGTTCCATACAGAATGCCAGTGGTAATAAATTTAAACATAAGTGTTCCTTTTGGGTGGGGGTATAATGCAAAATGTCTTTTCATGTAGCACAACATTGAGTGTAGACAGTTGACTTCAGCAATATTACTGTTGGATACCTGAGAGCTTGTAATAAAACTTAACTGAAAACTTCTGTCAACTTGATCAACTTTGTTTTTTTAGACTGTGAGGATATCCACCAAAAACACACTTCTGATGCCCAAAGTGGCATTTTCAGAATCACGCCAGCAGGATCCGCTAAGGTTTTTTCAGTTTATTGCGACCAAGAGACTACTTTGGGAGGATGGCTTCTGATCCAACAGAGATTGGATGGGTCATTGAATTTTAACCGGACCTGGGAAGACTACAAGAAAGGTTTTGGCAGTTTGGATGTCAAAGGGAGGGGAGAATTCTGGTTGGGCAATGAAAATCTCCATATCCTGACCCAGAAAGATACTGTCCTTCGTGTTGAACTAGAAGACTGGGAGGGTGATAAAGTTTATGCAGAATATAATATACACATAGGTTCTGAATCAGAAGGTTATAGACTCAGAGTCTCCAATTATAAAGGGACAGCAGGGGATGCCCTGATCAAAGGATCAGAGGAAGATGGCACTGAATATACAGCTCACACTAACATGAAATTTAGTACTTATGACCGAGACAGTGATCGGTGGGAGGAGAATTGTGCTGAGGTGTATGGAGGTGGCTGGTGGTATAACAACTGTCAAGCTGCTAATCTCAATGGTATTTACTACTCAGGTGGTCAGTATGATCCAAGGAACAATGTTCCTTACGAGATTGAAAATGGAGTGATTTGGTTGCCCTTTAGGCCAACAGATTATTCTCTCAAAGTTGTACAAATGAAAATTCGGCCAGTAGAAACAGACTAGAGACAAGAGTCCTAAAATTTAATCCAACTTCCAAAACAATATATACCTCAAACTTATTATATGTGTGTATGTGTGTGTGTTTGTTTCTTTACTATCTGAATGCAACTGAGTGATACCTACCTATTAAATAAAATAAACAGATTCACTCTAATAAATTTTTCTGGTGTATTTAACTTATTTTGCAAAATAAAAAGGAAGGCTCTCTATATTTTGTAACTGTGTGAAGAATACAATGAAACCACATAAACAATTTCAGTGGAAAAATATTGACAGTGCAAAGAATTGAGCCTTATATTTAAATATGACAGAAAACCAGGGGGAAAGTGGAAAGAAACAGAACTGTACTTTTATTATTACATAAATGGGATAAGATCCTGATTTGTAAAATAAAGAAGCAAAATCTTAGAAAGGAATGATTGTTAATACAACATTTTGAAATGTGGCACAGGAGCATTTATTAGCAGTGAGATGAAACAATATTACAGGGTAACCTACAATTACACAATAATAATAATAATAATAATAATAATAATAATAATAATAATAATAATAATAATAATAATAATAATAATAATAATAATAATAATAATAATAATAATAATAAAGTTGGAAGGGACCTTGGAGGTCATCTAGTCCAACCCCCTGCTCAGGCAGGAAACCCTATACCATTTCAGACAAATGGCTGTCCAGTCTCTTCTTAAAAACTTCCAGTGTTGGAGCATTCACCGCTTCTGGAGGCAGGTTGTTCCACTGGTTAATTGTTCTAACTGTCAGGAAGTTTCTCCTCAGTTCTAGGTTGCTTCTCTCCTTGATTAGTTTCCATCCGTTGCTTCTTGTCCTGCCTTCAGGCGCCTTGGAAAATAGCTTGACTCCCTCTTCTTTGTGGCAGCCCCTGAGACATTGGAACACTGCTATCCTGTCCCCCCTTGTCCTTCTCTTCATTAAGCTAGACATACCCAATTCCAGCAACCGTTCTTATATGCTTTAGCCTCCAGTCCCCTAATCATCTTTGTTGCTCTTCTCTGTACTCTTTCTAGAGTCTCAATGTCTTTTTTACATCGTGGTGACCAAAACTGGATGCAGTATTCCAAGTGTGGCCTTACCAAGGCATTATAAGTGGTATTAATACTTCACGTGATCTTGATTCTATCCCTCTCTTAATGCAGCCTAGCACTGTGTTGGCCTTTTTTGGCAGCTGCAGCACACTGCTGGCTCATATTTAAGTGATTGTCCACTAGGACTCCGAGGTCCCTCTCACAGTTACTGCTATTGAGCAAGGTACCCCCTATACTATACCTGTACATTTGGTTTTTCTTGCCTAAATGTAGAACCTTGCTTTTTTCACCATTGAATTTCATTTGTTAGATAGTGCCCAGTGTTCAGGTCTGTCCAGATCCTCCTGTATCTTAAGCCTGTCTTCTGGGGTGTTGGCTATTCCTGCCAGCTTGGTGTCGTCTGCAAATTTGATGATTTCCCCATCTATCCCCTCGTCCAAATCGTTGATGAAGATGTTGAAGAGCATTGGGCCCAGAACAGAGCCCTGGGGCACCCCACTACACACTTCCCTCCATGTAGATGCGGTTCCATTGAGGACCACACGCTGAGTACGGCCGGTCAGCCAGCTACAGATCCATCTGGTGGTGATGCTGTCTAACCCACATTTTTCTATCTTATCAAGTAGTAGGTTGTGATCTACTTTATCAAATGCCTTACTGAAGTCCAAGTAAATTATATCCACAGCATTCTTCTGATCCACTAATTTAGTGGGTAATCAATCTGTCCCCAACCCTATCTCAAACTGTAATAATCCTGTACAGTGATCAAACTGTAGTCATTCAAGAAGCAAAACGTCTTCAAAGAAAAAACAAGAAAGTCCAACTGTCTCATGAAAAAGCACCTTTGGGATAACTATGACCTGGATGACTGAGAATCTCCATAGATATTCAATGAGGAAATGTAATAATCTTCAACACTGAAAAATTATCTTGATGACTTCCATTAGATTCTCAAATAGCTGCTCATGCGGCTTCTAGGATGTTCAAGCACTGTTCAAAAAAACATTTCTGGAGTTCTCAAAGACCCATTGAGAAACATGCGTGCCCTTTTTTGTCCAACTTCATACCGACATTTAATGCAGTTGTACTGTGGTGGGCAATCATCCACCATCTGCTCTAATTGTATGGGAACATTTTCAACTCTGAGGCTATAACTACTTATTGCTGCTCCATCATCACATGCTTACTTGACCCTTATCTGTCTTGGTTTATTAGAGCTAGCTAAGAAAGGCTGACTGGACGAATCCAGAAAAAGGTGGTGGAATGGTCTTGCAATTCCACTATCCTCACCTGAAAACACATTTCCTGGATCTAAAGGTTTTCACCATCTATACTGCCCACCCAAAAACATTCTTTTGGAGGGCAATACTCTAAGATGGGGATTCTGTGCAGTTGTGGATGTTCATGACTGTTTATCTCAATCACTTTAGCCTGGATTTGGGACAAATCAGCCATAGCCTCCCACACTTCCTAGGGAAACAGACAGAGAATATGCCTTTTATTAATTCTAATTCATCTCTCTGTGCCTTTGGAATAACAATGGCACTGAAAAAAAGTAACTTATGACCATT